>VZRO01000434.1:498424-515339 GCA_013397915.1 Daphoenositta chrysoptera | reverse complement strand
GCTGGGACCCCAAACCCCTCCGTGCTGGGACCCCAAATCCCCTGTGCTGGGATCCCAAATTCCCCTGAGCTGGGACCCCAAATCCCCTGTGCTGGGACCCCACACCCCCTGTGCTGGGACCCCAAAGCCCCTGAGCCGGGCTGAGCCTCAGCATGGGCAGCAGGGCAGGGGGGATTCTGCCCCTCTGCCCCCCCAGCTGAGCCCCCACCTGCGGAGCTGCCCCAGCCCTGGGCCCAGCACAGGCAGGACCTGGAGCTGCTGGAGCCAGACCAGGGGAGGCTCCAGGATGCTCAGAGGGATGGAGTAGCTCTGCTGGGAGGAAAGGCTGGGAGAGCTGGGATTGTTCAGCCTGGGGAGGAGAAGCTCTGGGGGGACCTCACTGTGGCCCTGCAGGGCCTGAAGGGGGCCCATGAGGAAGATGGGGACAGAGTTTTTAGTAGGGTCTGTTGAGACACAGCAAGGGGTGATGCTTTTAAACTAAAAGAGGGTAGGTTTAGACTGGATATAAGAAAGTATTTTACCATGAGGGTGGTGAGGCCCTGGCACAGGCTGCCCAGGAGGAGGTGGATGCCCCACCCCTGGAGACACTCAAGGTCAGGCTGGACAGGGCTCTGACCCACCCCGTCTACCTGAAGCAGGGCGGTTAGTATAGATGACCCATGGAAGTCCCTTCCAACTCAAACTCTTCTATGATTTTATGAACACCACCTTGCTCTTCACAGTGTTCTCCTGGTTCTTCCTCAAGCCCTCACAAGACCTGTTTAGTAAAAAGGAAAATGCACAGCCACAAAGCAATAGAGGACATGCAGTGAGATGGCATGTGGTTGTCCAGGAAGCTGTCCAAGAAAGTTACCCTTCCTTTTCAGACCTCTGCACTACCCAGGGCATGTCAAAGACAAAGCAGGTTGGAGGGGTGTGACTTGTGCCCTCCCCAGGGTCATACCTGCTGCTTCTCTCTCCGCCTAAAGGTCCCCTCACCACAGCTCTGCAGAGGGGGCTGCAGGGGCAGGGCAGTGCCAAGCTGTGAGGAATGCCCGGAATCTTGCTGGAAATGGGGACAAGGGCACCAAAGACACACAAACAGAAGGGCAGTGACGGGAAGAGGAGGCAAAGACTCCAGAAAGCAGGAGGGATGGAGGGGTGAACAGCCATCTTCCACCTAACAGAAGCCAGCCAGACAGGCACAACATAAAACAGGAACAGACTCAAATATATGTGCTAGAAAATGTTTTTAAGTGCATCCACCTCCTTCTGTAGCAAGTCTTTCTCATAACCTGAAATCAAGTGTCATACACAAAACCTTTCTGCATCAAAAAATACTGTGCTGCTCAGTAATAGAGTTAATTACTACAGCAGTGATTTCAATTTCTTTGTTAAGAACCCAGAAAATATTCACGTGAATCTTGAACACCTAACAATCATTTGTACTATTCCAAATTCCCAGAGGAGGAGTCCATGCCTAAAGCACACTCCTCACTAGTCTAATTTACCAAAAGCCTCTTACCTCTGCCATACATAGAAAAGAACCTCTGTTTAAAGAGACAAACGTTGTCAGACAAGCACAAAATTGAACTGCTAAAGACAGCCCAAAAGATAAATCTTGTTCCCTTCTGCAGTTCAGAAGATTGATGGCACATAAAAACCCACTTCAGTTTCATTCTCTCCAAAATTAAGAAAACTAATACATTCTGGGTTTATGAAAAATAAATAACTTCATGGCCTTTTTCTCTTCCCCAGCTCAGGAGGGGTTGGGAACCATGACAAGAGCTTGCCTCTCCTCGCTCCACATCACTGCAGCCTGCATGTCAAACATGCACACATCCTCAGTCTTCCTCTCTCCCATACTGTCTCACTTACATCACTGCTTAGGTTAAAACTGCTGCATGTCTAACTCCTGGCACTAACAACGAGGGCAGGAAATGGGGGAAGAAGTGATGTCTGAGAAGTTAACGTATCCAAGGCACTGTTTCATAGGGAAAGAGTTATGTCCCTAGTCAGCTTCAAAGATGAATAAATTATGAGAAAGAAGTCCTTATTAAACCAAAATGCTAGGACTTTAACAAATATGCCAACATTCATAGACTGTTAAAAAATATTTAAACTTGCATGCCAGTTTTAAGAGCTTAAGAGTCGTTCTCCATTTGAAAATGTGAAAAACCACAGCATATGAATATATACTGAGAGAAAAAAATGAGCAACATCATAACCAGAGAGGACAAAAAAAATTATGATAACTTACATGTCACCTCCTGCAGTTTCTGATCTGTCCTGTAATATAAATCAAATATTTGCCAAAACATGCAAACAAAGGCTTTAAAGTTTTACTTTTCCTGCTTCTGTTTATATGGTAGGGGGCTTTTTCCTACATAAGAAAGTTAACTTCTTTACACCAAGAAGCTGGACAAGCATCAAGCTCAAGATTTAATTGTTCTTCATTTAATAATTTCTATCTCAAATGGTGGCGGGAAAAACAATCCAAATCCAGGAATATTACTAATCAGTGGAATAATGCCACAAACGCAGCTGCTGAACACAGCACGTTTTCCAGGCTGTTTGCAGTCACTTGAGAAATAATGCACCCTTGAACCAGGCGTGAGTCTGGGGAAGCTCATCGGAGCTTTGGCATGGGAGGAAATTTACAAAAACACAAGGGCTGGGCAAGGCAAGGCAAGGCCTGCAAAGGCCAGTTGCTGGTGTAAAAAGCAATGCTAACACGTTCTATCTGATTTATCATCCAGGGTAAGAACAGTGCTCTGCACTGCATTTGGACACACAGCTTTTCAACTGCCTCTTCGTGCCCCTGCAGCAACAACTGCACGTGCATGGGAGGACAGTAATTCCACCCAGAGTGTGTCCCAAACTGTGAAGCGCAGTCAAGCAGGCATGGCAAATAAATACACTTCACACATAAGGAATTTGTCAAACAAGATTGAAGCCCCACACTTCCCTCACCTGCAATGCCACAGAAGGCAGGATGAATGCCAGTACTTAGAACAGCAACGTTTAATGACTGAGATAGGATTAAACTGCAAGAAAACCCCATCCAACAACTCTTTCAGGTCATTGCATGAGGTGATAATACAGTCCCCTGTCCATTCAAAAGGAGAGAGCTCTGACATGACCAGTTCAAGCAGCTGGCTGCACAGACAATGAGCTGGATTCTCAGCAGTGCAAAACACCTCTGTGATCAGTAAACATCTGTTCGCGGATGCCTTTGGGGTTTGTATTTACACAAAATAGCTCACGTGCTGGTTTTGTACTTTAGTTGCTTTTTTCTTCCCTGCTGCAAATGTAACTGCTTGTACCTTCCATTGACACAAAGCATTCTCAGGATGTTTGTCACAGCTTGCCTTCCACTTAAAAATCCATGGGAATATTACAAGCTATACAAACCATGGAACAACTGGTTTTTATGATCACCAGCCCTTTAGATACTCTTCACTCCTCTGTTCTACCACATAATGTGCAATGCTGTTTACTCTCACTGTAACCCTTTGGGGTCTTGTTTTTGCCACTACAACCCCTCCCGTCCTTGCTTACCTACAAACCTCAGGAGCTGAGCTATGTAGATAAATGCACACACCCTCCCTGGAAAAAAAATCCCTCAACATTAACTACATGAGTGCCTCCTCTGATCTGAGCAGCCAGTCACACATAAAGACCCACAAAACTAAAAGCATTTTTACAAGTCTGAGTTCGTTCCAGCTGAGTTTCTACCTGACTGATGACATAAATCCATAACTGTATCCAAGAGAGCAATTAGCACTGAACAGCACCATTGACCAAATGTAATAAATCCACTATAGCTCACTCTGAGAGACCATGACAGAAACTAGAGAGTAACATCCTGTGGACACTTCAAGTGATACAGTTAAAAGCAGAGGCCACTGCTAAACCAGAGGGCTATCAGCACTGCACTCAGCAGAAGCAGCTTGCAATTATATTTGCAGAGGTCCTGAAACACAAATTAAAAAGGCTTGAGTTGAACATAATGATGGAAGTTCAGCTACTTGAGGGATTCCATCACACCTGAAGAGGGAAGATGGGTTTAGCTCCCCATGTGTTTGAAAGAGAAGGGAATTCCAGGGAACAAACTCCAAGCCAGAAACTACTGCAGTACTCAGGAGAGAGCAGAAACCTGAATCCCATGTTCAGAATATTAGAGTTATCACAGGGCAACATGCTGCAGACTACCTGCAGCCCAAACAAAACAGTGCACACCTGGATGAAATGCTTTGGGTTAACAGTTACTTGTGATCAGTGTGTTTTCACATGGTGTGCAAGAATGCTACAGAATGAAACATGGCAAAAAAAGGGCAAATGGAAAAAAGAGGAACAGAGCACTCTCAAGATGCTCCTAATTTTTCAATGAAACAAGAAAGGGGCACATGGCAAGAGCAAAAATATCCAGAAGGAGCCTCAAAGACAATGTCAGAAGACCAGTACAGGCCAGGCTAAAGCAGCCAACATGTTAAGGAGGGTGGGTGCTGACCCTTGACTAGAAAGAACTTGGAGTACAAAACACTGTGTTCTTCTGAAAAAATGTATTTTCTGAAGGCAAAGCTTTTTCTTTGTTTTCTAGGAAGATGGAAACTAAAACCATGAAAAGATTTGCTCCAGGCAGGTCAGCACTCACAAACAGATGTTACTAACAGTTTGGGAACAGGACAGTTACCCACCAGAACAGATTGTCTTGAACCAGTTTTTGTAACCTACTTTTAATATAAGATTTGATTTTGAGGGAAGGCTCTTCACTGGCCTCCAGCTCAGTGTCTTTGAATAGTATTTTCTAGTCATTAAAACTGCCCTAGAATAGTAAAGAATAAAAAAAACCTCACAGAAATTGAAGGTAAGCACAGAGACTTTCAACTCTTGTCAGTGTTAACAGGGCACTGAACCAACTTACGGCTGCTCTCATAAAGCTGCAGTGCTTTACCTCGGCTCAACATTTTATTTTATTCTTTTAGCAACCATAAAGACAGTCTTTGTGCTGGCCACATCACCTTGGTCACTCAGTGACAAGTTCTAATATGCAACATCCAACACCAAATCACCCCTGGTGCAATTCTTACACCACACAGGAGGAGCAGAAAGACCACTTCACTTGTCTCGTCTCCTCTCTTCTCTTCTCTTCCCTACCTTTCCATGCTCTAGTCTCCTAGGACTATTTTTCTCTCCCATCTTTACCCGGTTTTTATCATTTCAGTGTTTTTCTGCTGCATCCCTAACACACAAAGAGATGAAGAGCCTTCTTGAACCACAAGATCTAGTTCCCATGGTTTTAGTTAGAAAGGTCTTAAAAAAATTAAGGAAATGAAACTTTTCCCAGTTCATGGAAGAGTCTCAACATCAGATTTTAGAGAAGAACTCATAAAGGATGAAATCACCAGGTACTGGGCCAATAACCAAACCTGAATACTACACACATCTCAATATGCATTAAAATGAAATTACTGCTATACAAAAGAAATTGTAGAAAAACAAAACCTAATTAAAAGCACAAGAAAGCAGCATATTGAAATCACTTAAATTACTATGAAATACTTCAGGGCCCTCTAGTGGTTTAATCTCTGGTATGAGAAAAAAATCCATGAAGAATTTTTTTTAAAATAAGACTATTGAGGTGTATTGCAATAATGTGTTCTATTTTTGTCACTCTCATGTAATTAAGGGCATTTAGGCTGGAAAGCTGCCTAGCAAATTACCAGAAATGTGAAAAAACTACAAACTAATCCCGGTTCACAAAATCAGCTAATGGGTAGCATTTTTTGTCTTCATAAAAACAAGAAGTCACTCATTAACATTCTCAACTGTGCACAACCAAAAAAACACAAAGAAAAAGAAAAAAAAAATCACAACCGCTCTCCTAAATTCACACCAGAATGCCTATTTCATTCAAAATTGAAATGTCAAGCTCTAAACTAGCTCCCTATAGCCCAGAACTGCATCAGTAAAAAGAAAAAACCGAAAAACAAAAATTTTCTCCCAAAAATTGCTTCTGCAAAATTTCACCCCCTCTGTTCTGAAGACTGCTTCATCCTTCATCTACCACCCGAAAAATTACATCCTCTTTCCGGCTTTATTACACAGCAAAACTGATAGAAAAAGCATGTAACCAATTTCCTCTTGAAATAGACAAAGAGTCCTCAAAGCAAAGAGATGACCAGCCACGAAACTTCCAAGTCTGTACCCAAGACCAAGATGCTGTAATAGGACAAACAGGATGAAATACCAGTTGCAATGGTTTTCTACACCTATCTGCATTAAAAGAAAAAGTTTCATGTCTTTTAGAGACCTCAAAACTATGACAAAACAGGAAAAAGAAGCCACGTAACACCTCTTTCAGATCTGTAAGGTAAGTGCATGAGCCTGGAAATTATTCCAACAGATCCTGTGATTAGGAGTGTGGTGGCAGGACTATGACAATGTTTAAGTGCACAAATCTTTCACAGGCCAGAGACAGAAGCCATGAACTTCAGTCTAAATACAACTTAGGAGCAAGTGCCCAGAACTCAATGGGATTTGGGAACTTCTCAACCCAGCAGCAAACTACAGGTGTTCTGAAAAAGGCCATGACAGAACTACACATCCATACCTGTTTTCTGGATCCCAGCTCCACCAACGGCTGCAGGAAAGAGGACCCCAAACAACAAACCCCCACAGAACTCACCTCATGGAGGTTATACTGTGGATGAGCTTTTCAGATTGATCTGACAGCCTGGATGGAAGAATTATTTCAACTGGCTGCAGGCGCAGAACCCGACTCTCCAGCTCCAAGCGAGAAGCACAGTCCCGAAAAGTGTCAAAAATTACTTCTCCTGTAGTTGGCTGGACTGCCTGCCAAACAGAAATATATACATATATATCCACTGGATATTTACATTTTCAAGGACTGCTTCAGTGGCTCAAACTGTTAAACCAGAAAGAAAACCTACGGTGTACAGAACAAGCATACAGCACCCCCACACAGAGTGAAAGTGGCAGATCCAAAAACCTGATTGTGCTTTTTTTCATGTTATGATACAACATGAACTTCGAAACACTAACACAACTTTGTCTTGGTAAGTGGCAACAACATCTCACAAATGTGTATCTGCTCTTGTTGTTACCAGTCCATCACAGTTCAATTTTTAATACCAGGCAAATCTATTAACTGAAGTCTATGAAATGCACCTGTAATTCAAACTGGAATTTGAACACTTGCTATTGTTGTTCTCTCACAGCTGCAGTGTGACATTCAAACAGAGGCACAATCAAAATACTTTTTAATTAATTCATTACCAGCTGACTGGGCTTCAGTTATCACTGTGTTTTGCTGGTTAAACAGGACTGGGTTTAATCTTCACCATAAAAGACAATATAAATCTGAAATGTAAAGGGTAAAAAATCCTAAGTCTCTTCCTCTAAAGAATGGTAGAGGAAAAAAGTGCTCACAAGCTTTAAAATATTGACCACAAAAATGTTTAAACATTGAAGTTTGTAAAGCGTCTGTACTAGTGAATTCCCTAATGTATTTGGTTAAAATACTAATATGTTTTCAAGTGAAACAGCAGCAAAACCAGTTTGATAAATGTTCAACTATCAATTCCACACCTTTTCTACAGTTTTCAAATATAAAGCCATCACAGTTCACACTCAGATATCTCACCTAAAGTGCCTCTTTTTTGCAAAAAAAAAAAAAAAAACAAAATCAATTCCTACTCCCCCACAAAATAAAATCTGAAAGACAGAACAGTAATGAATTTAACAAGGTAGCCACCCACCTCCCCCAAAAAAACCCAAAACGCACAACAAAACAACCACATGCAAACCCTAAAACACTGACTCCCTGAGAAACTAACTTACCAGAATGCCTGTAACAATGTCACCTTTCTTCCTGTCTTTCAAGCTGTCTCCATTTTCACAGATACAGAGGAGGTAGTTATCAGGGACATCTGCTGCTACCTCTTCAACATCTACAGAACCATCCAGCTTCAACAAAGGGTTCACATGTAACAAATGTTCAAAAAAAATAGTACAGAGATTTGGGTGGATTATCTTTCTAGATCTAAGTCTTGTACTCTCCGACATTAATCTAAAAGTCTTTTTAGTTCCTGGTATCTAGTAAATTAGTTTGAGAAATTAAATTTAAAATTATGAGGTCAATAAGACAGGATAGAGGAAAACAAAAAAACAGAAGAAAATAAATTAAAGTCACTGTTTAAAAGATGTTTCTATCTCATTTTTCCATTTTCTAGGCAAGACCTTCAGGACACTGCAGATTTGGTTAGTCTACTCTTGTGACTTCAGAAAGCAACTACAGTAAAAACAACAAACCTACAGCCCTGAGGAGATAAAACTGTTTGTAAAGCCAGCAAGATGTTTTACCACAACACAAAATTAAAGGAACTGTATTTCCTGCTGCCACTCTTATGTCAACCACTAGCTGCTCACATACCGTCCTAGTGATAATACTAGAACCAAGGCCTCCCAAAGGTTAGTCCGAAACCAAGTTTATTTGAAAAGGATATCTTCTCCAATAAGTGTAGATTTAGTGTAGAGGGCAGTCAGCTTACGGCTGAAGAGAGAGCTTTTATTTTCTCCAGCAGCTTTCAGTGCTGCAGTTTCCATTTGTTTTATTACTCCAACCTACAGGCAGACAAAAAAGAAACAAAGTTAGATCTTTGGTAATAAATTATCATTTTTATTATTCTATATATATGGTAATCTTTTAAGATGTGCAAACAACAAATGCATAATTCAAGCTGGAATACATCATCAACAGAAAGGGCTCTCACATCAATCCTACTAATGAGATTATAAGGCACTGCTTTTCCTGACCCTTTTCCTACTCCTAACCGCCCTCTCAACTTCTGTACCTGTGTTCCTCGTCCTATTTTTAAACAATTTAGCTGGAGGTCACTGCTTATTAGAGAATGGTTACTGCATCCAATTTAGAATCAACAAGTCCTTTTCTTAGAAAAGGAAACAGAAAAAGAGGTTATCACCAGAAAGCCACAGAATGACAGAGATCTAGAACAGGAAGGAATAGAGAAAAAAAAAATGGGCTGGGATAAGAAAAACAAGGACGTGAGGAATAATAAAACAGAGAGATTATATGTACATTTCTCCTTTTTAAAGGAGAAAAATCTTGATAGAAACAATGAGAAAACTAGTTGTTCTGGAACTGTTCCTGAAAAAATGAAGATACTTCTCTGA
The DNA here is from genome assembly GCA_013397915.1 of Daphoenositta chrysoptera. Classification (NCBI taxonomy): domain Eukaryota; kingdom Metazoa; phylum Chordata; class Aves; order Passeriformes; genus Daphoenositta; species Daphoenositta chrysoptera. The sequence continues at coordinate 506,141 of VZRO01000434.1, read as the reverse complement.
ATCTGCTAGAGGTTCATGACACCCCTAGCACAGAGAAATTGAAACAAAGGGAAAGTTGGCCGTTTCTATTGAAGGAACCAGCGATAATGAGCTGCCCACTTCTCAGCTGCAATCAGGTTCTGGTACAAGCAGTGCAAGTTCTTTCTGAGCTATTCTGCACTCAATCTGACAGAAGTCAGGGGTAACCTTGTGTCCTTTGGCTACGAGGCGGCGCACGTGGACGAAGAGCCGGTGGCTGGGAATGCTGGCAGTCATGAAGTTGTGATCCAGGTGACAGTAGATGTTCAGTTCTTTAGCTGCAATCTGCAAGGTGCAACAATAGTCAGCCAATGGGTCACCAAGTAATTTAAGAAGGTAAGGAGCTTATCCCTATGAGAACAGTGATGTACAACTACAATTAAAAGCTCGGTGACAAAGGGAAAACATTCCAGGAGAAAGCCTGAAGGGGCCCTCCACTTTCCTGTCCCAGCACTGCCATAAACAGGGGATCTACTATCACAGGCAGGTGTTGGGTTTTAAGGTTGCACCTTGATCTTTACCACTGTGAGGTAAATCACCCACACTCCACAGGGTCTGAAACACAGCTCAACAAAAGGTCAAATGGCTTTCATGCCACTAAAAGTGCAGCTGGAATGGAAGTATTTAGTTTGTGGTCATAAAGATGGGATTAACCTGACCAATCAACCAAAATACTGAAAAATCAATATTGAACAGCAGTGGGAACTAAAGACTCAATAAAAAAGAGTAGCAACACTTACTAAAATGTGACATTATCATGGGTAATTTGTATTTGTCTTTTTGCCCCTTAGCCAAAAGCGAGGTGTTCACTGACCAAAGAATGTGGTGTTAGGCAGGACCTGCAGGCAAACACTGACTTGTCCATCTGAACAGCATATTTCTATTTCTGGACTGTAAGTACACCAGCAAATGAGCAGACAAATTACACAGCACAAATATGTTGGGAAAAATTAATTCCCAGTAACCAGGCAACGTTTCTCACTGGTCTGAAGTGTGAAAATAGCACCAGACAAAGGCTGGTAGCAACGACTTTGGGACAGATCGTAAGAAAAAGCATTATGAAACATTTATGAACTCTCACTTTAAAATTATGTTCGTTATACAGTCCTTTCCAGGTCCTATTGATCTGCCATGTGTAGGTGCCACATACGGACATGCATTCAGGACGCTCTCTGCACCCAGGCTATATCTGATATATTCATCGTTTTTAACACCACTTGCTCCACTGTATTTCAATCTGAAAGATTCCTTNATCATAGCAGAGTTCTGAGCCATGATATATAAGTCACCTCTGAAAGGTTTTCAACTTTAACTCTGACCAAAAATTATTGTACGAACTCACCTTAAATTCTCTACATATAAGATAGCACTCGCTACCATGTGCTTACAAAATAAAAGATGCCATTTTGGCAAAAAAATGTGTGCATAACGGATAGTCTTCTATTTCAGCATGCAGAGATTTTTCATCCCGATTTCAAGTTACAAAACGAAACAAAATACCCCACAAAACTTATGCCCCCAAAGAAGGCTCCCTTCTGAAAGTGGCCACAGACCTAGGAGAACACCAGCATAATGCAAGTACCTTTCCATAACCTTGGAAAAATTACCTCTGCATCTTCTCCAAAGAACCGGTACTTGTATCCACATTCCACACACAAAACAGCATCTTTATACTTTTTCTTCATTTCTATGAATTGGAGTTCTAGTGGAGTGTAAATGCTTTTGGTTCTTTTATTAAGATTTGTATCTGAAGAATTTTGAGAATTTTCATAGGACTTAAGGGATGCAGAAAACTGACTAAGATTACATTGTAACTCCTCCTGTAAATAAAAGACGGAAAAGTATAATTAGGAATCATCAAACAAATCAACTGCCCACCCCCTTGGCTTATACTAACCATAGAACTAAAGAATGTTCTTGCATTGAAGAGCCCCCAAAGCTGCAGCACAACTATTGAAGCAGGATATACAGAATACAGTATATTTGAAATTAAAAGGAATTAAAAAGTCATGAAAGTCAAAGTTAGTTAGTCCTCAGACAGCTCAGGTGAAATCAGAACCCTGTTGTATCATAAGCTCTCAAAGCACAGACCAAGACAATGCAGGTTGCAAAGACTGGCCAGTCTAAACTGGCCATATATTGAAATAAGGATGAATTACTGGTCCAGTTTACAGGTGAGAAACTCCAGCACGGAGATACTTATGATGTTCCAAAAATCCACAGTAAATCAAGAAATAAACCAATTTGAGTCTCAGTTCGCTGTCTCAGCCACCAAAACTATACTCCTTCTCCAGTCTGCACTTCCTCCGTAAGTTCAGTAAACCTCCCAGAATAACTTAAACGTGGAAAATCTATACTACAGTTTCTAAAACCTTAAATGTGAAAGGCTTTGAGCCCACTTCCTTTACAGTTTATCATTTACAATGACATTATGTAGCCTATACTTGCCAAGCAACTTCAGCTCTACAACTGTGTTGTTCTGTATTGTCAGCAGAGTGATGGGTTCAGAAGTGCAGAGAAAAATGCTGAAAAGTATTTCACTTACAGCAAAGTTCCTCCTCACTTGTATCACAACATCCAGCACAGGTAATATTGGTTCAAAAAAAAAAAAATACAAAGACAACACCCTCCAGAAATTTTTAAAGCATATGACTATTCAAAACTTAATTGATCAGGTTGTGCTATAAATTCTGTATTTGCAAATAAATCCATTAAATTTCCATTTCTACCAAGTGCCCCATTCAGATTACAAGAAACAAAGTGAACAGACTGTTTAGCAGCAATGGCAATTCAGAAAGACACAGAGATAGCTTAAATCATATACTTTGGGTCATGGGAATGTACAAAGAGTGCACTCAGAGACCAACTGGGGAAAAACAACACTTAGTTGTAACTGCAAAATCCCCACAACTGCACACCACCAAGCAAGAGAACACAGCACAGCACAAAGAAAGCTGCACTACACCCAGAACTTGGGTGGCCTCAGGAGCTCAAAACTCTCAATGTCTCTGCTGCGAAATCCCCAGCCCAAGGACTTGGCAGTCTTCCACCCAAGGTCTGGGCCAGCCAAACAGGATGACTTCGTCTCGTTTTACAGGAGATTGTCGTGACAAAGCATGTGAAATAAGGGCTCAAAAGAAGGCAAAAGGAGTAAAAACAGACACCAAAGCTGACCTGTTGAGCTGGTTCTAAGTTAGCAGCTAAAGGAACGTCACTAAGAGAAAAGCAAGACACAAACACCTAAAGGAAGCCATTCCAAGGAGGGCAGGCCAGCCCTGGAATCAGTGTTCTGTGTTTCCAACAGATCACACCCTCATAACCTCAATCTCTTACCACAACCCAATTCCCTTGCCAAAAGTTGCTCACTTCAACATTTGGATCCCACATTCACACAAAGCAGACACCCCCAGTAGGAGGTCACAGTCTTCAGACAGAGAAGGTTAAAACCATCTGTACAGCTTTTCATACAAGTTCCTTCCCTCCAAAAGCCAGATGTAGAACTCCATTAAAGAGCAGTTGCCACAGTAAGCCATGAGATGCATTCTAGCACCTGAATACATCAAACTGAGCAGGCTGACCCCCAAAACCACCAATTAACTAATGTTAACTAGCCCCATAATTAAAGGGGAAGCAAAACACTATTACTCCACTCGAGTCTCCTGACTTGCACCGTACATATCATGATGATAATTTTTCATGTGAGCTACCCCCATCTTCTGCTGGTGCAAAAGCAGTAATACCTCTACTAGCTAGATTTACCAGCAACTGGATTAAGCCACATCTCAGCAATAATCCTAAACAGTATTTTTGCGAAGAAAGCCTGTTAGAAATTCGAGAGCCCAGATCAAAACCGGTAGAACTGAAAGCAAGCTGAGCCAAGAGCCACTCTGAACATGCGTTACTAGGGTGTTGCAGCTTCCCCACAGCCACAGGTTACACCACCAGGGCTTCTGCTCTCTCCTGATGCTGTTGTTCAATGGTATCACTGAAGAGCCAGAACAGCCATGCTGCTCACTGTGCAAAGAGCAAATGTTTCTACGCAAACACAGGTCCGTGGGGTTCTGCTGGACCACTTCATGTCAGAGCACAGGAACACAAAGGGAAGCTTGTGCCAAAGCTTGCTGCTTTAACCCGTAACAAGCAATCTACACACACCACAGGACCAAAGCTCTGCGTACCTTCTGTGCAACCTTTGGGCCAGTGTCCCAAGATGGAAGAGGATTTTTCAACTCTGAGCTTCTCCCAGTAATACCGGGACATTTTTCCAAACTCAGAGATTCTTTCTCCTGAAAGCCATCCTCCCGGACTCTGGTACAGTGCTGGTCTGAATCACTGCAGAACTCTCTCAGTCTGTCCAGGGTTTGCAAACAGATACGGGACTTTTCACACTTCTGAGACTCTTCTTTGGTGAAAATATACAATAAAAACATATTAGCAATTTATTTTCTAAAAGAGAATGTCTATTAGACGAACATCAGTAAGCACAGAACACAACCATTTTGCTCCATGTCTCTCTTCCCCACATTCCCTCTCCTCTCCCACTGCAGTATTTCTGCCAGCCTGACAGAATCATGCATGTAAACAGCTTGGTTAACTTCCCTGGAAAAGCAATATTCCTCACTTGTGTGCTTCTTCCTATGTGGAAGAGATGCATCATTATTTTTTGGACTGACAACTGCACAGCCACAAAGTTAGCCAAGAATACTGGGAATCGAGCAGATGTTCTTCCAGTACATTTTTTAAGCAGACAATACTGCTTCTTGAAGGTGTCCTAGGGATATGTCAAAGCATCACACCAACAAATTTAATACAGTTCCCACTTAGAAACTTAAGAGGCTAACTCTTTTTATTGAAATGTAATGAACTTTATATTCACTGACTGGTTTTCATACCAGCATTAACTTATTAAATTCTCTGTTGAAAGCCAGATGGACCTCCAGCATTTCCGAGGCAATGGAGCAGCTGCTGTTTCACAGCAAGAGCCCTGCACTAGAACTACTCACTCTGAGGTAGCCTTCAGGCACATCAGCCACAGACCAGGCTCCACAGAGCTCACAGTGTCAGCCATGCTTCAGAACAGGCCTAAGACTAAAACCACCACAGGAAGGAAAGTCTGGACCTCTGGACTTCACCAACTTAAGAACCTGGTAAAGCTGAGTCAGATGCAGGGGATTTGCAGAGTAATTCTGGAGCAAGACTCAAAGGCCCAGCTTCTGAGCCACAGAAAGGTGCTCATCATGACTCTTCAAAGATATATCTTATACCCAAGAGATGCTTCTTGAAGTTGCTGCCAAAACACTTTCTAGCATTTGACAATGAAAAACTTATTTACTGGCTGTCAATGCTTGAAGGTTTGCTTATAGTCCACTCACTTTTAACCTGAGTCTTCAGTGGGTTACAGATCTCTTCCAGAGTAATTTGTCGTGCCTTGGTCTTCTTTTCACAGGGTTCATTACTTTCGGAAGATGTGCTCCTTTTTGTGCCAAATCCAGAAGCCTGAAACATAAAACATAGTAAGTTCCGTTACCTTTTCTTTTTGCTGTCCTCTGAAGGAGAATAATGCAACCAGCAACTTCACAAAGAGTTAATGCAAAATAATCCAACCTCCCATCCCTGGAATTGTTCAAGGCCAGGTTGGAGGGGCTCGGAGCATCCTGCTCCTTCGATGTCTGTTCAAACATGCACATGGAACACTGTGTAAACAGAAAATTCATCAATTTTGCTGTTTCATCATTGATCTATTGCAAGAAGTTTGACTAAATACGAAGAAGTAACTTACAGCTCCAACAAAACATCATCACTGTGCACAGAAGCACAGAACAGGTGCTTTCAGCAGCTTGCATCCACATGTCATATGGTAACCTCAGATGGTTGAACCAGGGAATTTCACTTTCCTTAGAATTAAGCAGGAACTCCAGACTCACCAACTAAGCCCAAAAACCTCCCCATAAGCACAGCCCACACGAGTAGCAGTTTCCAAGTCTACTGTTAAACACCACCAAATGAACACTAATTAGGAAGCTTTTTCTACAAGGGCAGAAAGCTGTAATCACACCTTTCAAAATATGTTTGGACCAAAGGGAACCAAAATAGCTGACTTGAGTCACAGGTAGTAACTCCCTTCCAGGGCAAGAAGGGTCTGGAAACAGTAACTACAGGGAGACTGGAAAATAGAAACTCAGAACAAAATCCAGCTGCTGAGACACAGCCACTTTCTCCCAGTGGTGACACAGGAAGGATCTGGATCACTGCAGGCTCTTTTGGCCTTGCACCTAACAGCACCCAGACCTGCAGTCACCTGAGCTCCACCCCCTGGGACAGGAGGTCACCTCACTGCATGCCAGAGATGCCCAAAAAATGGGATTAATTCCTCAGTGTGCCACAAGCCAACAGTGACACAAAGGAGAGAGACACTGGGTGTTATGTCAGTGCTGGCCAGGCCTGGGTGCTCAGTGTGTTCCTCAGCTCCCACCGCCCTTTCCCTGCCATGATTTACACACAGAAATAATCCAGAGTTGGTAACTTCCCAAGCACTGTCCCTCTATTGGGATTGATTAGGAATTGCCATACAGGCTGTGTGACCCCAGCCATCCTCTGCAGCTGCTCAGGGGCAAGGTGTGTGCCTGGGCCGGGTCTTCCTGACCTGCAGGTGTGAGTTTTGGTGCTGTCAGGAACAGGGTTCAGCTGCAGGAGATGCAGACCCTGAGTATTCTGACAAGTTTGCAATGCATACATGGACATACACCAACATCCTGATCTACATCCTTAAAACTTGCTAATTCCAGGACGTCCTTGACTAAGGGATGCAGCTGCTGCCTGTCCCACTGATCAGGTCTCACTCCTTGCTGACCAGGCTTCAAAGTACGCAAAGATCAAACCTCAGAGAACATCCTGACTTATGATAATCTCAACATATTCCACATTTTGCAAAACTGGAAGGCACAACGTGTGCCGGGGTCCAACACTAGAGTGAAGTCCCAACGACATGAACCAACACCCTGGCCTTCCCCAGCTCACCAAACTCGTGCCAAGCTCCAGATCCTCCAAAATAGGCACATCCTGTTCACAGAATCACAGGATATCTGGGGTTGGAAAGGAGCTCTGGAGCTCACCCAGCCCAACCCCATGCCCAGGCAGGGTCCCCTGGAGCAGTGGCACAGGAACGTGTCCAGCTGGGGTTGGGATGTCTCCAGAGAGGGACACTCCCGCCCTCCCTGGGCAGATGTTCCAGAGCCCTGCCCCTCCATGGACAGTTCTTCCTCCTGCTGGAATGGAACTTGTTGTGGTTTATTTTATGGCCACTGCTCCCCATCCTGTCCCTGGCACCACTCAACAGAGCCTTGCCCCATCCTCTGGCACCCCTCGGAGGTGTTTGTATGGATTGATGGGATCCCCTGTCATCCTTCCCTTCTCCAGCCTGANCCTCCTCCAGCCTGCCCAGGCCCCGCTCCCGCAGGCTCTGCCCATCACAGAGATGCTCCAGACCCCAGATGACCTCTGTGGCCTCCCCTGGACCCTCTCCAGCAGCTCCGTGTCCTTCCTGCCAGGCTGCTCCCCGAGTGCTGGGTACCAGTGCCCTGCGTCACAGAGATGCTACAACCGGGACCTCGCAGCCCGGGCTGCGGTGGCCCTGGGGCCGTGTCCCGCTGTGCCCGTGCCCCGGACAGGGATACAGGGATACCGGGATGGCGGGCCGTGC
>VZRO01000434.1:476345-498191 GCA_013397915.1 Daphoenositta chrysoptera | reverse complement strand
GCTGTAGTGCTTGAGGGGGATGCCCTGTGAGGCGGGAAAGCGGCGGCGTGGCGGGACCGGGACTGTGGGGGTTTTCTGGTGGGCTCTCTCTCACGCCATGGCCGCGGGGCGTCGCGCAAGTTATCGCTCCTGCAAGCACAGCTGGAGGCCAAAGGTCCCGCCTCGGCCATGGCACCGGCCCAGGCCCCTTCCAACCGCCCGTCCCTGGGCTCCAGCAACACTCCCATCATGAGTGGTGTTTTTTTGTTGCAATTAGAGAACTTGCAAAAAAAAATTCGAAATTAGAGAACTTATTCTTAAGACACGTTGTAACGCGCTTCGTGCTTCCCCGGCAGGAATGAGTACAAGTACTTCCAGAGGATGACGAGCACATCCCGCGTGGAAGGTAACGTGCGGGGTGTGTGGCATCGGACACCCAAAACGCGGGATTCTGCAATTCCCTGCCTTGGCCCTCTTCCTGCATACAGCCTCACCAGTGTTTCAGCCCTTTGTAATCGTTCGGGTTACAGAAGGAAAGGTGATAAATATTTCAGAGGAGATGCAGGTGATATGTTATAAAACAATTTTCAAGTCTTTCTTTCACCAGAAGAGTAGAAAACTTAATCGAAAGTTGACCTAACACGTCTTTACATGAAACTCCAAGTTAAAAGTGGGAAGGTTTTCATAGCTGTTTCTTTAGCAGAGGTGGTTTGTTTTTTTCAGTCTGCGTTAGCTTATCTAACTTGTTTGCTGTAGCTCAGCCTTGGCCACTCGATCCACCCCTCTGACCCTTGTGACAGTAATTTTGCTGAGTTTTCTGAGTGCTGAGCCAGCCCCATGCACCAGAAAATCCAAACCATGTTGATAGCTTAGAGCAGAAATGCTGCAGTTGTTTGTCAACATGGTCACTCTTTCATGGTTTGTGTAGGGGTTTTTTTATGCTGTTAAAACTGATATATTCCCTTGTTTTGATTAGGTGACTTACTCAATTTTCTGATTTGAAGGTCTGTTCCATAATCCACAAGGAATGTCTAATCTCATTTGAAACAGTCCTAAGTGAAAGACTTTACTTATGTTTTGGAGACCCAATTCAGCCTTTTGCAACCTTATATGTGCCAAAAAAGAACAGAACACAATTGACACTTGTAAGTCTTTCTAGGTGTCTGCAAGTTGCATCTTACCTGGCACAAATAGCCTGTGATCAAGAAAAAAGATGTTTGAAATACAATTAAAAAGAAACATTTTGCTCCATCCTGCCTGCAGATCTTTTGATAAGCTGTGATCTTGGATGCTAGGCAGGTAAACTGCTTCATAACCAGACTTCTTAATGGATTATGCTGCCATAAATCTTCACATCTGGGATGCCAGCATTGCCTCTGTTGTCTCTCAGCCTGGAAACAATGTGGAAAGAGTGACCATGCTGGCATTGTGTTTATTTCTCTGACAACTTCATTTCCTCATAAAGAGAAACATTCCTTTCCTTAGCAGCTTTACATATAAGAGATAATCAGGTTATGAATGCTTGGGTTTGGTCAGAAATTATATTTATGGGTGAATGTTATATGATTGAACACCTGTAGCACTTTGGCTTTAGATTAAATTTGACTGGTTCTTCTCCTAGAAATTTTTGTGTGTTTGTAAGTCCGTGTAGGACTGTTTTCAGTGTCAGCTGCCTGACCAGGCTTTGAGCCCACGAACAGGCTCTTCTCTGCGTGTGGCTCATCTGAGGACCGGGGCCTGAGCTTGTGCTTTTATCAGCTGCTGAAGAGGCGCTTGGTAGGGAGGGGAAGTCCATCAGTGTCTCTAAACAATTCAAATCAATTCTCTCTTGCTCAGGTAAACAGAATGCACTGATAATGGGTAAAAAAACGTGGTTCTCCATTCCTGAGAAGAACCGTCCTTTAAAAGACAGAATTAATATTGTCCTCAGCAGGGAGCTCAAGTAAGTATGGTAAATAAGGGCCCTGTTATAAAAACCTGAACCAAAAAATGTCTGTAGCATTACAACATAGAGTAGTTCCAAATGTAACTATTTTGATACCTGGTTAGAAAGCATTTCTACTGTTGGTTCTGAGTGTTATAACTACTTTACTCCTAATTTTTAATTTTTTTAAAATTAATTCACAAAGTAAGTGTCATTACTTTGCATCATGAGTGCTACTTCTAGCTCTACTCACAAACCATTTGACAATTTTCAGTAGTGTTTCTGACTCATGTGTTTAACTGTATTTCTCTAGTCCCTGCTTGGATTGGTGGCTCTAAATCCATTTTTTGAAGTCTATTTTTATTAGGATTTGTGGATGAACTGTCCTTTTTCAGACCTCTCTTCTTGAATGCATCACCCACAGTCACACAAATATTTTTAAATAGAAATGTCTGCTTGTAGTGGTTTATTTCTTTGGAGGGTGCTGGTGGATTTGCAGCTGAGTATGTGGGTGGACAGAGAATATTGGTTTTTCAACTAGTTTTATTTTAAGGAAAATGCATTTTTTTAATGTTCTGGAATTCAAGTCAAAGTCTACATTTAATTTCTTGATTATCTGTATTTAATGATCTAAGTTTAATTTATAGATTATGTATTTATATTATAGATATGTAAATTTCCCAGTTACACTTTTTCAAAAACACGTTATAAAATTTCAGATTTTTAATTTATAATACCTCCTAAATTATGGTTAAACTGTGATCTGTTGAACAATCCAGCAGTCAGATGAGACTTCTAACATATAACAGGTGCTTCAAAATAATTAATTAACATGAAACATTTAGTTATTTCTTAATTCAGCAATTCACATTTTGTATCTTGTTTGTATTGATGATCATGATGAATTGTCCTTTATTTACTTTGTAATAAAACTTTGCTTTTTCTAGGGAAACCCCAAAAGGAGCACATTATCTTTCCAAAAGTCTGGATGATGCTTTAGCTCTTCTGGATTCACCAGAGTTAAAAAGTAAAGTAGACATGGTTTGGATCGTGGGAGGCACTTCAGTGTACAAGGTACATTTAGCCTCCTCCTAAATTACTCATTTTCTGTGATGGGATGAGGATGAAGTTCCTATTGCTGCTGCTTTAGGAAGTGCTTTCCCTTCCCATTACCACCAAACTGCAGTGATTGCAACAGAACAAGTCTCAGAGAGTAAAATCTCATCTCTCAAGTTCAGAACACCCATCCAGAAACTGAACATTGCTCTTGCCAATGGGCCGGTGTCACACAGTTGTTGTGCTTTTGAGAGCTCTTCTTAAATACCTAAATTGCTAGGTTTTTCAGACAAAGCCCATATTGTTATGTTTATTTTACCGAGCCCATGTTGTTATGTTTATTTTACTGAGATTGCTGACTGACCCTGCAAAGGATGTGAAAAAAAAGGAAAAGTGCTCCAGCATTTTTAGGCAGAGTATGCCACTTTATACATGTAAATGGGGAAGAAAATAGGATTTAGAGAGAACTGACAGGTCGTGGTGTCAGCAATAACAGGAGATAATCATACAACAAAAGGTCACACTCACTCTGCTTTCCCATCTAGCAGTGTTCCTACTGCTCCCCCTCCCTGGGTCAAGAATTGTAAAGCAAACTCCTTTTACCAGTAAAAGAAACAGTACTGCTGTCCTTTAGTCATTACAAGCGTGCTGGGAGATACACTCCAGCTGTTGTTTGGCACTCAGACATTAGATGTGTGATGACAGTGCCATAGTGCACCTGGTGGAAAATTAGGGCTGATACTGTGCCTTGTGTATGGAGTAGGAAAATGCATTTTCCTGGTACTTCTTGCCTTTACGGTTTGTGCCTTTCATGAACCTCTTCTCTGTGTCTGAGGAAATGCATCTTTTAGAGCAAAAACAGTGAAGTAGTTAGAGATTGCTAAGATTGTAAGAAAATGAGGTGCGTATGAAATAACACTGTTGTTCCTCCTGGTGAGGTCCATCCACCTCACATTCAATGTGCAGATGCATTCAGCCTATAATCAGGTATTATCCTACAGAAGAAATGTCCTTCACTCTCAGCCGTGACAGTGCATGCAGGTTCCGTGCATGCCCAGGGGGTCTGGAGAGGGCTTCTCCTCACCAAGGTTACAGCTGCCCAGCAGGAACCAGAGCCAGCTGTGAGCAGCAGCATTTGCCCCTTCCCTGCCACAGCCACGGGCTCAGCTGTAAAGAGCTATTAATTCTGCTGCTTCTTCCAAGAGCACCTGTCTTGGAGGCTTCTATTTTAACTATTTTTCCAGCCTCTGGCTGATATTATTGGTAGAAAATAATGCCTTTTTTAGACGATTACTCACCAATACTCAGATTATAAATCGGCTGTTTGGATCAAGAATAATTTGGGATGTACTGTGCTGATCAATACAAGGGAATGTGTCTTAAAGTAATGAGAGACCTGGTTACCCTGGGCATGGAAAAGCATTAAGAGAGCTGGGAATGTCCAGTCTGGAGAAGGGAAGGCTCCAGGAGACATCAGAGCCCCTTCCAGTGCCCAAAAGGGCTCCAGGAGAGCTGGAGAGGGACTTCGGACAAGGGCCTGGAGTGCCAGGACAAGGGCCTGGAGTGCCAGGACAAGGGGGAATGGCTTCCCAACACCAGAGGGCAGGACTAGATGGGATATTGGGAATTAATTGTTCCATGTGAGGGAGGTGAGGCTCTGGCACAGGTGCCCAGAGCAGCTGTGGCTGCCCCATCCCTGGAAGTGTCCAAGGCCAGATTGGATGGGGCTTGGAGCGACCTGAGATAGTGGCAGGTGTCCCTGCCCATGGAACAAGATGAGCTTTAAGATTCTGTCCAACCCAAACCCTCTTGTGGTTCTAAAATTTCAGCTGTTTCCTCCCTTTCAAGCATCTACTCGTGACATTTCAAAGGAAAGCTTAATTACATTAGAGAGAAGTCTGAGAGTTTTATACAGATTCCTGCACTCAAACTGCCTTTGTGATGTTAACTGAAAGAGTTTGATGGAGACCACACACCTCTACCAAAACTGCAAGTAATATTTTTCGTGCCTGTATTAAAGACTTACAAAGGATTTTACAAGACTATTTCCATTATACTATGTAGAAATGTGTGGGAAGTAAAATAGCAATTGGTAATTGAAGTGAATAATTTTATTCAGTTGTTGTAGGTATTTGGTTTTAAAGCATTATTTTGCTCTCACTAGTTTGTGTGGCTCAAAGGTTGAGAACTGATTTTGTTCTTTAATACAGGCCTGTGCTTGCCTATAGAAAGGACTACCCCATTTTGATTATTCAAGCTGTTACAGGACTGTCTTATAGAAAACCAAGTCTATTCATACTTTCTACTGTCAAACAGAAAGGATGCTCACAAGAGAGTTCTTGCTGCCCCTTTAGATCAAGGCAAGCATTTGCAGGTGGCAGATTTGCAGGTTCCCAGTGGGATCTGCCTCCAGCTCCTCTGTGACGGTTTTAGGTCTGACCCTATCATCTGGGGGCAGAGAACATGGTCTGGGCAGGTTAGTTGTCCTGTGGGTTCCCAACTCCTTGAGGTGCAGTGATTTTCTTATGGGATTACTACACAACGGAAGCACAGGCACCTGTGGCACTTAGGTGGTGCTGCTCTGACAGCCTGTCAGGGGCTGTGTGGGTGTCAAAGGAAGAGTAGGAAGATGTGGGGATTCTCGGGGCAGCACTGCAGCTGCTCTGCCCGGGTTGGTCTGTGGTCCTTGGCACAGTGAGCTCAGTCTGGTAACATCCCTTTGGGGTGGGGTCCTAGGGAATAGGAAGTAGATGCTGTATGTAGTGGATGTGAGGGTGCACAGCTGAGGGCATCTGTCAGGAGCTACAGCAGCTGCTTTGCAATTGTCAGACAACACCTCCAGGGCCACATCGTTATTTGAGATGGCAGCTTTTTGTCCTGTGGAGCCTTCTAATACAGCTCCTAACCTTAGCACCATCGGATCAGTTACTCAGTTTAGCTTGGAGAGGTCCACCATGATCAGGGCTGTTGTTACCAAGCTCTGGGAACAATCCTGCAAGCCATGTTTCTGTAGATAGTGTGAGCAGGGAATGTGCCGTGACCTTCCAGGCCTTTGCTGTCTTTGGTTCCCCACAGCCTTGGTGAGTGCCCTGGGCCATTCAGGATGTCTGAGTACCTGCCTTACTGTGCATTTTGCTGGGCCCAGACACCACACTGAAGCACCAGCTGGACGTGACCTCATCCAGGGAGCTGGGCCAAGGTGCAGCAGTGCCCAGCTGTCTGAGTGCATTTTTGGGACAGGGGTGTCCAGTCAGTCTCAGGTACAGCTGCAGCCCTGGCCAGCCTCTATGAACTTAGGCCAGCCAAGGTGCTAGAGCACATGATCCAGATTGGCATTTTGGGACAGGAATGGGCTGGAAGCAGGGGATTGCTGCCGTTCACAGCCTTCTTCTCCTCAGACTGCAGAAGAGGGAGGACCAAGTCTGTGAACATTTATAAGGACACAGAGCAGCCAACTGTTGGTTATGACCGTCTCTCCCACTTCCACTTGGTTCTCAAGGACACAGCCCTGCAGGGGTGGGAGGATTGTCATCAGCTGCCTCAGGTCCTCTTGTGAACTGTGGTGGCCACCCAAGTCCTTGTGCAGGTCACGCTGATGCTATGCTCAGACACACTCTAGGAAACTGTGACCTGACCTCTGCAACAGGGAAAGGTGGAGCAGTGGGGACAGGGAGAGCTGGGTGGAGTGTTGGTATTGGCAAGTAAGAGCAGGAAAGATTGAAAACAGTTCCATCAGTTCAGTGAGGGTTCAAAAAAACTCACATGGGTGTCATCCTCTTGAATTTGACTGGTCACTGATCCCCTCATCAGGTTTATAATCTCCTAATGTAGCCGCAAGGCAGTAGCAATGCCCCCAGAGAAGCTTTTGGACTTCTTACAGCACAGATTTACCAGGTTAATTTGCTTGGATCTTAGTGCAATGGCATCTGGATCCCCTCTGCACTGTTCTGGATCTCCTGAGTTCCAGAAGGAGTTGGGGTTGCCGTTGTTTGTCTGGATGAGGAAGAAGGAGTCCAGCAGTGGTCAGTAGGTTACAGCACTTCGAAGCTGATAATACCTTCTTAATAATATGCATCATGACAGGCAGTCCGTGAATTTGTGTGAGCACTTCATGTTTTGAGGGCTGTCTGGGGCTTGTGAGTGCTTCTTGTGTGCTGGGAGGCTTGTGGTGCTGTCTCACTCATTGGTTCTGGTGCTGGGGTCCCTCATAGCTGCTAGAGCTTATCAGATGTACTGGAGCACAGTTTCTGGCTTGGTTTTATCCCCAAGAAATTTCAGTCATGGATATCAAACCTGCTCCCAGGTACAACTCAAGCATGGTAAGTGGGGGCAGTTAGAAGATTTATTAACAGTTGGACTCAATGGTCTTGGAAGTCTTTTCCAACCATAGTGATTCCACAGTTCTGTGATTTCAAGAACAGGTTTCTGTTCTGCGTTAAGACACTGCTGCACCTGCGTGGAGGAATTGTCTCTTGAGAGGTTCAGGTCTTGGCCTTGATTCTCAAAAATAGTGCAATAGTGCTCTCTGGACATCCTAGAGGAGTCAGAGACCCACAGAATGGTTTAGGTTGGAAAGGACTTAACGGTTCATCTCATTGCAAACCTCCTGCCAAGGACTGGAACACCTTCCACTAGACCAAGTTACACTGAGTGCGCTCAGTATAAATTATATCAGTCTCTTTTAACTACATTTAAACTGTGTGGTATAGACTGGTCAAAAACAATATTGAGGTTTTACTAGGAATAGGAACTGTAAGTCCATTGCATCATTAAATACTAAATAGGGTCTTAAACCAAAAAAAACCACCAACAACAATATAAACACACACCTACAAATCTACTAAAAGCCAATAGACCCAGATGTCAACTTCCTTATGTGTACAGTATGGCTTTATGATGTGTGGGGTGAGTATGTCAGCACTCCACCGGCTCAGCACTGTGCATCCTCTAATTTCTCTTCGTTCCCAAAAAAGTGGTGAAACTGATGGAGTGGGCTGGACAGGGCAAGACCGAATTGAGTATCAGTGAGGACCTGCTTTATTCCTCGTGGAAATGACAGCGTTGTGGTAAAGCTCCTTTGCCACTGTGCCATGTCCTCAGCAGTATTTCACTGAGGCAGTGTCAGAGTCCAGGCTTCGCTGACCTTTGCAGGCTCCGAGTGTGGAAGGTCTCATGTTTGATACAAAATTTACTTCGCTGAAGTTTTCTGAAGTTGCCTACACACACAGGCCTCCAGAACTGGTCTGGCAAACTGAGGAAGCATTTGCACTTCTTTTATGAAGGTGGGGATGGTGACACAGCTGGTTGGTTCATTCAGCTAATGAAACCATTTACCTAGAACAGAGGTCACCATCTGGTCTCCTTGGGGTTAAATTC
This sequence comes from Daphoenositta chrysoptera, assembly GCA_013397915.1. Taxonomy (NCBI): domain Eukaryota; kingdom Metazoa; phylum Chordata; class Aves; order Passeriformes; genus Daphoenositta; species Daphoenositta chrysoptera. The sequence goes on along the minus strand of VZRO01000434.1, from coordinate 489,856 downwards.
AGCCTTCTTTGCAGCACTATAGTTGATCCCTCCCTGTGCTTTTCCCTGGCCTGTTTTGGTAGTGGAGAGTTCTTGATGAAGCTGAATTCCTGCAGAGTTGGATAGGAAGTTGATTTATTCTTTTACTACAAAGCAGAAGTGTCTCTGTGTACAGAACACAACATGTTTTTATTTGTGAGGCAGATAATTATTCTGTCATTTTGCAAGTGTGACTCTTACCTCCCAGTCCTTGAAGAAAAATACTAGTATTTGTGTACAAACTGGATGAACACCAGTTCAATGAAGTTGGATGCTTGTGTGCTGTGACTTACCCTTTCATTTTTAACTGTTCTCTAGTAGAGCAGGTTATCTACAAATAAACCTCTCAGCAGTGGTAACAATTAATTTTATTGGATTCCATTTGTTATTACTTGGTTCCTGTGCTTGTTGAAGTGGTACCTAATAGCCTGCTGCATGGTGAGTCACACAAAGAGCATTGCTCGTTGCCAGTTTAAGGTAAAGGGAGGAACAGCTGCAAGCTTTTCAATAATGTATTGTAACCAAGCCCAGTGTAGCTTTTCATGCATTATTTTAATGCCCACAAAGTCTGGAAGAGTTGCGTTTTTTCGATCTCAAGACAAAATGTATATTCTTAACTCCAGAATTTGTTAGTGAAAAACTCACCTTACAAACGTTATCTTAGAACATTTTCATCCAAGGAGCCTGGAAATGTAAAAACTTTCAGCATGTTACCATTTTGCCACAATCCAGAGATCCAGCTTTGAAGTTAAACTAAGGGGTAAATGGACCTCTGGAATTCCAAAAAATACAGCACAAATCCTTAGCAATAGTATTAATAAAACTTCCAAACAAATTACCTTGAGGTTTGAGCATCTCCCACCACCTAAACCTTCATGCCTCTCAAAGAGGTGTGATTCAGAAATTGCTTGTTGCGACTGGGCCTACTGTTTCTTTCTTCTCACAGGGCTGTTCTAATTTTGTTAACTTCTGTCAGATACGCCAGGCTCTGAGAATAGGTATTGCTGCCACTTACCAGGTGGAACTGACCCAGGGCAAAATGATCCCCTTAGAAAGTGCTCTTCAGCAGAGTTTAAAAGTGGAGATTCAGAGTGTAATTTTCACGGCTTTGCTAAAAGCCTGTGATACATAAAATAGTGACGGAGTTTGTGTTGTTTCTAAAGGCAGCAATGGAGAAGCCAATTCATCATCGATTGTTTGTGACAAGAATCTTGAAAGAATTTGAAAGTGACACATTTTTTCCAGAAATTGACCATAAAGACTACAAGCTTCTAACAGAGTAAGTACCAAAATGCATGCCAGGCTTGTCTTCAGAATAATGTCATTTCAATGTTTTGAGGGTTCTATTACAGCCGTGTTTGTTTGAGTTAGAGGTGAATTTTTTGCCAGAATCATACTTTACCTATAACCTGAAATGGCACCACACTCTGCACAGATTTTCTTGGAACTTGTGTTCTTCAACTTTCCTGTAATCTTTACAGTAAGAAGTTGCCTATGTCAGTTTGCTTCAAAAGTAGCTTTTTCTTATTGTTTCCTGGTTTAGAATTACTCAGATATTTACTAAGCTTTGTAACTCTCAGCATGTTGTTAGTAAATAGTATTTGGCCTCTGAAAGTCTTTGATAAATTGCCAAAGACAAATTAAATGGGTTTGACTAGAGAGGCTTGAGCTTTATACATTTCTAAGGTTATTCCTTTCCTCTTGAGAAAATTACTTCTTCCTTACAAACGTAGTAGGAAAAGGTGTACAAAAACTTTCAGTTCCTGCTATTCACTGTGGTTTCTTCTATATTATCCTTGTCATATTCCACTTGTGCTTTTATGTCCTCTACAACAAGATTACATCCAACAGGCACTAAGGAGGCAGCAGAAATTCAGACACCTGCCACAAGGACCAGGGAGGACCAGACCAGTTCCTCTTCCTGCTGCTTCTCTTTTGGCTCTCAGCTGGTTACAGACCAGCAGTGGAAGAAATAGAAAGTATGAGGAGTCAAACTCTGCAGGGGGCACAGGAATGGATTAGCAGGGCTCTGGGGGAGCACAGGCAGGGGCAGGAGGAGGGATGCAGGACAGACAAGGTGGGTGGGGAGGATGAGTCACCTTCTCCAACTCCAATATATTCTGAACTACTCTGTGCGCATTTGAGTGTCCTGAGAGCTGACCCAAAGCTCCCTCTGTCTCTCAGCTGTTCCTGAGGTATACGTTGTTTTTGGCCAATGTACTGAAATGAACATTGGCATTAGAACATGATTTTGTAAAATAATAGGTAATTTCCTTACTAAAGTGGAAACCTGACGATGCCAAACCTTACCAAATAAATTTAAAATGTATCTCTCCCTCAAAGTCAGTATTACTCATACAAAATCCTTGTTCTTCAGAGGGAGATGAAAAGATTTTTGAAAGCGTCTATTAATAAGAAGTGGTTTAGAAAACCTGGAATATAGAGGAACTCTTTCCCTGGTAGCAGTCACCTGCTTCAGTAATCTCCTGCAGACTTGTAAAAAACCTTTCCTTAGTATTCCCTCTAAACCAGCTTAGGAAAAGCAAGGCAAGAACAGAAACCAAAGTGCTCCGTAATCTCTTCTTCCTTGGCAGACATTTTGAATAACATATTGGAGGCTCTGATAAAAATGTTGGGTATGTCTTTATTAAGCCAAAAATGGGAGGGGGGGTGTTTTGTGTCAGAGTATGCTTTCTTGATACAAAAAGTGTGCGTTTAAATTGTGGATAGTAGTTAATATGATTCCTAAAAACAGTGTACCTGTTATAAAGACAGTACTTTCACCTCTTTTTCCAAACAACTTCCTTTTCTAGTTGATTGGATAAATTACAGGTGAATAATAATGATATTCTTACCTGCTTGCTGGCTTTTGTTTTTTCTTCTCCTCTCTCCCTAGGTACCCAGGTGTCCCTGCTGATGTCCAAGAAGAGAATGGGATTCAGTACAAATTTGAAGTGTATGAAAAAGCTGTCGTGGCACAATAAGTGAGGCATTTTGTACTTCTGTGTAAGGGCGGGTATTTTAAACCATGAAGTTTTACTGAGTGTAAAGATACATTAAATTTTTGAAGAAAATCGTGCCTGATGGTAAAATACCTCTGAAGTGAATGATTCCAAAAACCACAGCCCACACTCTGAAGGTAAACCCTGAAGAAGGAAGGGGTCTGCAGCATGAAGGAGGTAGACCTGAGCAATTGCACTACAAAGGTTGCATGAGACCCCGCATTGATCTTAGAATCCATGGCAGCATCCCTGACAATTCCATGGGTAATGAAAGGCATTAGACTATGTCAGAGCTTTTCTACTGAAACAAAGGGTTTTAGTATCTATCTCCTTGTTCAAAACGTCCAGCACTGAGATAGCATCAATCTTCCCAAGTGTGACTGGGATCTTACATTTATAACAGCCTTTAAAACGTATTGGTGTAGAGGAAAAGGTAAGGAAGCCCAGCAGGAGAAGGGGAGTCTGGAAGCCTCACGCAGCAGTTGTAGGATGCGCTGATACAGGACCTGTCACTCTAGCATGGGTCCCCGCAGGATCACCAGTCCTGCTACAAAACCTGCTCCAGGTGGGCTCCTCTCCCCATAGGGCCACAGGTCCTGCCAGGAGCCTGCTTCAGCACAGGCTCCCCACGGGATCGCAGCCTGCTTCCTGCATCTCCTGCTCTGGTGTGTGCTCCCCACGGGCTGCAGGGGAGTCTGCGCTGCGGCGCCTCGAGCACCCACTCCGCTCCCGCCTGGCCTGCGGGCTGCAGGGCTCTTCTCCTCTCCCCTTCTAGCTCCTCTTGCCACAGCTGTTGTTCCCCACAGGTTTTTCCCCACTTTCTTAGCTCTATTATCCCAAAGGTGCCACTGCCACTGAGGGGCTCAGCCTTGGCCAGCAGCGGCTCTGTCCTGGAGCCGGTGGCATTGGCCCCACGGGACACGGGGGAAGCTTCCAGCAGCTTCTCACAGAAGCCACCCCTGTAGCCCCGCTGCTCCCCAAACCTGGCCACACAAACCCAGCACAATCTGGTAAAGAAGCTTTAATATTTCCCTAACTTCACAGCTGTGTGAAAGCTTTGCTGCTCTCATGAAAAGTCACCGTGTCAGTTTGACTGCAGCCACTTCGAAGTAGAAGAAAATATACACTGATTTCTTAAAATCCGTGTTCCTATGTTCCTGCCAAGCATTATCAGTAAAGATGCAGTTCGTTTGTCAGTGTGATTTTGAATAACCTATGTGACAATTAGAGATTATAAGCAATAGTGGAGTAATCCTGTTTCATCTTCATTAAATATAGTTTAAAAAATACTAAATATATTAATAAACTAGTATATTAATTTCCATTGATGTTCCTTCAGAATATCAGCTATGAGCATCCCTTGAATTTTCCATGGCACTTTAATACAACACCTAGCTGATAAAAAACATCTTTTTTGCAGCACCTGCTCTGAAGTGTCTCGGTTTTCTGTTTCCTTTGAAACTGTAAGCACTCCCCTGTATTGATCTTCTTGTTCCATGTGCACTGATGTTACATCGATTGATAAAAACAAGTTTATGCTTACATTAATGCAGCAAGAAGTCTCCAGAGTTTTAAATTGACAGCACATTGTTGAAGGGGAGGAAAGAGACTGTTACCAGGGAGATGTCATGGGTTTTTTTTAAATACAAGTCACAGTGACCCTGGCAAGAGAATAACCTCCCAAAAGTGTTTAAAACATACCTGTTATAGGTCAGTGTTGAAAGCTCTGACACTTTGCAAAGTACTGTGTTTAGGACAACTGACATTTATCAAAAATGGGAGAAAAGACTTCATGCAATGTTGGATGAGGCCAACATACATTAGAAAGTTTGTACCTAAGCACAGAGATATGGTTCACTGAGGCCAGGATTTTGTAGAATCATTTCAGTTTCAAAGAACTTTTAACTTGGATGCAAAAGCCTGCTGAGCATATAAGTGGTTACTCTTGATTCTTTGTGGACTCACTTAGTCTTCTTCAGATTTAACTATGTTCTTTGTCAGATACAACAATAAATTAAGTTAATTTACATTTCATGGAAATGCAAACTTCTGAGTCTATTACTTCAAACTTTTCAGAACATAATGATGTTCCTTCAGTGTGGCTCTCTGCCACAAAGATGCATTTTTGTTTGGTTTTTAGTAGAAGCACTGCATTTGGACAGCACCTTTTGTACCACAGCTTTTTGATGTACAGAGCCCTATCGAGTACTGGGAAGATGCATTTGACTGCAGTGAAGCTGAAGCCAGGATCATGTTCACCCCAGTGACAGACACCCCAAGCACCACTCTTTAACCACACCGAGGTTAAAGGCTTGCTGTCTCAGGATGGGTAGGCAGAAGCGTGTGAGTCTGTGTGCTCAGCAAGCACATGCAGACTGTTTGCTGTCGGGTGTATTCTGGGGATGGTTACTGGCACCTGGTAACCTGCCCAGGGTAAAAATAAGTCTCTTACACTGTGGCTTGAAGAAAAAAAACCCTGTGTTCCAAATGCATCTTCCCCATGTTTTGTTTACTCCTGTACCTCATTGATGAATGATTCCTTGAAAAGCCATAGATTCTCATTATGTCCAGTACAGGGGAAAATGTCATGTTTTTACCCAGTTCCATGCAGCTAAGTGCAATGAATAGCATCATGAGTGACAGTGTAATTACCAATCACCAAGAAAAGTCTATACAGGTATAATTTAATCCCCCTCATTCATGCTTTCCTGGGAACAAACTGTTCCAAACATATTAAAATTTTAATTTTCAAGGATAATACTAGATTTAACAAGATAGCTAAAACCAGAGGGTTTGGATAAAAGGTGAAAAACAAACATAAATGTTTTTATTGCTTGTCTATTACTCATTATCTCTTATCTGACAGTGGACAGCGATTTCCATTTGGCTGCAGAAAGTTGATGTTTTCAGTAGTGTTAGAGCCACAGTGTATTCAAGGTCAGAGCTGGGAACATTCCAACAACAAATCTCTGTCGTGGACAGCAATCCATGGAAAAGAAAGGTACACTCTGAAAAATAAGTCAGCTAATTTAGCAAATAAAATAATATTAGTATTTATACAGAAGAGCAGGGGGAAAACAGGAAGGGGAGGATAGCAATGATTATCTTATTCAGGTTATCTGAGGAGAGCACTGGTAGCACTTGACATGACATCTTAATGGGGAACAGACAACGGTGTTATCTTCATCAGACAACAGCTAGTTTGCTCAGGACTTAAACCCAAACTTACGCTGAGTAGTTAAAAAAGTTATGCTAACAGAAGAAGGTAGGAGCAGAGGCAGCAGCTGACTTGTAGAGGGGAGAAGCTGAGGGAACGATTGTTCCTTAATCGGGACAGAAAATTAGGTGAGTAGAGGTGACAGATGAGGCGACAAAGCCCGGTTAAGTACAAAACTGGGAGATGCCTCCCTTGTTATTCAGGTGTGCATTAGCTGTCTCTGCTTGCCCTGGAGGGCTGTAGGAATGAAGCCAACCAAGTTAGGGTAGGCTGGCTGAAAAATCCGAAGAGCCGGGTCCTGAAACAGAAGACTAGAGGTGGAGAAAGAGAGCTGAGAAGAGGAAATTGATGTTTCTTAGAAGGATACATGGTTTATTGTGTTAGTTTGCCCTGTAGCTATTATTACTAAGAAAACACTTCCAAAGTGGTGCGGGGTTTAGCACCTGTAAGATGCTGTGACAAAGCATGTCATTAGTGAGGGATTTTCAGGATCTGGGCATTTATGTGACTGCCTTTGTCAGCTCCACAGAAATCCTCAGCTAGAGTTGCTATCCTGCTCTACACCCGAGAGTGAGAGTCCCATCCCAGAGCATACAGTGCCCCAGGGGCTGTTGCTGTGCCCAAGCCAGTGCTTTTCTGCTTTCCTCGGTGGACAGCTTCTGCTTCTGGGTCTGCATGTGGGAAACCTGCTCTTTTCCCTGTATCTTCACTTGTTTTCAGCTGGCTCTGGGGTGATCCTGGGTTATTCTGCCCTCTGTTCTCTGCAGATCATTCTGTCTTCTTTCTGTAATATCAAAGCAAAATTCATACAAGAAGCCTTTTGTTAGATTAATTGACATGGTTGGAAAAAGAAGAGATGAGCTCTCAAGCAGAGTCCTATTCTGATTACATTTTCAGGACTTTTTTTCAAGTGACTAGGACAAGAGCTTACCTTGCAGAAGTTGCCTGTTCATCTCCAATTAAATTGGGTCGGTTAAAGTACACTATCTTTTCTCGTACATCTTGTTTTGCTCTTTTTATCATGTAATGGTTTACGTACAGCATGTGTATGTCATCTTCAGTCCTTGAGCTGTGGTCCTTGCCATTCTATCCCTTATCTCTTCAGCCGCCCCATTGGACGTAGAACTTCCAGAAATTCAGAGAATTGGGCTGATCAAGAGAAGCAGGTATTTCAAATAGATGTCTCTTAAGTATGTGCTTATTTCTGATTAAGTGGTGGTGAAGTGTTTTTCTTGAAATTGGGCCATATATTTGCCTAAGTAAGCAAAGCTGTAGGTATGAAAATAAATACTTTGTTAAGTGATGTCTGCTGTGAAAAAAAAAAAAAAAGAGGGGGGAAAAATTAAATACAACCTGAGAAAAAACAGAACCTGAGAGGGCAGGAAATGAGTGACACACCATTGCTTATGGAGCCCTAAATCAATGTCTTTTCCTTCCTTGAGTAGTTCAGTTTCACAAGTTCCTAATATCAAGCAGAGTCTTTTTCAATAAGCAAGCCATTATTCAGAAGCCATAATATCATTTATAAATTGTGTAATTGATTTAATTGAGATGGACACTTGCACAAAAACAGAACATTTTAATGTTCATCCTTCCTCCAAATGCAGTTTTCCACACAAAACCCTGCTGGGAACATTCACATTGCTTTCGGACAGCTGTCCCAGTGGATGGATTACCAGCCCTTCACTGGAGATCCCTGCTTTACCTTAATAACTTAAAATAGATTGGGCCACTGAATTGCACTAAAGCTTGTTCAGTTCTACTAAGGAGCACTTCAGAAGCTTTTATTCTTTTTAATTCTGTATCAGTAGCTCATTGAACATGTCTGAAAAAGCTCCTGAAAATGATTTCTTGTGAAACAGCTTTAAAAAGAGCTTCACTTTCACTGGAGCAAGAAGGAACTTCTAATCACTATACCTCCTCTTGTTAGGTTTTGCTCAAAAAGGTTAAAATTTAGATCTGGTCCCACCAGCAGTCCTAGGTGGAAAACCTCATTAATTTAACATACCTAAGTTTAGAAAGACTTTTTTTTCCTAATTAATTTTAAATCCTTTCTTTCTTATGTCTGTTCAGTTGTTTATCACAGTAAAAGGCAACCCGTTCAAATGGAGTTCTTTACTCACTGAGTACTTTGTGCATATTGCTATTTCAGCCAGTCAAAATTGATTTCTTCAGTGTTGACTCCCAGTGTCTCTCATGAGATTATGGTTATCTTTCCAATGGAATCATGTAAATTCTGTTCCTTTTGTTGCAGACCAGTTTCACCTTTTTTCTGCACAATTCACTATATTTTTTCCTAGTATGTAATTCAGATTCTTTTAGAAATTGCTCCGGACATGAAAGTACAGCCAACGTTCTGCTGTAATCTAAACAACAGTTTATGAATGTGTGTATGAGAAAGAATCAGCTCTAAGGATGTTCACAGACTGTGGGAACTGGCAAAAGAGAAGAGTTATCCCTTGAGCCTGCTGATTTACAGCACCAAGGAAGGTAGCACTTGAGTTCTGCAGCATTGAAAAGGCTTGTGACCATGGAACAAGACATTTATTGCAATATATTCTCTAAAACTGTTAGAGGAAGCCCTGGTTCCATCACCAGTCACAATTATTTCTGCAAGCGTCACAAGTGCAATTCCCACACACACTCAGTTTTTTAATCAAAGTACTTGGCAATAAACCACCAAACACTTCAGAGATAATATTTTTCCAGGCAGAAAGCTCCATGTCATAAATAGCTAATTAAAACATGCGTGACAAAAACCAGGAGATGCCTCGGCACTGGCATGATCTGACTGAAGGCAGAGGGTCGTGCCAGACGGAGCGTCCAGCGTGCCTGTTAGCAGAGACGGTGCAGTGCCGCGTGTGCCTCAAAATTGCCTGGGTAAACAAACCAATAACATAACAAGGTACTTTGCTGGATATTACACTGCACGCATGGGGGTTTTTGTGAGACACTTCATAGGGTCCTAATTCCTTCTGTTTGGTTTTGGTCATTATTTTTGAAGCACAAAACATAGCACTCCACTTCTCTCTTAGACCTCTCAACTGATGTCTCTACATCACGACCATAATCCCCCTTCAAGATTTTGAACAAGCAAGCAGCTGTGCCTGTTACATTTAAGAGATGTATTATTAAGAACACTGTTGTTTACAATAGTACTGCATTCCTCTCAGCAAACAGTTCTAGTACAGTAAACATCTGCCTCTGTACCTGATGGTTTAAAATTTATCTAAGGTACCAAATTAGTATATGATAAAAATAGTTGCAGGGTTTGGGGGTTTTTTTCAGTCATCCCAACTAAGCCAAGTTAATTATGCTTCTATGTTTCTCCATTTATTCACCATTTTGAAAAGAATTCTATGCACTAATACATAATAAAGTAACTGAATTACTAGAATGACTTACATTACATTATATCATGCTCAAAAATTTACATGACAATGCATTAATATATAAGTAATTACATATGTAAGCAATCATGGCTCCTCCTTCCCTTGAATGAGATCTTGCTGGTGTAGGCTAAGGCTGGCCAGTACCAGACGTTATGATAGAGTGTTTACAATTTCTCATGGGAAGCTAAATCCAAAATCAGGGGAGGGGGTGGGGATGTCAGATCAAATTTAACTATGTCCATTTCTTTTCTGCCTTTTACTTTCCTCTAAACAAAGGGAAGCAGATGACTTAGCTGATTCCCAGGGTCCCCAAGGACACAGAAAGGCCCATCTGTGGTTGATAATAACACTCGAACCCCTACAGGCCCTCAGGTGTGCTCCGACTGCCAGCTGCCAAGCCAGGGGTTTCCACCCTGAGACCACCTTCCCAAAACAAGGTTCCTGGGCTCCAGGCCTGCAGTCCAGGGCTGGGCTTCCTGCAACTTGCTAGCAACTGGCAACCAGAAAACTAAATGTGTCATTTTCCTGCCTACCTGCCCATATTTGGGCACAGTTTATCGAGAATCACCCACCTTGGGCCACACTGTGGTCTCAGAAATGCTCATTAGGCTGCATGGCCTTGATGAACAGCACCTGGGCTGAGCTCCTCTTGATTTATCAGAGACACTGTCTGTTCCCAGGATCTAGTGCTGGCTAATGACCAAGTCCAAGGGGACAAACATTTTTGTTATTGAACATTCAAAGAAAGAACCAACCAGAACTGCAATCTGGGTTGAAAGCTGCTATGAATAAAGCCAACTCCCCAGAGACCCTACAAACATTGGTCCTAAGTGAGAGGCCCCCAAGCTCTCCTGAACCTGCAGGGGCTGTGCCCAGCCCCTCTTTCGGAGCAGGGTCTCTCAGAGCCAGCCAACACTTGCGTTTGCGATGCTCAGAGGGCCAATGCTGCCGACGGAGCCTGGGCTGGGCCCCCTCTCCTCAGGGCTCAGCCCTTCACCCTTTGGGAAAATGCAAAGGCACCGACCTGAGTCCTTCCCTGAGCTCAGGGGGGATTTCCCAGAGGTATGAACCTGTACATGGATTGTACACACCCTGAACAGGCTCTGGGTCTGTGTGCGTGTGACTGTGAATGTGCTACAGCAAGCGTAGGAGGAATGTTGCTCTCTGATTCTTAAATACATTAGATTCATAAGTCACGCTTATGAGTTACTGTCATGCTTCTACTAAATTCTACAGAGTCTTTTGATAAATTCTTTAAATTAGGCTATCAATTCAGTTCTGTTAAGTTTAAGTGCTGTTAAAATCTTTAGGCCTAAAGCTTTGGTCAAGTCTGAGGCTACGTTTTGCAGGGAGGTCCACTCTGAACCCTGAAACTCAGTGAGAGGGTCTCCTTTATTCCTTTTTTTATCCTTACCCTTTCCCATTCTTACTCTTTTTCCTGTCCTCAGCCTCCACATATATCACTTACGGTTGATTTTAGTTTTAGATTGATTGAGTCTAGATTTTGGTGTGTGTGCTTTAACTATGTAGTAAGTAGTAAAGTGAACCATGGCAATGAACATTATTGCTCTTTCACTTTTATATTAAACCTGATCTGGCAATACCTTTGCCAGTGATTTTTTGAGCAACCTAAAACATTCGTTTGTGACAAACATTTTCAGTCAATTAAAATTAATATTAGAATTCTGCAACCATGAAACTTTCTCCTGGTACATATCCAGGTAGCACAACTGTCAGTGAAATATAGGAGAGGGATATCAAGAAGTGTGATAAACAAATATGTCATGTGCACATGCAAACATCTTTTGTGTTTTATAATAAAACTTGTGCTGCATGGATGTGTTCCCTGCCCTGGTTTTCCATTCTCCTTCACTTTTAACAGGAACTTCTTGATACCAATAGTTGTTTTTCTAACCAACCAAGAGTATCCATGGTGATGTTTATAAGAAAAAAAATCTAATTATCTTCATAAAAGTGTTCTTCCAAGAGCTGGTTTGATACACTTATTTTTTGGTCAATGATTCATGTTGGCTATCAAGCACAACAGCACAATGCAGGCAGGGATGGAAGGAGGAATAAGAACGGGGACATTTAGAGCTGCAAGAACTACAGAAGTGGTACTGTTTCAGCAGCAGGAGTGCTGGTATATACACAAGTGTATACTGTCTCTCCCTCTCATAGAATTTAACTAACCACAGGACTGTGAAGAGCAGTAAACTCCTGAAGAGTGGGTGCTCAATACACATGCTTTTCTGAGGCTGCATGGCAAAGACTGAGTATTAAGAATGTGGACAAGGTAGAGAGGAAAACCAAACAAAGATAATTAGAATCTTACCACAGGCAAAAAAACCCCCACAACATCTCCGGACATTCTCCCAACTTAGTTTTTGAAAGAGAAGGTTAAAGAGTAACTGAGGAACCTGCCCTTGGAATGTTGTTTGTCTTAGTGGCTTATTCATACCATTTATCCAGCTCTTAGTCATGACGGCCTCTCATTGATCCTGGCGTGCACTTTTAAAAAATAGCAAGGCACAAATCCCCTTCACATTGCTCCTGGAACTTTCTCTCTCCTGTGATGCCTAAATCAGTCCTTGGCCGCTGGATGCTGTGCTGTGACTTGCTTCTCATTGTACTGACCGTGGTGGCTTGTTTGGCTGTCAGTTTACCCTTGCCTCCCCTGCTGGTTTGCTGCACTCCCCTGTTGGCTTTTGCTGTGTGCTGAGACAGTGTCGGTGAGGCAGCAGTGCCTTGCCAGGGGGTAAAGACAGGGTCTCACATGGCAGCAGCAACGCTGCTCCGCCATGAACAGCGTTTGCGAGGAAGCCCAGTCGGGCTTGCATTCTGAGGAAATGTCCTTGGAGTCTCCAGGGGACCATCAGCAAGTCCTGTCGCTCACAGATGTGTCTGAGAATACTCCATGAAGATCACCATAGGCACCAAGCAACTAGAGAAGACCACAGCACAGCACAGTGATGGGAAGCGTCAGGCTGGCTGCTCCAAGGGGAAGTCAAGCTTGAGCAACCCGGAGACCTGCTGCAATGACCTGACTAGCCCAAGGGAAGGCTGTGGATAATGCCCACCTGGATTTCAGTGGAGCCTTTGGCACTGTCTCCCAGAAGATCCCCACAGGACCTTTGTCAGCAGTGAAGAGGTTCAGACAGCTGCTCCTGGTCAGCCTGGAAAGGAGAATGCCCAGAAGGGGTCTCACTACTGTACATAAATACCTGAAAGGAGGGTGCAAACAAGACAAAGTCGGATCCTTCCCAGCACTCAGTGACAGGGAAAGAGCCAACGGGCACAAACAATTATGGCTCTCCCTCTGAATCCCAGGAAACAGTTTTTCACTGCGAGGGTGACCAAACACTGGCACAGGTTGCCCAGAAACATTGTGGAGTCTCTATCCTTGGAGACATTAAAAAAATGATGGCAGGTGGCTTCTAGCTGTTCCTGGGTGATCAGAAAGCTAGGACTGGATGACCTCCAGAGATTCCCCTCCAACCTCAACCAGTCTGTGTTTTTGTGAAAGTGTCCAAAACTTGCATGGAAACCATGCTTTGAAATGTCACAGGATTTTAGCCTGTGAAATTAACCAGGAATTATTGCAAAGTCAAACTTGATCACACCTGAGGGGAGCATCTCCTTGGGCTCAGGTTCCTCTCATCCCCGTTAAATCTTTGCCCTGGGAGCAGTGTGGTGGTGAGGAAGGCCTTCAGTGCGTTGTTTCTCCTGTTGCTGCACCTACAGGAGATCACGAAGTACAGCTAGACACTATCAGCACTGCCGCTGTCCGGAGCGGGGTGGCCACACTCCGCTCCAGCTCCGCTCCAGGGGAAACCACGGGAGGTGCTGCAGGGTGGGGGCACGGGGGTGTGAGAGGGGACG
>VZRO01000434.1:456056-476199 GCA_013397915.1 Daphoenositta chrysoptera | reverse complement strand
GTTAGGGGTGTGTGGGGTGCGAGGAGTGTGGATTTGGAGGGGAGTGTGAGGGGGAGCAGGTGTGGCCACCTGTGGGATGTTGAGGATATGAGGGAGCATATTAGGGTGTGAGGGGGCTGTGGGTCTGGGTTTGGGGCTGAGGGGGAACAAGTGTGGGGCGTACGGGGAGATCGACCGGGGCCCGAGAGGGGTACTGGGGCCGTAAGGGGGTGGGCTCGGGGGTGGGGGATGCGAGGGGCAGCCACTGCGCCCCCCCCACCCCCGCCCCTCCGGCGCAGCCCCGCCGAGGCCGAGGGCGGTCCCGGGGGCGGCGCTCGGTGTCCCGGTGTTCCCGAGTGTCCCGGTGTCGCTCGGCTCCCGGCGGCGGCGCCAGGAGTGGCAGCTCCGTCCCGTCCGGACGCGGGAGAGCAGACGCGCGCAGGGAACGTCGCTGCCGCCTCGCCGCTGACAGCGGGCGGGTAAAGTATTTAAACTAATTTCACAGTCTTTATTTAGGATTCATAGTTTTTATAGTATTATTGTGTGTGCTGTCACTTCTCTGCCGAGAAGTTTCCAGTCCTTGCTTTTTCCCAGCTCCTCTTAGGGAGCCCTTTAGAGCCGTCAGGTTGCAAGTTCTGGTGGAAACTTTGGGGTGGTGGTGGAGTAGTTTTGGGAGAGTTGGAATGGTAATTTTTTTTAGTCAAAAGTAACTCAGATGTGGTAAATTTCAACTAGGAAAACAAGCTTTTACTACCCTGACTGAATTTGCCAGGTTTAATGTGTATATGAAGAATCATAAAAATACTTAAATGCTTATGCTCTTTTAGTATGAAAGCATGTCTTTTTTCTGAGATGAGAATCAATGACAATTTTGCTGGAATGGTTGTAGACTCTGTAAACACAACTGTGAGAGCTTGTTTAACTCTGAGGGTGCTGAAGCACTGAGGGCAGAAAATCTGACTCTCACATTAAAAGGCGAGGAATACTTTGCAAGAACTCCTTCATTCATATCACGTATTAATGACACTGTTGCCTGTGTTTATATATTATAACATCGATGGGCTCTTTCCCGTCAGCGTTGTGATTACTTTGACTATTGGATTGAAAACCAGGTTTTCATACTATAAGGTGCCTGGTGCTACATTGTCTCAGAGTAGTCTCCAGGACAATATTACTTTCTGAAAATAAATCTAAGCACTTTCTAGACAGAAAAAGCCGTGCAGGAATATTATTTGTACAAGAATAAGAGGAATTTGTGGGTGATTTGACAGACAAGTCCATGATTCAGTGTCTCACACTGAGTTGCATAGCTCCTCATTCCTCAAACTGCTTGAAAGCTTGAATCTGCTTTTAAAGTTTACCTTCATAGGTGAGAGGCAACTATGTCAGTCCCAATACCTTAGGAACTCATGGAGTACTTCTGACATACCAGTTAATTACATTTAGGAATGTTTTATCATCTCAATCTGTTCAGCACTGATCTGCAATGAATTATCCAATAAATTACTATTTTAGGGAATCTGCTTGATCTGTGGTCTTTCACTTCCAAATAGCCAGCTGTGGGGTTTTTGGAGCAGGTTGTACCCAGCTCAGGTGTGCTATGATTAACAGATTTTCCAGATGAAGTTGTGGCTATCCTTCAGCACTCGGGAGTGTGTTCTGCATTATATTGCTCCAGTTGTGAGTCTGTAGCACTTTCTTTTGGTTTTACAATATCTGATTCTGGAGTACTTGTGGGGGTTTGTTCCCCATTTCACGTATCTTTTCTTCAGTTTTCTCTCCACAGAAACATCTCAGGCTTTCTCCGGGCAGGTTCATACCTGCCAACACCATTTACTCCTAACTTTCAAACTTCAACGTTTGTCTTAGGTCAGCCTCCCACCCTCAAGAGATCAACAGTCCTGGTGAAGTCAACGGAAACAGAAAATTTAAGCAACAGGAGGGGTTAGATGAGATGTCAGAAAAACAGCCTCACCTTCATCCCTGACCTGCTGCACGACTTCAGGTAGCATTATTATCTTTCCATGCCTGTTTAATATTTTAATATTCTTTTGGCCACAAAAGGTATTTCTGCAGATGAAAATGCTTGTGTAATAGGAGCTATATACCATCGCTTAAGTAAAGTGATCAGTTAAGTATCAGAAGAGCTTTAGATAAATAGGAAAGAAATGTAAAATCACCAGTAACTTCCAGGCAGGTCAAAACCAAGGGAGAACACAATCAAAATTCCAGCACGTGTGTTATCTGCCAGATATTTCTTTGCAGTTTCCTTCTGGAAACCCAAATGGACAAATTGATCGATACTTTTATGAAAGACTTTACAATAATCTTGAATACATTATTAGTCAAAAGTACGCATAAAAATCATAATAATGATTTGCACTTCAATGAAAGCTGAGATAGACAGCACTGAATCCTGTACTTTCAGTATAATGGAGTGAATCCTTAAAGTAATTTTGATGCAATTATCTTTTAAAAATGTTTTATCAAGACAGAGGGTGGAAAAAAAAACAAGCCACCAGTCAAAGTCAGATTTCCTCCCCGGATTTCCAGGGAGGAAATCTGACTCTCTCTTTTTTTTTTACTTGTTGGACTTTTGGAACAAACTATATTGAGATCATCCTTTGATTTTGGCATTCAAAGTAAAACAGAATGAAATTACTGCTTCTCAGTTAATCTCCAGAACATTACTAGTGTTTTCAGTGATGAATAAAAATTATTTATTAATTTCCTTTACAGTTAAACTAGTTAAACATTTTTATTTCTCTAGAAATACACTGTAAATAAAGGAATGTAATAATTTAATCCATATCTAATCTTGTATGGAAATTATATTGCTCTGTCAATTATTAAATACTGATTTTTTTTCTCTAAAGCACATACATGACGTAAAAGTTTTAGTTGTCTGCAACATGTATACATTCATATAAGACCTTCTGTTATTTACACCACATTAAGTTTTTAGTTTTTTGTGTGAAGCCTCCTGATTCTCTCTGATGCTGCCAAATGTTTCTTTTGTTGTAGAGCTGATACTGTCTGCTCAGGCAGAGGACTGTGTAAAGGACAGTCAAAAAGTAAGAAGGTGACAGTCATGCTTTAATCTTCTATAAATGTTATAATTATATTGAAGTGGGTTTTTAAAAGTTTTTTATGCATTTCTGGTAAGTCTAAAGGGTGGGGAAACCTTTCTTCTTTTCTTCCCTTCACACTTTTTTCACAAAACACAAGGGTGTTTACAGGAGCAATTAGCACAGTTAAATCTTTTTTTTTTTAAATCTTTCCTTCTATTTCTCTTGGGGACCCCTTTGGTTTGCCCAGCAGCCAGGTGTGGTTGCCAGCCCCTAGAAAGGTGCAGGTGAGCAGAGCAGGATGATGGATGCAGTGGACGTGCCGCCCGAGGGCTACTCCCTGATCAAAGCCGTGTACCAGAGGCGCCTGCGCCTCACCAGGCTGCTGATCGACGGCGGGGCCTACGTCAACGAGAGCAACAGCAGGGGTGAGACCCCTCTCATGATCGCTTGCATGACCAAACACGTGGACTTACAGAGTGCCAGCAAGGCAAAGATGGTGAAATACCTGCTGGACAACAAGGCTGACCCAAATATACAGGACAAATCTGGGAAGACAGCCTTGATGCACGCTTGCATGGAAAAAGCAGGCCCTGAGGTGGTGTCTCTGCTGTTGCTGAGTGGAGCTGACCCAAGCCTGCCAGACCACTCCAACTGCTCTGCTCTGGTGTACGCAATAAACGCTGCGGACAAGGACACCCTGGAAATTCTGCTTAAGGCCTGCAAGGCACGAGGGAAAGAAGTGATCATCATCACCACAGATAAGTCTGCGTCAGGGAGGCAGAAGACAAAGCAGTACCTGAACATGCCCCCTCCAGACCTCGAGGAATGCATTTCCCCAGCTGATTGCGCCTCCCCATCAGAAATAGAATCAAACAAGGGTCCAGAAGACCCATTCAGCTTTAAAGAGCTGTATGGTGGACACCAGGTGGACAAGTCATCTGAAATAGTGCCACTAACGACCAAATCCAGCTCAACACCGGCACGGTTCAAGCTGACACAGGTGCTGCAGTGTGATCCGTGGCTAAAGTGCTGTCCAGCAGTGTTTCAGCAGAGGAAAACTGCTTCTTCACACGAGCTTCGGGGTATCAGTCCCATAGAAGAGCTCTCCGGTAAAGTCAGTGGCTTTGACTTATCCAAGGGTGTCACCACCGGTCATCGAAGTAGAGGCAAGAAAGACACTGCTCATGTACTGAAAACCTCTGAAAAAAAAATGTCAAGGAAAGCATTACGTGATGTAATAAACTATCAGACTCCTTTTGTTGAAGAGAAACATAACCCCAGTGAGATTCCCATGGGCATGGATGCCAGTTTGGGACAAATCAGCTTACTTTCAAACCTCGGCAGTATTATCAAGAAAGGAAGTGGAGAATCAAATTACAACATCTCCAGTTCTCAGCTAACTAACAGTCTAATTCCTGCTGCTGATACAAAAGACAGGAAGTCACCAAAAGGAGAGAGAGAGATTCTTTCTACATACCAGACGTTGTTACCAAGTTCGAGAGGAGTTCTGCAGAAGGTGTCACCTGTTTCTCCAAGAGGCAGAAGTCAGGCTTCTCTACAGGAACAGGGTTCAGGAGCCTTAGTGCTGGATCAGAGAAGACCAGGTTTTCTGCCACCACTGAATGTGAACCCTCGCCACCCGGGTCCAGAGCTCACTGTCATAAACACAGTTTCTGGAATGATTTCCTATGGACAAACTCACTTAGTACCACCAGGATCTGCTTTTCCTAGGGGGACCAAAGATACGAATCTGCTGCGGAGGAGGCCATATGAGCAGATTACAGTCTGAGTAGATTCAGCAGTTACTGAATCCTTAACAGGAGAGCAAAGGGGATCTTTATGATATGTAAATATTCATTTGCAGTCCTTGACTGTAATGGTATGTATCACAAAATAGAGCAGGTCTGTGATGTAAAGTAATGTCTGCCTCAGGATGAATGGAATAGCTCAGAGACTAAATGAAAAGACATCTAATGAGGCTGTCTTCTGCAAACTAAGGGATGTTTGTTTTGCTGCTTTTGTAAAGTTTCCATCTTGCCTGTGACAAGACTGAACCCACAATCGCCCTTAAGCATTGCAGTTCTCGTTGCAGGTTGTAAATACTACCCCTCCTAGATTTCCCCAAACACATACCCTTTCTGCACCCAGGGAGGTGGTGGACACGTAATTGGGGAACCTGAAACACTGGACTGTAATGCTGGACAGCAAACGGACTCTGTCCATGTTGTATATATCCAGAAAACCCCGAGACATCCGTGTGCAGTGGGGTGGGTGGCAGCAGGTGCACACAGGCAGTGTCTTCTGGCCTCAGCAGCTTCACTGCAAGCGAGCAGACACTACAGAGTTGATGACACTCATGTTGCAGAGCTGTGCTGCCCACGGAATTCCAGCTAAGGACTGAGAGCGTGCTTGACGCCTGGCTGGCGCTGGGAGCCAGTGGTGCACAGCACGGGGTTCTCCAGGCCAGCACACGACGCCGGACAGTGCTGCGAGCCCTGGGTGTGCCACAAACCAACCCTGCTCACACTGCCCACCAGGCACTGCAGCCACCTCGGGCTGCCCCAGCGACAGCCTCTGGAATCTGCTCCCTTCAGAAGAGGGAGGGTGGGGGAGGCAGAGCCTGGATCCGAACCAGGGTCTGTTACTTTCTGCTGTTTTGGAGTCCCCCTAGAAGAGATCTCCATGTCAGGCTGGAGCAATCTGCCCCCAGTCACAGCCCTTTTCGTCAGGGTACAGACGCTGGGACACACCCAGGTGTTGTCCTCATGAGCAGGGGCACTTCGCACACACACTTAAGAGCAGGGAAGAGCTCTGTCCTCCTGCTCAGACAGACCTAAAGAAGATAACCCAACAACTTTAGGGAAGTTGAGGCACTGGCACAATTTCCCCAGAGAAGCTGTGGCTGCCCCATCCCTAGGAGTGTCCCAGGTCAGGCTGGACGAGGCTTGGAGCTACCTGGTCTAGTGGAAGACATCCCTGCCTAGGGCAGAGGGGGTGGAATGAGATAGGCTTTTGAGATGGTTTCCAGCCCAAACCATTCTGTGATTCTGTGAGTTTAACTTCAACTCACCCGGGAGATGGAAACCCACGTTTTGCCTATTTTGAAACAGAGGACTGAATTTCCCACAAGCAGAAAGCAGTTCTCTGCAGCCTCCAGGCTACTGCATATTTTAAAGTATCTCTATCTAAAAATCTTTCTTTGCTTTCCTTAAGTGTTTTGTGATTCCAAGTATTCTCCCTTGTCTTTGTGTGTATCCCACAGGTGCTGGATTTCTGGTATTGCATTTAGGATTTTAGAGTTCATCTTCTAAATATTGAGAAAAAGTGAACGTGTCATTTGTTGTAATGTACAGAAATTAGTGGTATTTAAATTGTGTCTGTGTAATGTGAATTTTAGTATACTGAAAGTAGGTATCTTTTCCTGAAAATACTCAGTGGGTACGACCTGTCTTGTTGCAGCTTCAGTCAGAGTTCACCAAATCTGACATTGCCTAACAGAAACCTGGAATGTTACGTCGCTTTGCATTTAGGAGGAGACATTTAAGGGGGATCTTAAGCATAAAGCAGTACAAAGGGGATCTTAAACATAAAACAATTTATAGAGGATCAGAGACATAAAACAATTTGAAGGGGATCACAAGCATATGAATATTTAATGGAGATCATCACCATAAAACAATTCAATGGGGATTCTAAACATTAAACCATTCAAAGGGGATTACAAACATATACTCTCTGTAAATAACTTTTTGGACATATTTGTTTCCATTCAGGTTCTGCCTTTTCCTTCAGGAGGTTTTCCTGGATCAGCCCCTGTGCACACCAGGTACAAACAAGGATTAGGTAGACATATTTTTATGATACAGAAATTATGGGGAACAACATATGTCAGTATTAACTGAGTACAAATTGGTCCCTACACACAATACACTTTCCAAATGTTTTCATGATGATATAAAAGGAAACGGCAAATTCTCATCTCTTCATCTCATAATGAAGTTAAATATTTGAAGGGGAAAATAGATCTTTAAAAAAATACAAATTCTTTTTTAGAAGAAATTGACTATCACCAGCTGTTGTAACTGGTATCTTTGCTGAGGGTAAAAAGCCCAATTTATGCTGTTTTGATTTTAAAATTAATTATGTATAGGGGGCTATGGCTCCCTTAAATTAAACCATAATTTTTCTACGAATACTCAGACAATGGAGGGAAGTGGAAAGTGTCTTGAAAGGGGAAGTTTTTCGGTAGTGTTACCAGTACTTTGTGATTAATTGTGATGAAAAGTAGTGTGAAGTGTTAATATTATTGTTTGTATTATTGTTTGTATTACTGTTACAAGTGACTTTCAAAGGAAAAAGCTTTGTTCTCTTGCTGTTGTTATGCTGAATAAATAAAAGTTTTTTTTCCCCCCTCAGAGGGAACATGGAAATAAGCACATGCTTTTATTCACTACTCAGGAAATGATGAGTCACTGCAAAAGGTACTCACTCAGAAGTGTTTCTCAGGCTGCCTCTGTACAAGAAAATGGGAACAGTTACTTCAATTTAATCCAATACAGCTAAATTTGTCCAAAGTATGGTGTGAGAAAGGCTCTTTCCACCTGCTGAAAGCTTCCTGTGGTTCCACTTGTGGAGCAGAGATGCACTTGTGTTGTCTTTGAAGTCTTAATCCATGACATTTCCCAGTCACCCCGATGTTCTTTTCAGCAAAGAACGGTCAGCCCGACCCCAGTCTCTGCTGTTAGATCCCTCCCTTCCCGAGACACCCGGGTTACAAACAAGACCTTGCAGGTGTCCTTTGTGGCTCCAGGCACAGGAAGCACCACAGGCTGGAGCCTCCCCTGGCTGAAGTTCAGGGCTGTGGTTCCTCGTCCCACAGCACCCAGAGGAAAAGCACGCAGCTCCTCCGCTGTAGCTCCCACAGAGACCCCAGTGCCAGAGCCTCGGACCCTGCAGTGACTGGCCTGAGTGACACCCCGCCGGCATCGGCGACAGCCACACACACCCCGTGGCAGGAAGGACTTCAAACCTACCTGGGTAGTTTGGAAAGGTGAAAAACAGATTGGGTTTTTTACCTCTAGTCTTCATTCTCTCTGCAAAATGCTGTGAAACCATACAATGAAAGTAACCTCAAAACTATAGTGGTGGTTTCACAAAAAGCCGTGATTATATAAGAACTCCCATTATTTTCGTTTAAGAGATTTAAGAACAGCAAGTCACTACACAAAAATGTCGTAAACCAGCCGTTTTCAAGGTTGTGTTTAAGGCACAATATTCAGAATACAGTCTTCAAAATATCTTTCCCTGCACATTTAATTTGGTTTTGCTTTTAAGGAGTAATTGCTTTGTTTTGATCTTTGTCTTCTACAATTACACAGCTCTTCCAAAAGAATATTGCCATAATTTGATGCAGCTACATAAGAAAAATAGTAAACTAAATAGTCATTAAATTTCCTTTTTTTCTTCATCAATCCCAAGTAAGACCTTTATCTTTCTGCATCTGATACACAACACAACTAATTACTTTTCCAACTAAAACAAGGGATTTATAAATAAAGGTTCTTACATTTGCACCCTAAAGTATGACTGGCACTGCAGTACCTTCAAGGAGATCAGGTTTCATAAGGAAACACCTTAAGAAAGCTCAAGGGGTTTTCTCAGAGTCAAAGGGATAAAATTGCAACTGTCATCAGTAAATGTTCCGATAAAAGACCCAGCTGTTAATCCTCTTTGAAAGACAATAGGTCTTTTACTCATGTACACAAGCTGACCTTTTTTTAAAAAAGCCCCCCAACATTATACATATATACATATAAATATATGCAAAATTCCTGTTTCTCAGCAGCACCTGTTACCTGAGCCAGGCATTTCCTGGACTGCTGGCGCAAACAGCTGCGGATCTCATGTTAATCCAGGGGTTTTGTCCCAAAATTTAAGTCCAGCTATTTAAAAATTATGCTGAGATCTTATATTGAACACCAGAGATGATTTCTAGAAATGTACACAGGGCTATCAATTCCCAAATTCCTGAAATCCAGACAGAGGCACGCTGAGGAACTGCAGTAAATTCCTGTATTTTTTCCCTGAAAGCATCAGAAATTTTGAACACTTTCATGCATGTTTCACAGATGGAGTGAGCTGCAGCCTGCTTTCTCACAAAGTAGTCGATTTTAAAGTACAAACCTGACCTGTACATACATTTTAAAAACACCTTATAAAAACACACTAACTGTGCTTGGGCGGATCCCCGCTGAGACGATGAATCTCTGCATGGGACTGCTTCTCTCTACAACAAGGAGAGAAAACATGACCAGGCAGTGGAACCAACAGGGACAGAAGGATCACTGGAAAATTCAAGGGAATCAAGTCAAGGGAATTAGGCCAAAAAGCCTGTAAAAGTAGTAATTCAAGAGAATTCAAGGAAATTAAGCCAAAGTATCAGAATTCTAAAAATCAACATGCAACTACCCCAAAAGTATGTAAATTCAAGCTTCAGAAGACAATAGAGTACACTACTTTGAATTCTACTGGAAGCAAACAGATATTTCTGCAACAAAAAAATGAACAAACTGAATAATATGTGACTGGGAGCATCACAGTACAACAACAAATTGAAAACAGAATTGGTTTTCAATTAAAATTTCAAGAAATGAAGTATTTTGTGTTAAAAATTTGTCTCTAATTAATACAAGATTATGGATCAATAAATCTTTCTTTAGACAATTGTCCAAACACTTCCTCTTACTATAATGCTTCTTACTACATTAGTACCTCTAGCCTTATTAAAAGAAATAGTCTGAAAGTTGAAAGACATTTTTATTCAAGAAATTTCAGAGGAACACTGGAATCTGTGGAGAAGCCCCCCTGTTTCTTGGATATAATAGAATACAATTCATGTGGTCCAAGAGGCTCTCCCTAACCTTCTTAAAACAAACCAATCCAAATATTTTTAATTCTCAACTCTCTAATTGCTGTGTTTTTTCCTTAAAGAAAAGGATGGGGCCATTTAATCACCAAGTTATTAAATGAGTTATAAAGACCCTCAGCATAATTTCAGATTTAATTTGAAGATATGAATTGAAAAAAAATACTCGGTTTGTTGATTTTTATTTCAGTCAGAGCAGGTTAAAAAATATGTAACACACTGAATGAATGCTGAAGATGGAGAAGGGGAGAACATCAGATGGAGAACCATCTTTGAAAAATGTGTCTTTAGGGGCATTTTCTTTGATTGCAGAACACATTTAAACAACAGAAACATTGGCAAATATCTAGTGTTTTGCTCCCACCACGAGGCTTCCTTGTCATGGCAGGACACAAAGACAACTCTCTTCTGTACCCTGTTACCTATTTATTAAGATCCTTGAAATTCACAGAGAAATACAAGGCTTGAAACTGCAGTAAATTACAAATATTTTTATAGTACAAGCAACAGATCCCTGAAAGAAGGTAAAAGAAAAAATATTAAAAATAAAAGACAGCTACAGGTGGAACAATACAGACCTGCTGTTCCCACCAGAACAAATACCTGACTTCATCTCTCCTTCACTGTCTCACTGCCAGTCCCACAGTAACACATTTTGTTTTAGGAAAGCATTTGAATAAACACAGAGAAACAAAATCAAATTAATTTATTTATGTTCAAGTCAGACTAGACTGACATACACAACTTCACAGGGGACTAGCAAAGACCCATAGGTAAAAATTACATACAGAAATTCATATATATAGGATAATCCATACCAAATAATTAAATTCACCACATAGCCACATGCTGGTAATCCCAATGAGGACTTCTTTTAATTTTATCTGATTATCCCTGTTTACTGACACCCACAGATATTGCTCAGATATACTTCTTCCTTGAAATAATTTCTGGCAGTTGCTGATGGTTTTTACTTAATAGTTTAACGAGTTTCAACAAATCCCAGTACTTCAGGTGGGAACTGGTCAGTGGGAAGATGTCTAAATAACAGAAAAATGTGTCCCTGTGGTCCCAAAAAGGTCTTACCACTGGGATATGAAATCCTGTAAATCAATGAATGCAACTGCCTGCAACAAACCATAACTAAAAAATACATCATTTCTCCAAACTCGCTATAGAAATCACACAGCCAAACCTGACCCTTTGGTGGTTACTGCCACTCACTTGGCCTGGTGCTGCAAATTAAATCAAATACTCTGCTTAGCTATCCCAAGTATAATCAGGTAGTTTTCTTCCTAATGTGGAAAAATATTTCCTAATTGAAGCCAAGCACATGTAGATGACCAAAGTGAGAAAAGCTCTACCCCTCAATAATAGAAAGCAATTATTAGTTAAATCTCTCAAACGGGTTGTAGGTAACAACAGGGAGTCTTGTTTAATGTGAAATCACCATATTTCAAGATTTAGGATTAAGAACTGTAACTACCTTTTCTATCATAGATTTACCAATGCCATGTAAGAACCAAAAATTCTTGTAATTTACTTTAGTACTAACAGACTGTAAAATGTTGTGTACAACATCTGAGACAACAAAATTTGCACAGAAACCATGTGAGAGGAATGGGAAAGGGCATACAAGAAGTTGACAGAGCTGATGCTTCTCAGGCATCAGCTTTTATTCAGAAGCTAAAATGCCTTCTGTGATTGTGGAAGAAACCTTTGGTTTTTCTGGTGTTGTTTGTGGTGCTTGGCAGAAGCCAATCCCACAGAGCTGGTGTCTCAGTCTGTGTGAATTATGGGGAATTGCAGCAGCAAAAGAGGCAATAAATGATTTAAATTAACCAGGTCAGGCTCTTCCTGCGGGTGGTTAGCAGGGCTTTCTTTACCTTTTATCAGGGGAAATTCCACTTTTGGAAATTTCTGAGAAAATGCTGCAAGCTGCAGAGACGTACAGGCCCCGACAGAGCAGAGCAGAGCCGCGGTCGCTGAAGGAGCCCCGTGGGCCGGAGCGCCGGCCCCACGCGCAGCCGTGCCCCCAGAGCCATGGGGCAACCAGCCCTGCCAGCCCTGGAACCCAGCCCCATGCCCTGGGGACAGGCACTGCCACTGCTGCCACCAGCTCTGCCGCCACGCAGAGCCCCGGCCTCGGCACCACCCTGGCTCCGACACTGCCTGGGCACGGGGACCACAGACACAGTGACCACAGACACAGTGACCATGGGCACAGAGACCACAGACACAGTGACCACAGACACAGAGACCACGGGCACAGTGACCACGGGCAGGGTGACCATGGGCCCGGGGACCACGGGGCAGAGCAGCAGAGCACTGCTAGCGCCGTACAGCCATTGTCCCCTCCTGCAGCATGTGGCACCATGGATGCCACGCAGCGAGCAGGGGACAATGAGGAAGGCACTACATTTCTATTTGAGAAGCCTCTCTATACAGTGCCAAACAAAAAATCCTCCAATAACCACAGGTGTGCTCAATACAGACCTTCTGGCAAGGAAAATGCATTTCTCTGAACAAGAAATCCTCATATTTAAAGGGGTTTACCATATAAAGCATTGTAAGGTCAGGCACTGCCTTCTTTGCATTTACAAGTCTATTCCAATGGCTTTTTTGAATTCAGAATTTTGTGGCTCAAAAATGTCGTAATAAACCCTACTTTTATCAAAGTTTTTTCGGATGAAAAGCAAGTCTTCTACAGAATACATGTCTTCCTTTCCTGTCCAAACAGTAAGGCTGTATCTATGTGCAGAAGAAAGGGGGGAAAAAAACAAAACAGAGAGAAAAAGAGTATGTTAAGATAAAGCATGTAAACCAGAAAGACATTGCACTAATAAGCTCCTAAAAATATTCAGGATTAGAGCATCTTAATTTTAGAAATGTAATTAAATACAAACAGCTGCACCCCCTAGATCAATTTATCTGCAATTTATCTGTCATTGTCTTGCCAAACCTCGGAAGGAGGTAAATAAAAAACCTCAGGTAAATATCCAGCAAAGAAATTTACTAAACTAAGCATTTAAGGTTTGATAAAGTAATCAATAGTCACAAGCTGAGCCTCAAAACAGGAAATATGATGCAATCCCAGACGCAGGAGATTGTCGTGCTCTTTGCCTTGTCACATCAGTGATGTGTAGAGATGCCACCTAACCCAATTCTCATTAATCGCACAGAACTTCTCAAAAAGCACTGAAATCCCCCAAAGCATTATTTGATTGAAGGCATTACCTTCCACATCCCCCACATGACATATGCTTAGTTCTTTACCTTTGTTTAATTAAACTATTCTTTTTAAAATTGGGTAAATCAGAATTCAGTTGTATGAGAGCAAAACTGGCTCAGGAATTTCTGTCTTCTAATCATGCCACTAGAAAAACCTGAGTTTTATGCTGAGGTAAAAGAGAAAATCCTAGTATTTCAGTGGGAATAATGTATCCAATGAGGATATATTTGAGACCAGCACAATTCGTAAGACTTATTCTTAATGCAGTAATATTTTTAACCTAATTTCCCAGTTTAAAATGCTTAATTCTAATTTCTGTCTTGAGTCTTCACCGTAAACAAGAATATCAGCATTTTATTTGTCCACCCTGTTGTTTCCAAATAATTAGAAACTTTTCAGAGACTCTCTTAAGTTTTCTGTCTTGGGCTCTGACCTTGGTTGGAACAACTTTATTAAACTCTCAGTAGGCAGAGCAGGTGAAAAAGATGAGTAAATGGCAGTATGTGGGAAGCTGGGTTTATTCTCATTCTATTACATGTGAATAATTTTTATAACGAAATGGTTATGGGTTTGTAAGAACAATCTTTAAAGGAAAATGTAAGCTGGTGTATGAAAACCACTGAATACATTTCAAGTGCCTCAGCAAAATTAATTAACTTGGAGGGAAACACCTGACTTCCCATCTAAAAATCATCTTTAACATCTTTTAGGTGACATTGCTAGAAAAAACATAAATAGTGAATCCAATACAAAGTCTTTAGATTGGATGAATTCCCAGTTGCAACATCCAACTATTCAGTCTATTGAACTCTATTCATCTCAGGAAATGTTTGCAGCAGAACCGAATTACACACCTACGCACCATGTGAAAGTCCTTATTGTAGGTAACAGAAAAGAAGCTTCTGGGATTTAGCTATTTTAAAGAAATTAATAGTGACCACTTCTGTCTGAGGAATCAATTTGACACCTGAGGGAAACAAAGAACTGAGAGAAAAAGTATTTCCAGTGTCATTGGGATGAGCACGGGCACATGAACGTGCTGCATTTGACACAAGCAGACACGAGTTGGTTGGGACAGGTGAGGGCCTGGCACTGACCTGTGGGACTGCTGGCACAGCCGGGGGAGCTGCGGGTGCTGGACAAGGCAGCACTGACCTGTGGGACTGCTGGCACAGCCGGGGGAGCTGCGGGTGCTGGACAAGGCAGCACTGACCTGTGGGACTGCTGGCACAGCCGGGGGAGCTGCGGGTGCTGGACAAGGCAGCACTGACCTGTGGGACTGCTGCATCAGCCACTGGAGCTGCGGGATGGAGCCGGGCACCAGCGCGGCCCTGACGGCGAAGGTCACGGGCTGGGCCAGGGGGTGGCACAGCCGGGACATCTCCTGCACCATGGCCCACGCGTAGCCTGGGGACAGACACGGCGCTCAGAGCATCGCACGGCCCCCGCCGAGCCCGAGCTCGGCACAGGGGCACACACAGAGACACAAACAGCACGCCCAGGTTTCATGAACATTGCGTAATTCTACAATGGAACTGCCAGATGGTTCTGGATAAAACATGTCCCAGAGGAAAAATGCAATAAATGCAGGATTAACATGGAAAATAAACTTATGATGAACACCTTTATTTCCCATACTTTACATACGTATTTACTTACTTTACACATAGCTACGGAATGTGACATTTTTAATGTGTCTTTGCCCTTTCTCTAAAAAACTCTGCTGCCACTGACTTCAATATGGCCTAGTTTTACATTGTCAGGGACCCTTTAAAAATTGAAACATGAAGCAAAAATTAGGAAAAAAATTAAATTAATCCACTAGGAATTAAGTTATACACAAACAAAACACACAGAGACAAAACCATTTTGTGCCTAAAAATGCTAAAATCAAGCAATCTAAAATACTGAAAGTGCCTCTGCTGAGATTTTTACACAAACTGGAGCTATTTCAAATTATATTTACCTGTTCTTTTGTTTCTACAGGCTATGAAAATCCTATAACAACAGTTAGTAACTTTTTTCTCAATTACTCATATGCAATGTAGTGACTGGAAATACTAAAAAAGCAGTAAATATGAAAAAAAAGTTTTGTTGGGCAAGCAGCAACCTCTAGTTGAAATCACTCAAATACGCTGGTTTTCTAAAGCCTTATAGTAGAACCTTAATTAGTATTTCCATAAACTGAAATTGAGAATGGACATAAAATTAAATTAATTTTCAAAAGTTACTCAGTATTTCTAATGCATTTCCCAGCAATTTTCTCCTGCATTGAAAATACCTGGGAGAAAGCACTAAATAGTTTAATACAATTGCAGTGTATCATACAACAAAATACTAAATCTTGCTAATGAATAATTAGCAATGGGAACAGTGTATGATCCTGCCATGGTGGCCCCAGACAATACTGGAGGGGACTCTGCTACTCATAATGAGAATTGCAAGAGGAAGCCTGTGAAAAAGGCCCTAAAATAATGAAAATTGGAAAGTTTCCTGCAAAAATTCAAGTATGCAAGAGAAATTAAATGTTAGGGATTAGGCTGACCCAGAATTTGACTTCATTGATCAAAAAAAGCAGAGATGAAGTTTCGAATTTTCAGCTGATCTGTTTTGCCTCGGGAAACATGCCAGGGTTCCAATCACCAAACCAATGTTTCCAGGTTTCAGGGAGAGCCCTCCCTGGAACAGAGGCTAAGGAGCTTGTCCCTCAGAAGCCCTCAGCAGGTGAGAAGGAGGTGAAGTACAAACCAGCTTGCTTGAACAGCAGAAAGATGGGGTTTTCCCCCCACTGTGCTGCCCCTCCAGCACGGGACTGACCGCTGCACAGCCCTGCCAAACACCTTGGCACAGGAGAGGTTTCCACATCACCCATTTCCAGCCCACGGCACTGCTCGGGGCTGGTGCCAGCTGGAGACAGGCTGGAAGCCAAAGAGCCCACACAGGTTGAGCCGAGCCCTGCCCTTACCTTGCCCTTGGTGGCAGCCCGTGGTCCAGCCCAGGGACAGGGTGGCGTCGGGGCAGGACGAGGTGACAGCAGCCAGGAAGGCGCGGGCGTCCAGCGGCACGCGGCTCCCACGGGGCCCTGGCAGGACGTCCCCGTTCAGCCACACGGGTCTGTCCAGGGGCTGCCCCAGCTGCCCCAGCAGCTCCAGCGACGGTCCCACGGCGTCCAGGCTGTGCCAGGACACGGGATGGGAGTGTCACCGCAGCGGCACCACACCCTCCCTGGCGCGCAGGGGCACACACCCGAGCACCCGCTGCCGTCCGGTGACTTCCCCTGCAAGAGAAAAACCCCCAGACTCCCACCCCCTGCTCCCGGGACTGCCTGGCCTCACCTCACGGCCCCCAACCTTGTCACCTCTTCATCTCACGCCTGAGAAGGGTTTTAACAAAGGAAGCCACCGCAGTGTCTAAGACTTCTGTTTCATCAGACCTGAAAGCCGCAAATGCTGTAAATGCAGTCCAAAGAGTGGAAGCCTTCTCTCCCCATCTTAACCACTCTCATGGTGGCAAAGATTTTAGCGCTATTTCAGATCCAGACTCAAAGTTCCCTTCACATCTGTGCAAGATGGTGCACCTGTACTAGGAGAATAAAAAGCCCAACACAGACCAATTTCAGGCAACTAAAAGAGTGAAAAGGCACCCACTTGCACATTTAATGCCTAGTCGTGGTTTTCCCCAGCACAGAGAAGCCTGCCTGTCCAATGTTCATCTGACAGCTAATTATTAAATTTTTAAAAATCATTTGAGCAACCTTGTGAGGATTTAACAAAATCTACAGTCACATATTCCTACTGTCCTGTCAAGCGAAAAAAAAAAGCACAACCAGGTTTTTCTAACTCTATTCTACCAAAACTTTCGAAGTACTGTGGAAGGAAAGGAGATGTGGAACAACTGGAAAAAGGAAGGAACATGAAGAAACCCTTCTTTCTGCCACTGCACATTAATTAATGCACTATGTAACATCGAGGAATTTAAAATCAGTATGGTCCAGGGTTTTGAAATTAGGTTAGTTCGAGCCAGCAACTGTCCCCTGAGCTGTTTGTCTTGTTTCCTCTGTGGAGTAATTTTGTATATTTTGTCTTTCGTGCTGTTGGGAAAGCTGCACAGAGGAAGGAATTCCACTCACTCGGATGAGCTCAAGTTCTCTAGGAGAAAAGCCAGTGATGGCTTGAGTTAATGTGGGGGCTTCAGCATTTCTCACACTGTCTGGGGCCAGAAGAGTTCATATCTTCACATATGCAAGGGAGTGTCAGGGTCAGTGGAATGCCTTCCTTTGTGCTGCAAAGTATAAGCTAATATAGTGAGAAAAAAGCCCAAACCCAAACAGCAACACAGAAAAAAAGAATAGAAAAAACCAAAGTCAAACAACAACAACAAAAAAACCCCAACCCCAAAAAACCTCAGACCCCAGAGAGCACTGGTTTTGTAGCACAGTATTTAAAAAAATTCAGACTTACTGCTGACTTCATATGAAACGACTTCGGCATTTCTGAAGTGGGACACTGAAGACCTTTTGCAGAATACATTAATTTCAGTACCCAAAGCCAGCAGGAAATGTGATTATGTGGTCAATCAGGTTGATAGAGCAGAGATACAGATAGTAGATTTTGGAAGTACCATTGAAATAATCTTCAAAACTTCAGCAATGGCATCCAAATCAGTATTATCCAAAGGAACATCAAATTCCGTTAATACTTATTTGACTCTATCTGCACTGTATGATGTATTTTTAAATGCTTTTATACAATCAGACTTTTATAATGCAATGTACTTTGAAAAGCTTTTTTTAATCACTGCATTTGGCTGTAAACTCCTTGTGGGAAGATGAAAGGTAGGTGGTTTAAAATTAATTTAAACAACAATTAAAATGCAGGAAAACCCCCACCAAAACTCACAAGAAGTAAGCCCAAACAAATGCCTACTTCT
This sequence comes from Daphoenositta chrysoptera, assembly GCA_013397915.1. Taxonomy (NCBI): domain Eukaryota; kingdom Metazoa; phylum Chordata; class Aves; order Passeriformes; genus Daphoenositta; species Daphoenositta chrysoptera. The sequence goes on along the minus strand of VZRO01000434.1, from coordinate 458,063 downwards.
GCTGTTACCCTTCTCTGCCCAGGACACACACAGGTCCTGTAACAATAAAGGATTTAGCCTGCCCACGTTTAACACTTTCATGAACTTTCAAATGAAAACTGTGACTGTGTTACACAGAACCAGAGACATAAATCACATTTTACAACTATCTCGAGCGTTTTTTTTCATTTCTATAGAGTACTTATGCACTGATGAAGCTCTTTGTAATTTGCTGCCAAAACAGACGTAGCACATGGAAATTCAGACAGAGTCAGGAGCTGGAGGGGTGCACATCTGGAAATCACAGCTCACTTCGAACTCTTTCAAGGCAATATCATGGGGTTTTCAGGTGTATTTTCCATCAAGACAATGAAACAGCTAATGGTTCGAACCGTGAATGAACCTCTGAACATTTAGTTAATGAGTTAGGCTGGAGAAAGGAGCCTTCCAGAGAGGCACCACCACTTCACCTGGAGAAAGGAGCTTTCCAGAAAGGCACCACCACTTCACCTTCCCGATGGGAAAGTTCTGCTCACACTACCCAATTCACTGATTAAAAAAACATTATCTGTAGTTCAAAACACTTTTAAAGGTTTTGTTCTTGCCATGCTTTGAGTATTACGGGCTATGTTTCCATATGGACTATGCTTCTGAATACATCATGCTAAACTGCACAAATAAGGAGGAGTTTGGTAGATAATCACCTGTCGAATTGTAACTGGTAAGAATGCAAACAACATAATCTTTTTGTTGAGATACCTCTTAAAATCCAGCTTGATGCCTTTATTGGTGTCGACCATCTCTGCCAGCCACTCCTGCAAGGTGATGTCACTGTCAGTGTCCGGGGGATGAGCCAGGATGGGGTCCCCGCTCCCTCCCCGAAGGAGAACATCCGCCTCCACCATGTGCACGTCACCTGGGGATTGAGAAATTACACCTCAGCTTTCCATGCTTCAGGGCAACAATTACCTAGCAAGGCTGTCTGCACCAGCCCGTGCACCCTTACTCCAGATAGGAACTGCTGTGACACAAAAGAGGCAATTTTGGGAAGTTTTCAGTCACTAAACTCTTTGCAAACCTACAAGCATGTGAAAATTGATCTTTGAGGATACATTTGGCCAAGGAACCACGTGGGGTTTTTTCTTCAGGGGAACAGAAAAACTGATATCCAACATGTGGATCCACTCTTGTTAAATTTCAGATCTTTTCCTCTCTAAACAGGGCTGCTGACAGAGGAAAGATGAGCACAGGATTCAACACTGGCAGAGACTGAGCATTCCCCTTGACTCACTGTCAAAACTGACCAGGAAAATGTTAGCTGACACACAACACAGGTGAAGACGGGTCTCGGTAGTGCTCCAGCTCTTGAGAACAGCTTTCTATCTTGAATCTGGGCAGTGCTATCAGCTTTGCAGAGAATCTAATACACACAGTTAGACTGAAATATGAAGACAAGAGCTAGTGATGGTATTCAAGAGAAAGCATATTCTATATAAATTTACAAATATTTATTTGACAAATGTATATTTGTCAAATATTCACATAAATTTACGTAACCTTCACTGCCGCCCAGGCTGGTGCACCAGGGACCTTGTGGCTCTGCACAGCTCCCTGGCAGGAGCAGGCAGCCGGGGGAGGTCGGGCTCTGCTCCCAGGGAACAGGGACAGGAGGAGAGGGAACGGCCTGAGGCTGGGCCAGGGGAGGCTCAGGGTGGACACTGGGAAAATTCCTCCTGGAAAGGGCTGTGCAGCCCTGGCACAGCTGCCCAGGGCGCTGATGGGGGCCTCGTCCCCGGGGGGACTTAAAAAGCATGGGGATACTGGAGGAGGGTGGGGAAGAGGAAGAGGAAGAGGAAGAGGAAGAGGAAGAGGAAGAGGAAGAGGAAGAAGAGAAGGGAGAAGGGGAAGGGGCCTGTGCCACACTCACTTCGCGCGGCCTCCGCCGCCCGGGCCCTGCTGTTGGCGGCGTGGAACCAGCGCACGGCGGCCCCGTCCCTCGCCCCGATGTGCCCGGTGCGCAGGAAGTGA
>VZRO01000434.1:395986-455984 GCA_013397915.1 Daphoenositta chrysoptera | reverse complement strand
CGGGGGCTGGGCCGCGCCGCCGCCGCACCGGGCGGGGCCGGGCCCGGGCACGCAGGGAAGGGCGGCCCGGCGGGGCACGTTGGGGAATAAGTCAAAATTATCCCGAGTCTGTCTCTGTGTCCTTTGAAGCTTAGTCAGCAAGGACAGACCTGGTGCGTGGGATGGGCAGTGGCTGCACCCCGCAGTGACGCGCACACCGGACTCCGAACGGGTAGGGCAGGATGTAGTCAAGACGAGAGGACACAGACTTACGGTGTGCCAGTGGGAGAGTCAAGCTGGACATCAGCAGGAATTTCCCCATGGAAAGGGTGGTCAGGCCTTGGCAGGGACTGCCCAGGGAGGTTTGGAGTGCCCATCCCTGGAGGTGTCCAAGGAAGGCCTGGACGCTGCACTCAGGGCTCTGGGCTGGGGACAGTGTGGGCATCGGGCACAGCTGGGACTGCATGGGCTGGGAGGGGTTTCCCACCTTGACTAATTCTGTAATTCTGTGTGAAATCAGGATGTTGGTGTACATCCATGTATGCACTGCAAACTAATCAGAATGCTCAGGGTCTGCATCTCCTGCAGCTGAACCCTGTTCCTGACAGCACCAAAACTCACACCTGCAGGTCAGGAAGAACCCTGAATTGCTGCAGTTTGGCTGGGGTCACACAGCCTGTATGGCAATTCCTAATCAATCCCAATAGAGGGGCAGTGCTTGGGAAATTACCAACTCTGGATTATTTCTGTGTGTAAATCATGGCAGGGAAAGGGCGGTGGGGTGAGCTGGAGCTGTGGAACACACCGAGCACCCAGGCCTGGCCAGCACTGACGTAACACCCAGTGTCTCTCTCCCGTGTGTCACTGCTGGCTTGTGGCACACTGAGGAATTAATCCCATTTTTTGGGCAACATCAGGAGTCCCAGAAAGCTGCAGAGACAGGACACATGCATTCCAAATCTGTCTTTGTTTCATTATAAGTAAGAGGAGGAGGCAGGAGATTGCAAGCACTGTAGTTAACTTTATTGATCATTACTGAAAAGGAGTTAGTAGAGGTTAAGTGCCAAGAGGCAGCTGTTCCTTCGGGTGCCCTGGCCCCGTCACAGACCCGAAACGCTGTTCAGCCTCATGCTGGGACTCCCTCGAGGGCCTGGGTGCAGCTTGTTTTCAACAAGGACATGTTTTGTTCATACTGTGCCTGGCGTTCAGCCGTTCTCCCTAACAGCCGTTTCTCAGAATTCAGCACAGAAGCTGAAATGCAGCTCAGTTCCATCCAGGATAAGATCTTGAAGCCTGAACCCTTCTAGGACTGGAGTGTTAAAGCACAGATAACAGCAGAGTGGATTAGGTTAAATTACAAATTGTTTTTGATACAAAAACATAAAATATCCCCTATTAGCATCAAGAAGGCATCCAAGTTTTAATACTCTCATTATAAAATTGTACCAGCATTTTTACTGAAAACAATATAGATCTTGTATACATTTAATTTTGGTTCTGTCCTCGATAAGCAGTTGTGTGGCTGCTACCAAACTCCAACCGCAGTTCGATGAACCTCAGTACAAATCACATGCATCACAAATACATAAATAGATCTAAATGATCCAGTATCAAAAATACATCCTATGCAAGAACCTCAGGTATACTAAAAATCCCAGAACGGTTTGGTTTGGAAGGGACCTTAAAGAGTTCCAACCCCACCTGCCACAGGCAGGGTCACCTTCCACTAGAATCAACCTGTTCATGAAAATTCATACTTAATACATCTGTTCTCCCTGAAAGTAAAGGTGGCTACTAAAATGTGGCAAAAGCAGTAGACAGGAGCAGAAAAAATATTGCAGAATTCTATTCTGACTTATTGCTACATGTAGATTACATCAAGGGTAATCTGTTTTCTCCTAATCCTTGAAAGGTCAAATTGTATACAGAATTCTGAACACAAAGTAAAGAAAAAAGAAGAAGCAATTTTTATAAAAATAGCATCCATTTAAGTTAGATAAATCCTTATAAATACGAGAAAGAAAACAGTTACTCTATAAAACATTAATTGACAGCGTATGTTCCTGAAGCACCAGCATCACATCCCCAGGTTAAGGACCTCAACCATGAAGTCTTTATCCACACACCCACAGCATTCCCCCTGCGGTGCCAGAGCTGCCCTGACACACAGGGCTCGCAGGCAGCTACAGGAGATCTCCCGTCTGAACCTGCAGTGGCAAGGAAACAGCTCTGGGCCAGCTCTGCTTCAGTGTTCAGCTCCTGCAGGGTGGAAGCACATGCAGAGATCACATGGAACCGTAGCAACTTTAGTAACCACTAATGTGAGGGTAAGAGGCAAGATCCTACGGCTTGGAGTTAAACTACACCTAGTAAATGCTACAGCTGTGTAATGAGTAATGACACCTGCCCTCCTCTGCACCTGTATTAAGTGTAAACTTTCAGAACTTCATGACACGAACTACAACTCTTCTGTGGTAGAGGAACCAGAGAGAATCTGAGGGGCTTTAAAAAAACAAGATTGAAAAGCTATCAAAACATAACAGGTTTAGAAACGGTAACATTTTTAGTGTTTGTAGCATTAAAACTTTGGTGTTCAGATCTAGCAAATCAGTATACACATGTAGTCAGCCTCATCAAAACAGATGTTCTATAATGAAAAATATTAATTCCAATTTCAATGGTAGAGCTGTAGGATCTGACATTCCACCATGAATCACAGGAATCAGAGCACTGTCCAAGTCATTCAGATACTTCTGTGGAAGAAGGTGCCCTCCAGATCCAGCTAAGTATTCAACCTAGGAGGGAAACATATTAACACTGATATTAATGAACACTTTTTGTATTAAAAGGACTATGCAAAAAGTGCTGTATCACAGTAAAAGAGTATTTTTCTACCATGAAGTGAGAAACTAATGACTAAGCTTCTTCCCCAAATGTCATCCTCAGCCTGGATCTGCAGTAGGGCAAAACTCTTGAAGCATTCATGGAGAGATCCAAGGTATTTAAAAGGGAAGATACTTCAGAGGAAATGGAGTGTCTGCAGTAACAGTTGAAAGCTTACCGTGTCTGAGTCAATGGAAACTCTGAGTCCTATCTTATTCATCCCATTATTTTTCAAGGTTTTAAGGTGAGGGCAAAGAGCAGTGCTGCAGGCAGTGGCAATCTCTTTAGCAAACTGGTGAGGAACAGCACTGCATAGTTCATGATCCTTTACAAAATAGTAAACCTGAGATCAGAGAAAGGGAAGGACAGTCAGCAGCCTGGTATATCCCAAAGTAAGGAAAAAGACCAGTTCAGTATTAGAGCACTGAACAGAGCAAGCTTTGATGCTTGTTTGCTGGCAAAGCACCCAAGTTTTTCACCCATACAATCAAAATCCTTCAGGAACCACTGGAATGCCTGGATTATGCATTTACAGAGCTGTCAATGCTAACAGACTTCCAGTCTTTTTCAGAGGAGAAAAATGACAAGTATGCAAACTCACCAAGGAGCTGCAGAGAACGTTCTGCCTGGCATCACGGTTACACATAAAGTCAGCTCATTTTAATAGTATCACTTAGTACCATCATATTACCACTAACTATTCAAAAAGTAGCAAAAAAGGCTTAACAACTATTTCTTAAGGCTTAAGAACTAATTCACTCACTTCAGTGCACTTCATAACTTTTCCCTCTCTTTCAAAGTCTCTGCATTGTGGTGCTTTTTCGCGCTGAGTTCCTTCCATTGATTTTCCATCAACTGGGCTTAAAATTCTGTGGAAAACAGTTCTATGATTAGTAATTTGAACAACATTTTATGCTTTAAATACAGTAACTTCTATGACATAATATTTAGCCATGCTTCAAGGCTATCTAAACAGCTTTACACCAAAATACAATACAGGACTTGCATCATGAAAATACAGATGGTACAAAAAGAAATATTCTAAATAGGGAAGTAACAGCATTAACAGGAACCTAATCTTGCAGGTTTAAGACACTATAAACCATCTTTGGTATCAAGCACTTTCTGTCAAAGAAATACTTTAGATTAATTTCAATAAACTAAAGGCAGATATCTGAACACAGGGAGCAAGAATTCTCTCAGGTGTCTGGCTTTGGTAGTACATTTACCCTTTGTTTGTTTTCTCTTCATTTTCTACCCAGCAAATATCTACGTATTCTTTCACGTCCTCTGCATCCATTTTTCCACAGGTTATTTTGAAGTCCTTCTTGTCCCTTAATGCCTGACGTAGGCTTTCCATTGTTTCTCGTGTTATTTGTACCATTAGTCCATCTAGAAGAAACCCAGTTAAAAGTCCAAATTATCCACAAGAAAAGCAGCACAGCTTTTTACAGAGTCTTCGCTTAAATTCTGTTGAGACCAACCATCTCCTACAGCTATTTAATAAATGCACAAAAGGACTCCATCCCCCACCTACAGAACTCAATGTTACATGAAAGAGGAAGAAAACCCTTTTTGTCAACAGAACTCAAACTAAAAGATCATTTTTAAGGTAATTTTGGAATTTTTTTTTTTTGCATATATGTGCCAATATATGTATTTCAGCAATACGGCAATGAAAATAGTTCCATAAAGAAAAGACCTGCCCTGATTAAGCACACTTAAAATTTGAATGTTTTAAAACAAGTAGGTGAACTATAATGTATTTTCAAGTGGCATTTGTTTGCAATAGGCTTCATACAAGTTAAAAAACCTGAAAAGAAATTATTAGCTTACTGAGGCATAAAGACTTTACACAAGACTGCTGCTAATTTTTTTTTTTCTTTTTTAAGTCTCTTAAGAGGAGAACAGAGCAAAATTCTTACCTTCAACTATACTGGATTTAGCTAAAAATCCTGAGGATGTTTTTAACGCTCCATTAAACACCACAAAACTTGCACCTGTAACTAGAAAAGGTAGGAAGGAAGTGAGCATCACTTCGTGTCACTCCAGTCAGTCATAACATTAAAGTTGCACTCCTCTTAGAACACATTTTAATGTAACACCAGAGATGCATTTTCTGTGCAGTCTAACACTGAACTTCTATTTGTGCTCTAGAGATGAGATTTTTCTCCAACAGACCTCTTACCTTTCCTGGGATGTCCCGTGGCACTGATTGCCTGTGTGTGATAGAGGCCATGCTTGTTCTGCACACACACTAAGTGAGAGTCTGCTTCGGTGTTAAAACTTGCTCCAATGCTAATTACATGTTCATTAGAAGAGTTGATCACCTTCATCACCTGTCAAAACAAAATTTGTCATTACACTGACAAATCCCACTAAGAGGTCATTTTTTGGTTGTTGTTGTTTTTTTTGTTTTTTTTTTTTTTTAATTCTTAAGCAAAACATCACAGGAAAAAAAAAACATCAGGAAATCTGTAAGAGAGACTATTTGAAAATACATGCTGAAAGACTTGGAAGAACTGCTGATCTTTCAGTACTTAACAGCTATCCTAAATCTCAACTCATCATTATCTACCTTACAGCATATCACAGAAGGAAGTGTGTGCTAAGGTAATTGCATGCCTTTCCCATTACACATTTAGGTCTGCATAAAGTTCAGAGAGATTTTCTTCAAAGAGCTTGTGGTAGAGGTGTGACCAGTATTGTACAAGAAAATGAAGACAAAAGCAGCTTGGATTAGAAACAGTGACCAAGATGGGTTTACTCACCTCATCATACTTCCTTACAGGTATTTTAATACAGCTTCTACCCATTTCCACATGAACAAAAAGGTTGTCGATGGTATGCAAAGTATACTGATAATTTCTAAGGTCCTATAACAGACAAAGTATCTATGTTAGCAGACGATTAAATATTGTTTTGGTACCTTTCCTTACCTTCACCACTTAGATGAAGGTACTCTAAATAGATCTCTAGGACTTCTAAAAAATAGTAATATTAAGAGCGGCTAAAGACTTAGGGATCCTTTTGCCTGCTGGGTGTATGTGACAGGCACCTCAGTGAACCTATTAACAAATTCATAGCACTGACAAGGTAACTCTATTAACCAGTGGGTTATTTACTCTATGGCTACTTCATACACATCAGAATCCCAGTGTTTTAGGGAAAGAAAACCTTCAACACCCTCCCTCTCTGACAGAAAAGTGACGTGTGGAAGCCACCATCTGGATGGGTTTGTTTCCAGGCTCACAGCCTGTCCCCTACAGCTCTAACTTGTTGATTTACAGACTGAATACTGCACCATTTCTTATCCCCTTCTGTGACAGAAGTAATCCCCACTTCTGCACAATACTATTTATTTCCAGAACAACAACATTAGGTATGAAATGGTCTCATTTGCTTTTATTAGTCCAGCTGAAAAAAAGTATAAAGAGGCTCTTTTCACCAGGTGAGCCAGGCAATCAGTACCTTCCTCCACCAGCACAGCTGCAGCAAGAAGGGTATTTACCAAAACATCTCGATGCAGTAAGGTTTCCATGGGACTGGCATCCAGCACTAAGGATGTAAATCACAGAGGCCCTTTGCCTCAGTCACTTATGTGGGGAGAGGCTCTACATGATCTCTGAGCATTCGCATCACAGGTGCCAAGGCACCACCAAGAGAACCTTTTGCAGTCATGCAGTGATTAGAACTCCTTCAAGGAGGACATATTACCCCTGTCAGCTTCAGGCTGACAAAGCTATGAAGGGGAATCCAAGTAACTCTAATCCACCTGAAAAGAAATTCCATAGAAACCCCACTGAGTAGCAGCACAGCATTAAGGCTGCTCAAAGTCTGAGGGTGCAGTTACCCATTGGCACTGGCACGTCACCAGTGAGGCTGGGACCTGGCTCATGGATTACAGTTTGACTCCTACATGAAGAAGAAATGTGCTGTTCTTAGATGGGGCACCTCCTTCCACTAAGTGCTTATGCAGTGATCTGCACACCAGCGCTGGGAAAAAGGGAAAAGAGGGCAAAGATTGCAGTTTCATCTCAGCTGTGATGGTCTCCAGAAGCAGGAGAGGATGTAGTGATCGCCTAAATGAGACATGCAGTGCTTTCCATGGCCCTGCCCTGAACGCTATGACAGAAAGTCCTGCACGTTCTATGTAAGTATTAGAAGAGGAAGGTTACTGGTCAGGAATACAGGCTTACTGCAGTCTGAAATCAAATTATTTGGGTAACAGAGGGAAAGCTTCCACAAGGCATGGCATGAATTATAGACTCGACTTAGGATTTTTGGCAAAAAGTCCTTCACAAAAGACAGTCAGGCTGAATAACTGTGGCAAGGCTAAGCTTGTCTGACAAATTACTGCTGCAGTTAGTCCACAGCATCTGCCTGTTAAGTCTTTCTTCATTTTTAAAACTGTCAGATTTAAGACCAGAATCCCTGCCCCACAGTGATGCTCAGAAGAGAAAAATGCACCTGAACAATGCTGACTACCAGCATCAATGCAAATGTCAACATCTCCCTCAATCATTTAAAGCCTTTTTTCACTACCAGAACTAATGCATAACAATACAAGGTGAAACAAACAGCTTTTCTAAATCGCTCACCAGTTTTAAGACAAGTGTGAAGAACAAAAGCATTAGCTCTGCTTTGAAGATTCAGAATTTGTTTGAAGGATATTTTATGCAACATAGATTACAACAGGAAGGGAAGATAATAAAACATCTACTCACAACAAGTAGATTCATAATCGTGTGTCCAATCTCTCTGAAGAGTGGCTTCCTATGCCTGACACTTACCATAGGAGCTGGATAGGCTAGGAAGAAAAAAGGTCATATTTACCTACCAACAACTCTAAAACTTGCTATTTCAAGTAGTTTTATGGGTTTCTTCAGCTACAACCTGTTTCTAAATCTCAGTATCTGACCAGCCAAAGGAAGCATAGCCCCTCTCTGATTCTCAGCCACTGTATGGTTTTCCCCCTCCATGGTTATATCTGACAAAATTGGTTAAAAAAACAAAACACAGCAAGTAGTTTGGTAAGAGAAAGAACAACAACAAAGCACCTGCCACCCCTGTCACCATGCAGACAGGATCTAGCTGCTGGAGATCCACTGTGAGCTCCAGAAATCCAAGAACAAGCGACAGGTACATGTCATGGACTTGCAGCTTCTACAATGGTGGGCTCCTGCCTCTTTACATGCCTATATGTTTCCAATGTATTAATAAGTTATCCTTAAAAGTAATCATTACCTTTATTCGGTTTATGAAGCAGAAATATTTTGCCAATATACTTAACTCAAGTAATTTAATTAAAATAACCATTTTATCAGAGCTGTAAACTGGGCTTGTGAACATCCCTTCAAACCCTTCTCCTACAACCAAAAAAAATCTTTATATTTTACTGACAGTTTTGGTTTCTTAGCTTTCTCATCAGCTAAGAAGAAAAAAAAAAAATCAAAGAAGTCTAGCAGAACAATCAACATTCCCAGGTGCCTCCCCGTACCCAGCTTACACAAGTGTAATATAAAATACTGCAAAGATGATTTTAAATAGTTTGCTTGTCTATAAACCCCTTGTATTTTTCTAAAGGGAACTTTACATTTATACAGGTAGTGCAACCATTAAAACTTACCCCCATATTCTGCTCCTAACCTCAACATTAAACGGATTGGAAACACTTTTGCCCAGGGTATTTCCAGCTTATGGATAAGAATGCCACAAAGAAAAGGGTTATCTGGTAGAATCTGATCATCAAGTTTCTGAAAAGTTGGTGAAACAAACAGGAATCCTCCATGCTCTTTGTTGCTGAGAAAGTTTTCTGTAAAAGTAATGTTTTCCATATTTTTTATGAACCTTCCTGTAGAAAGAGGAATGGAGAGTGTTTACAGATCTGCGTCACTCATACTGTAGTGCCAAGAGAACTGCTCTAACCAGTGACCTCTGACAGACTTGCAAGCCCACCATTTATCTCACATCATCCTGAAGTCTGTCAGATACCTAAACCCACACAGTAAGAGCCCTGCACTTCATAACTAAATGGACCTATGAAACTAAGTTTCTCCAAACAAGTGCCGAAAGTGCTAAACACATCAATTGATGACTTTTGATCAACAGACCTAAAGTATTTACATACATGAGCACTGTACTTCTACAAAAGAAGTGCCAGATGTCCTAAAAACTGTAGGCTCAAGGGCTCATTCCCAGAATCTCCACCACAATACGACTAAACAACAAAAAACCTGTAAACAGGATATTTATAGAAGTATATGAAACAAAGAAACTTAAATTATTTTGCTTCTGTTATTTAGAACCCTAGTCTAACACTGCAAGCTCTTTCAACAGAATTATTAGACAAACAATTCAAGAAATTTACCTATCAACTTTAAGTTTTAAAGATCAAGAATATACTACACAGGAAAAAGTTAGACATTAAAATGACACACCTTTCATTGCATCTTTATAGATGTCAAGAAATAATTTGAATATTTCACTAGGGAAAACATCTTCATCAGGCAAACGCTGCAATAGAATGACAATTTCTGCCTGACCCAAACCATGAAGTCCATTTGTTGAGAAGCACCAGCACTTTTCTGAGGAATCTTTAAAAAGATAAGATACCACAATAATGCTATTTTACAGACAGAAAACAAAAAAAGCTTGATTTAATGGAAAAGAAAATGCTCAATACTTACATGTTATTAGCTTAACATTGACAAGCAAGTTTGCATTTAGAATAAAAGTCAATGGATTAGGACCTCCTTCCCCAAGCAGCAAGGTGACCTTTTGGTGAAATAGATGTTCCTCCACCCGAAGATCTAAATAAATTAACATATGATTTAGTGCAATACACCAGCCAATGACCCAAACCAAGAATCAGTCCACTGTATGACACAGCATCCCATCCTCCTACCCTGGCAGTTATTCCCAAGCTTTCAACAGCTATGAATCAACCAGTGAACAGCTCAGCTTCAGATTCAAGGAACATATGAAACTGAAGCAGCAGCTCCTAACAAAGGTGCAGACCAGGGCTACCATTCCTTTGAAAATCCCTGACTGAATGTGTGCTGACTCTTCTCATCTATACCCTGATTCTGTCAGGTACCACTGATGAGCACAGCCACCACTATAATGCATTTAAGGGGTGAAGCATTCTTCTCGTAACATACTGATCTTGTTAAAAATGCATAGTCATTATCCAACATTCCAGTATGCAACAAATAAATTACATGAGAATTATATTAACATACAAATTCCATGCACATGAGTCTGTATTTAGAAGTCTGGGTAGTGGAAGGTGTCACAGGGTGTGGCACTGGATGAGCTTTAGTGTCCCTTCCAACCCAAATGATTCTACAATTCTATGAGTAAATATTACCAATTTTCTCAAAATTTTACCTTTCCCTTTTTCACCCAGTGCAAGCAGAAGTGGGGGCAGCTGATCACTATCAGGAAGAAGGCTGATCTCACGTCGCACACAGTTTTCTATCCCACACAATGCTCTGTAACTTGAAGCACTGACAGGCACGTCCTGTGTGCTCTGATCCGCTGAACTGGGCCTGCTCTTCTCAGCTTCTGCAGGAGAACACTCTTCAGTTCCTAGAGTGACAAAGTGAGGTGCCACCTCACTCTGGCCTGGAGTGGCTTGCTGTGCATCATCTGAAGGAACAGAAGGATGTAATTCCTCCATTCTTGTAATCCCATCAATTTCTTCCTTCAGTTTTTGATTTACATCAGTTACTAGGTCCTCTTCCTCTGGGTTTGCAGCCTGTGAAAAAGAAATAACAAAAAAAAATCTACACTGTCTTACAACCAGATAAACTTTCATTCTTAGCATTCTAGAAGCAAAAAGAGAAAGAAATCGATCACAAAAGCTGAGAATACATTTCCTCCTAATAAGAAGAAAGCCAGCAAATCTCTCCTGGATCCTCTTCTTTTTCTGTTTACGAGTCACACAGGTGAAGATGCATCGCCCATTTATTTGTTTGGTAACACAAATTCAGATGGGAGGGCTGCAGACTACACTTGTAGCACACGACAGTCAGGTGTAACACAATCTACATTCCAAGGGCCCCTTCAGGAATCTTAGTTTCCCCCACTCACAGCTACTGAACATTGGCATCCCTTGGATCGGCAGTTGAGTACTGCAAACATATTTCTACACAAACACACTTCCACACTATTTCTACTATTCTACTAATAGCTGAAGGTAGCATTGTTCAGTCTGAGTAAGTTCTAGTTCGGAGTCAAACCTGTGCTGCTCCTCCAGTGAGACAGGTATGACAAGCCATGAACACAGGCATGTTAGGATGTCAGCTGTCATAAAAACATAAAATGGAAAAAAGCAAACCCCCCAAACCCTCCAACGAAAAGAGAGATGCACATCATCTTCTGTTAGACTTCCATCTATGCAGAGGGAAGACTTTGTCCATTCAACAAGAAAAATCCTTCTATGACTTCCTATTTAGTCCTATGGACAACTTTATGCTTGCTCTGTAGCCATTCTCCTGGTGTCCCATCAGCTTCCAGCAAATCCTCCATTTAACGAATAGGCTGCCAGAAAATTAAATAAAGGCACCAACCCCAAAGGGAACACTCCACAAAGACACAGACAAAAACATTACTAGATTGGCCAATTGGCCAAAGACTTCTTCCCCATGAATTTGCTTGCTGGTGTTTCAAACCACTAGGCACTTTTGCCCTTCACAGCACCCTGTGGCAGCACTTTCAGGATTTTGTGTTGCCTTTGCTTCAGAGCTGCACTATGCTGGTTTTGTCTGAGCTTCTGAGGCTGCACAGAAGAACTATCAACTGTCTCCCATTCAGTTTGTCCACACTGCTTTTAGTTTTAGACATTGCTCATCTTCTGCAAGTGCAAATATCCTACTCTTTCCCCAAAACGAGAGGCAGGCTGTATCTTCTGATTACTCCAACTTTCTTTGATTTGATTACTACTGTTCTTCATGAATAAAAGCTGATTTATATGCTATACACCTGACAAGTGTTCAGAACCCCCATATGCAAATACTAATTATCTGGTTTTTTAACTTTAACAAAATATTTTAAAAACTTTCGAGTGCAGTGGGAATCCAGGAATTTATGTTATTGCTTGAGACAGTGCTTCAGTGCTATGTTTTATCTTAAAAAGGCTTTACCTGAGGAACCTCGCTAAGTCTTTCCACAGCAAACTTATACCTCTTCTTTGGACTTTTCTTTTAAAGCAGTTTATTCAACATCATGCATATGATTCATGATTAAAAAAACAATCCCCTTCTCAGTTCAGTATTAGTTCACACTAGAAGCAATACACAGATTTTGTTGCACTCTATAATGTGGTATTGCAGGGCACTAAGCAACTTTTGGTTAGTCTAATCCATCAGGGAAGCTATAGCAGGCCACTGGAAAAAAAACCAAACAACTACAAACTTCTACTATTAAGCATGTTGCTAATGACAGACTTCAGAACTGTGCCTGAGGTCACCTTCATGAAAGTGGTTAATCAAACACTGTGTACAAAAAAAAACTGCTTTGGAAAATTTTCAGACACACCAGTTTTGAAGCTCACAGATACCTCAAACCGAACAAGGTTTTCCTTTGAAAACTCTGCTTGGTTTTACTTGAATTGAAAATTACTACTGTGTTTTTCAATCCAAGGACTTCACACCCCTTGCCAAAAATACTCAAGTATTGTCTCAGATTCCAAAAGCTGTGAATCAAAAGTTATGGTCTGTAAGGGGCCCCATCAATAGCAATCAACCGTCTCCCAACAGGTAATTCATGCAGCTAAAACATTCTGACTCCTACCATGAGTGTCTCCGGCAAGTCTGGGTTCACTGGGCTGGACTCCTGCGACCTCTTTGCTCCAGAGGAGAGTTTTGCTGTGTCTGCCACTTCACCATTTGGCAAAATACCATCTGCAAACCAAACTCTCCTCTGTTCTCTGGGGCACAGCCCTGGGACAGGTTAAAACAAAAACTCCGTATTATCACACTGTTCCCATATCTGAAAGGGACAAAAATTAAACCCCTTCTCCCCACCACATGTACAGACAATCTGTTCACTGGAACGAAGTACACATAGAGGTCAATATTAGCCAGTCTCCAATCAGGCAAATACATGCAACAAAACCTCTCACTTGCAGAGGAAGCTGCCCTGCTACAGTTAAATCTATCAATTCATACTACAGAAGGCACTTCCTCAATCATCCCTCTGTAGTGAGATAAGAATGAAATGCATATCACAACTTAAAGATGAAATACACTCTAAAAAAAGTTGATCTGTCAATTTGTTTAAGAATGCATTTTCCTTGAAGAAGGTCAGATGTTTAATATAAGGGAAACAATGACACTAGTTAGCCACTAACTTTGTATTTACACAGAGAATGTGTTTGTATTTAAAAGAGAGTGAACCTTTGCTGCTCCCTTGTAACTTCTCCCTGAACAGCTACTTTTTGTTTTTCCTGTAAGATTGGCTGTCTAACACAAGCCAGAGATCTCCCAAGACATATAAAAACTATAAAATGAGATCTCCCAAGACATATAAAAACTATAAAATGAACAGCTACACAAAAAGATTTACAATATAAACAGAGAGGGCAATGGAAAAATAACATCTACATTTCATAAATGGAGATTTAGGACCAGCTTGGTCCTGGCACCAAAATTAGGAAGCAAAAGTGTTTCCATTCAGAGAGTTCCTGTTTCACGCAAAAAATACCAAGTATAAATCCCAGATGTGATCAGCAACTCTTTCCAAAGAGACTCCCGAAGTGCTAGATATATGCTATATTTAGCACCTATACCTTCAGGACCAGGTTGTTTAAGTGCAGAGATAGGCAACAATGCAGACGGTGAAGGAGAGCTGGTACTACCAGGTATCTGGGCTTCCTCTACAGGTGGAACCGTGGAAGAATGTTCAGAGGAGACACTGGAATTGGGGACAGGACCAGTTGGACTCATCATCCTTTCAAATGCCTGTGCTAAAAAAATGTAGTTAGTTTTTAAGATCTCACCATTGATTAAATTTCATTTGCAGAGCAGTACTGTGGGTGGGTGGGGATTTTTTGGCTGAGGCAATGCAGAGTTTGTGATCTACTTATGAAAAATAAATACTCAAACTGTTGTATGGAAGAAAATTTAGATTTATTTTCTACCTGCATAATTGCCTCATTTCTCACGAGAGAAAGAAACCTCCCGCTGTCCATCCCGGCAGCACAGTGACTACTACATTGCACCCTGTGACCCCCGACCCTTGGGGCAAGCACATGTCACATCTAGCAGCTTAAACTCCATTCAGGTGGCCTATTAAAAATCTGCCGTGTTTTCAACTTTTTATTTACATACTAATCAACAGGACCTCAGTTGTTTCTCCTGATGCTTTCATAAGCATCCATGCTTAGTTCTTGGTTAAGAAAAGGTTATCTGATGAGTCATTTACTGCAGCCATGGTAAGTGACTTGTGAAAACACCAGGACAGGAAGCAACATAACGTGGGCAAACAACACGTGAGAACAAGCAGGGATGTGGCCTTTAAACACGCAGAGGGCTACTGTGGAGGGACGATGACTTCTGCTAGATTCCTGTCACAGATGACTCAACAGGATAAATTGTATTCGTCTATAACTTCCTATTTAGTCCTACAGAGTTAAAAACTACGTGGTTTTTTTTCTTTTTTAATAAAAAAAATCACCTTGAGACTCAAAGTTCAAAATAAGAACTGGAATCCAACTAAGAGGTACAATTATTCTCTTCATCCTTCCATCTCAGAAACGGGAAAACATACGCCAAGTAAAGTAATCAAGCTCCCCAAAAAGAACAAAGGTTAAAGAGATACTTCAATGATTAGTGCAATTACTCAAAAAACCCTCTTTACCTTTATTAATATCATCATAACAGCCAGTGCAGACTCTTGCTTCCTTCTCCATAAATTGTAGTTTGCATTTTCGTTTGCAACAGCTACCACAAAAAACCTGAATCAGAAAAGGATTGCATTAAATACTATAGACATATTGCACAGCGAATAGAAAACTCTTCCAAAAAATACATTTGCTTCATTCTAAACCATCTGCAGCCTTATATTTAAACCTCTATCTTAATCCCTCACAAAGAAATCTTCAGGAAAAAAAATAAACAACCAAGAACAAAACCCACAATATATAACCAGCAGAAAGCAGCAACATGGAGGACACAACTGAAATTATATTAAAATTCTTATCTGGAGTGATGAAAAGAACTTCAAGTTGCACCACCTATCCCAAATTCACTCCTACTTCTGTTCCTCCAGTAAGTATTTTACATTAAACAACAGTGATCGGGCCAAGGACTGAGACCCAGAGTTGGGATTTGCTTTGGTGCTTTAGGACCATCTCTGCAGCACTGTGTGCTCACCAAGGCTCTCAGACTTAATCAGTTAGTCAGGCACTCAAGCTGCCTCTCCTGCTGGGCACAGCAGGGTACCCAGCTCTCTCTGCCCCAGCTGCTGGGGCAGGCTGGCTCGCATTCTGCTGCAGCTAAGTGGGCTCTCCTGCTCCCTCAGCAAGAACAAGCAGTGTTGCCTTCATGTGACAAGCTCCCCTTCTGCAAAGTACTGTCAAAGAAAGCTGCTTTGAAAGAACAGAATATGTTCTTCTATTCCAAAAGGGTATACATCCTGTATATTTTTATATACAGCAGGGGGGAAAGTGTGTCTCATTAGCCTGGACAACACCTGCACAATCCCATTCAAAGAATTATGTCTTTAGAAAAGCTGTTTTTATTCAAGAGTTGCCATAAATATCTGGAGCTTTTGTCACTTTACCCTTATGTTCTTTCAAGGATGATCTAAAGTTTTTAATGAGTCACACCATTTTTAGCAGTATGCAGACTCTGGAGCCTTTACAAAAGGTCTTCTGAAACCCCTAAAGGTCTTCTTTACTCCTAGTTCCTCCCAGTCCAGAAAAACAAAGTGGATCAAAGGGAGAAAAAAATCCAAAACAGTAGTGGCATAGGAAAAAAAAAAAGTTACTACAAGTGAACTCCTCTAAGCAGGAAAAATCACTGTAAAAACAGTGAATGACCAGTGTACTATGAGCTAAAAAAAGAAACTATTCCAGCTGCATCTGGATTAGTGCCACAGGTAATTGACCTCAACAGGAAACACGCATGCTCAGTACATATGTTAAGAATGTAATTGATGAGGATTAATTGCTTATCAGTTATAATCCACTTGAGGGCTTCAAACGCCAAGCAGCACAATCCCCTGCAAGGAGTATTCTCCTTATACCCTTGGTGGCATTGGGACCTGCCGGGGATTGCAGGAGGATTAATCCTAATGCACCTAAAAGGTGAAGGCAAATTAAGGGACAGGAGAAAGGAGGTGAAGAGCAGGCTGTTGAGCAAAAAAGTGGGTTCTGGTTGAACTAGGAAGAAGACAGGTGCCACAACAAGAGACAAACACCTGGACAGTGGAACTGCAAAGCTCTTTGGCCTTCAAGTGCTGCAGATAGGAGAGAAAGCAGGGGCCACTAACTTCACACTTTCCTCCAGCACAGATGCTAGAATCCACAAGTGTTGCCATTTTCATTGATAAAAAAAGTGTAGGATTATGGAAATCCATAAAATTGTCTTCTAGAATAGTCCACAGAGGACAATTGTGAATTCCTACCAGTTTTCCCTTATTTCCCAAGTGGCTGAAAACACAACAAACAACATCTTCACAAGTAATGTTTGGTTTGGGATTTTTTAAGACAAAAAAAGTTACTATTAAAAAGACAAAAAGGCAGAAAGTTAAGCTGCACATTCAGAAAAGCTACAACAGAGCTACAATTGCATAGCACTCCCATATCAGCACGGTTTAGACACCCCCTGCTGCCTTCACTCACTCTCCCAATGAAGAGACATTGTGATGCTCCCACTAATCACACTGCTGTTCTGCCAAGAGCCCCTCGGCTGACACACTCAGAGCTGTCTACAGGACTGTGTAGTGAAGGGTCTCCCATCCCCATCTCTAGGCAAGGTACAAGAACTTCACAGTGAATGTAAAACAGGAACTTGAACTCAGTCAGTCTTATGACTAAAATGAAACCCACTCTGAAGGACTGTTTTAAACCATCACAAAATCTCAACAGGATATTCTGGCAGTAAGTTCAATGGCTTCCAGGTTGGCACAAGGAGTTCTTAATTTCCTGGACACTCCAATTCACACCTACACTTTCCTAACTGCAGTTGAGTAAATGAGAATCATGCTTTGAATACACAGTGCTAGAAGAGAGGTGGGAGAAAAAAGTACCATGCCTTTCCAGGTGGTGCTTAACACTGGGGATGCAAAAACTTAGTACTGACACTACTCTTTGCTCTGCCTCCTCATCCTTACAAGAACAACACTGAACACTAAGGTTATTAGTACTGCAAGCACTTCCATTTATGCACTAGTACAAGCCACAATAGATCACAAGGGAATTATGAACTGAGTATCAGCTTTGGCATCACTTACTCTCTGCAGAAGACCTCAGGCTGAAAAACAGTTCTACAATTACTCACTTTGTTGGTGAATCACATACTTTTCCCCAGATATGAGTTCCTTAGAAAATGATACATCTGAACACACAGGAAGACATATTTAGACCCTAAATCCTATTGCATTGGTACTGTTGTTACAGCTCCTGAAAGAATGAAATCCCTTCAGGTTCATGGACAGTGCTCCACACTTAGCATAACCACTCATAACCACTAGTATAACCACCGGATTCTCATCATTACCACCTCAATTCTTTAAAACATAAATGCTTAAGTTAAAAGCTCAATAACAAGCTGATTCAGTACAATTACAATGAAGTAGTCCATCTTCTCATCTCCCCTACTCTATGCAAAACACATCAGTCTAGCCAGTAATGGCAGAAAAGAACATACTTTGTACTTCCCTTTAATTACAATTTTCACAAAAAGGGTCATACATTTCTTAATTAACATCAGTCTTTTCCAACAGTCTTTAGGTTCCTATGGAGGGAAAATAAAAATTGGTCTCTGTTAAATAAAATACCTTGAGCCTACAAAACTTCTGTCAATATTCTTTCCCTTCTATATCTCAGTTATGCCTAAATCGGAACCTCCATTTCCTGTCAGTAGCACAGGACCCCTCTCCAATAACTCACCTTCCCACAGGCTCGGCAGTGGTGTCGCCTCTTTGTGAAGGTGAACTTGGCCTGGCAGTTCATGCAGTTGGGTGCCTCTGAATCTGGGACCCACAAGGGCTGTTTCCATGACAGAGCTGGAGGTGTTTTACATGACTCAGTGCTTTCAGATGTTTGATTTCCTCCAGCTTCAGAGCTGCTTTCCCTAGGGTCAGAATTATTACCAACATTTACACTGGTGTCTGAGAGGTGAGCTTCGGGGGTAACAGAATCAGATCCCTGGTTTTCTCTTTCAAGTTCATTTGTTCTATTCAGTTGTTTCTGATCAGCAGCTCCCTGGGAAATGTCAAGCAACTGCTTTGGTCTCGCACCTTTAATACAAACATCAGAAGCCAGAGCTCCAGTGCCACTCTCAGTCACGCCCTGACCATGAGACACGCTGACTTCTGCTGCTTCCACTTCACTGGCAGGAAGAGACGCTTTAAGGCTACTATTAATGCTAATTATCTCCTGCAGTTTTGTTTGCGTAAGTTCTTCATTGACCTCTGTGAAATTTAGGCTGTTCAGATCTGTTACATTCCCTCCATCTGCATCAGCTTCCATCAAGTTACCATCATTGTCTGAAGACTTCAACACACTGGACTGCAGACTTTGTCCATACAAGAAATCATCAAGCTCAGCGTCGCTTATTAGAATATCACTTTTAATAACATTGTCCTCAACAGTAAAGTCAGCCATAACAAAGCTCATGCTCTCATCATAAAAAGTGTCTACACCAACACCATATGGATCAGCTTCAAGGTCTAGAAAACCAGAAGCAAAAGCTTTGATTTGCTGAGAATCACCATCATCAATTACATTCTCAGTATCACACTTCTCTCCATCCCTACTTTTTTCTGCAATACTTTCACTGATTTCAGCTAAATCTTCTTGCTCATGCCAGTTAGTATTTTCACAGGATTCCCTGCCAGAGAGATGTGTTTTAGACTCTCCAGCAGGAACAGTTACAGTATCACTAATAACCTCTGCCACTGCATTTTGAGGTAGAGGTTTAACCTTTTCTTCTGTTACAACTAATGAACCACACATGGACACAGGAAGGGAAAGACAAGATAGAGATGTCTGATCCTCAGAAATACACGAACTGGAAACACTGTTTAGTATCTCACTGCTATTAAGTTCTTCACTATCTACATTCTCTTCTGCGACTTTCTTTTCCAATTCTACTTCAGCTCCTGTTTGACACAAGGAGCCTGGTAAGACACAACTTCCAGGTAATGTTGGATTGCTTTTGTGCAACTGATGCCTCTTTGGCAGTTCTGAAGGCATGGAATCAACATTACTCCCATCATTTGGGTCTACCCTTCCTATGGCATTTTCTCCATACATCTCTTTGCTCACTGCAGAGCATGCACTGTCGTCTTGTGGTTCACAAGGCAGTTTTTCACAGGCTTTCTCATCTTTGGGACTGTGTGCGTTCAAACTCTGTGATGTTACAGTGACACATTCAGCATCCAGGGGAGCAGTTTGTCCAGGCTGGTCAAGTACTTCATTGCACTTTACAGGTTCTGTCCTGTGTTGACCATCACATGGATCCAGGACTGCTCCTGCAGCATAACTCTCTGATTTTAAAGCAAAATTATTAATCTGCTCTGTTTTAAGATGTCCTGAATCTTGTAACACTGAGTCCCCATCACTGTGCTTTGTGCTGGCAGCACCACTGCAGCCACGTGATGACACACAAACAGGACCAGGGATACAAGGCACGCCACAGCCAGTGGGCCCTTCACTGTACTGGAAGTCATCCAGCTGCAACTTCTGAGTCCCTTCACGAGCAGCCACTGAGTGGATTAAATTTGCTGTGTCATTGACAAGATCACACACAGGTATGCTACACCTTCCCAGGTTCGAAGCCTGAATTTCATTTAGGGGACCACTGTCCACAGTGGACAAAAGGTCAGGTCCAGCAACACCCTTCTCTTTGGGTGGTGAGTAACTAAGCACATCACTTGTGCCCACAGGGGCATAGAGAGAGCTCTCCTCTGGGGCAGGACATCTGGCAGGATCCTCTTGCAGGTCTGGTGTGGGGTGTGCATGCTCGAAGCAATCCAGGACTGAAGAAAGCTTTGAGTCATATGGATTTTGAGGTGTTCTGAAGCACTCACATTCATCTATTTTAAGAAAGAAGAGATCAAAAGCAAAGTTTACAAGACTCCTCTCTTTCCACAGTGTACTCCCTCTCAATCCCATCTATTCATCAATACAAGCTTTTACTTAGCAGATGGTACTTTCAAACTCCATGGTAACAGTCATTTGACCATGTACTTCCACGAAAAAGGCAGTGCAGAAACCAACCTGTATTCTGCTCGAATTCATCAAGCAGTTTGTCCAAGTCACAGACTGCAGCTTTAAAGTAACTGTCCATTCTAGGTACAGTTCTAGTGAAGCTTTAGCCTTCTTAAACCTACAGAGAAAAACACAGCATTTAATTCAAAGCATTTTTTGTTTACAAAGCCCAATTGTTCCTATTAGACAACAGCTCATGTGAGGTATTTTTTTATTTTATTATCACTTTGTTCTCTCTACAAGTAAACAAACCCTAAGCACAAACGGGGCTGCAGCCTCTAAGTATTCTGGATATGCTCAGTGTACTCAGCACTATGAACACACCCAAAAATTCACTTCAAATCACAAAATTGAGGATACTTTAAAAAATAAATGCATCTGAAAGCATCTGCTATGGCATTACAATTTCAGCAAGTTTTAAACCAGAAGGAATATTAGGATCTCCTAGTCTGACCCCATATACATTTTATGTCACACAGTTCACAGGCAAAAAACAAAATAGGCCATTATTACCTTTCAACACACCTGAACTGTTTAAATAATAATAAACATTAAAAATCCAGCATCATAGTTCAGCTCATCATTTCTGTTCTACTCCAAACACATAAACAATTATATTTCTGAGACCCCAAGAACATAAAACTCTTATTATAGAATTACCAGCTCATCAGAAAGCTATTTATTAATCAATCACATTCTCCACTGCAAAACACCCTGGTTTATTTGTTTAATGAACCTTTCCAGCCATTCAATTTTATGCCTTTTTGGTCACTCTGAATTGCTTTCCAACTGCACATCTTTTTTCATGGCTGAACACCCATACAGTGCAACTACCTATCAAAATCAATATTTACACTTCCTTTGAGCATACTGAAGGGACTGAGATTCGTTTAGTCTAATGTCTGGAAACTACAGCTGTGGAGACCTCTCTAGTTTTCCTTCTGCTTTTATCAGTGCATTCAGTCTCTGCACTGGCTGACTTCACACCCTATCCCAATGCAACTGGTATTCTGACCACCTAGTAATGTCCCGTCATCCTTCTAAAAGCTTAGAGCCCAAACAAATACTTAAATCCTCTCACACCACTTATGCCACCCTGCAGCTGCAGATCTAGGTCCTATGCCTTACTTCCCCAGCTAAGCTGTAAGATTTCCCCTCACTGAATAGTTCAGATCAGGAGCACTAACTTATATTAATATGGAATTGTTCACCACATGTAATGTAATTATTTACCACATTAATATGCATATGACAAGAACACTTAAAGGCAATGTGTAGTTCAAACAGAGACTTGCAAAGCATAAGAAAGGTGAAACAAACACCCAGTAATGCAGTACTTTGTGCTCACATGTAAACCAAAAATGAACAATCTGAATATATCACTGCTTTGATATCCACGGCCACTAATTAGTCACAGCCAAGGTCTTCAGGCTGCACTCTAATACAAGTCTCTTACGGCTGTCTAGAGGGCTCAAAGAGCAGCAAGCACAGACGTAGTGTCCCTTCTCCTCACCCATCTGAATAGAGATCTTTCCTGTAACCATCACGACCTCCCGGCAAGGGGGATGCAACAACATGAACTGGAAGTTATTTCAATTAAGAACCTTACAAGATTAACAGCTTTTGGTGATTCACTGAAAGACATTAAAGTACAGATCCCATCCCTAAAGCACGTATCTGTGGACAGTCAATAGTCAAACAGACCACATAAACAAGAAATATTGAAGGGTTACAAGAAAACCAGGGATCAGGGGATGCGTAATGCTGATTTGTGTTCTCTGTAGGTATTTATTATACAATCTCACCAGGTATCACAGATATCAATAATGACAGAAGCGCATAAAAAACCAAAACCCTTTCATATTTAAAAAAAAATTTTAAAATTGAAGAAATTATTTCATCTACCTTTGTCTTTTACTTAAAAACACCTACAGAATATTCATTATTTTGCACTTTTGAGAGATACACAACAAATTCTGATTTAAGCATAAGGGCATTATTAGATTACAACACTACCTATTATTAGATTATAATGCTAATTAGAAAGGAGCATTGATGCTGTACAACGCTGGCCCACTAAACTCTCCAAAAAAAGAAAGAACTCAATGCAAAGAACTGTAGAACTAAAACCAGATGCAAATATTTACATCATTTAATACAGATTAACTCACTTCAACAGAGAGCTCAGAAAACTATCACACTTCAGTCTGCCAACTCAACACTGTTGTTTAGTTAAATCTGTTTTTTAAATAAAATGGTTATTTGACTTGGTAAAGTATTTTGAATAACTAGCATATATATCATTCCTAATCTCATTACTCTTTCCTCAAATTTTTCATAGGTTCTCAGGTTTTCTACAATAGGCCTACAAGCAAAAAACTGACACCCAAAACAAAATCAAAACCTCCAAAATAGGGTGGACCAGCAGTAACCCCTTCTCTCTCTTGCACCTCTCTATCCTGACTCCATGTGTCTGCATCACCGAAGAATCATAAAAGCCTTCTAGTTGCTCATGTTTCAAATCCTCTTTCAGCAAGATGAAAAAGTTTTATTTTCTGCTTGCCTACAGCCTGTCCCAGTGTTTACATTAACGGATTAGAAGCCATGAAAAAGCTCGGGTGACATGTTTTCCTGAAATGGCTGCTTGCTTCCCTGAGTAAAGAGTCTGGAGAAACCATGTGCTTCAGCAGACTGCATTTGTTCTGAACAGATTCTTTTAAGACTTACACTTGTAACAAAAGAATTACACAACGTTCTAACTATCATAAACCAGGACCACCACCACTATATATGTTTTTTATGTAGGCAGAACTGTTGTTTTCTGAACGTGTTTTTTTGAGCTCTGAATGCACTCACTAGACACTCTCTAACTGGTTCACAGATTAGTATTCTTTAAAAACAAACTTAAAGCTTGTGACTTTATCTGAGGCATTAAGTCCCTAACAGTGCAAGGAGACATACAACTTAGGGCTCTCACCAGCTCCATTTTATAGATTATTTTTTCCAAACTTTCAAATGATATTTAAATCACTGTCTGTAAAAGACTGTATGATTTCAGATAAAGATAGATTAAATATTTATGTACAAGGAGACTTGAAGATTAAAAAGTAGTCCATCTCAAAATGGAAAATAATAATCAAAGTACAAAATGTACTACAAAAAAAGCACACACTGGATGTGCCACTTCTCCAGATAAACCTTTGGTGTGTCTCCAAACAGGCTCATCTTAGATATCCAACAAATGGTCTGACACACTCATAACACAGCACTTTAAACTGCCCACAGACCTAACAAACAGAGGCAATAATTCTACCACATTTAAACTGTTAACTATTAACTGTGAAATGCAAATCCTGACATCTCGATGGCTGTACTGACTGCAAGTGTGACAGGGCATTTAAAAACACCTCATAGACTTCTTTTATATCTTTTATAAATTACTTATCCCTTCTAACATAACAGGCACATATTCCAGAGTTCAAAACCAACATTCCACTGGGGATTTCTCAACACACTCTTATTTAAAGGAGAAGATAACACAAGGCTGCTGGAATACTGAGTGGCCAGCTTACAGGATGGATTGTCAGGGTTTTTTTCCAGATACAGTCTCTGTAAATGGAGGTAGTTAGCAGTTTTCAGTGCTGATAACTTGCAAAACAGAATGGATAAGTTAATTATTACCAACTAACCAATTCAGGGTCTGAAGACAAGCTACCTTTTGGTGTCTAAGAATCCCTGGAAACCACTCTCCGTAGCATTAGCACGTATGGGCACCACCAGATCTGCAGTTTGTTACAGCTAATCCCCTCTGCAGAGGCCAGGCCTGCTTTTACACAAAACACACTGGAACAGCACAAGCTGGGGTTTAGAGACAAAGGAACACACAAACGGGCACACGGGTCTCCACTCCAGAGAGATGACCACAGGAACCACCTTAATTCTGATTACCAGAATTGAAGTCTTTTTGCTCGCTGCACAGTTACGTTGTTTCAGCTCCATCACTGTGTTTAATCATTACATTTAGCCTGAGCAGAAAGCTACACTGAGGATTGTTAAGAGGATTAAAATGTTTTTTTCGATCTTACCACCCCAGCAACTCCCACAAGTAGAACAAAACCTCCAATATAAACACGACCACTAAGCACAAAGTTCACAGTGAAATGCTCACAGAGCTGTGTGCCCCTTCTCCCACATTAAAGGTACTGAAGGAATTAATTACCAGCTTTTTCCTTCTCAGCCTCCTCCCATGTCCCAACACCATACACAACCCATAGGCTTGAGGCCCTACGGACAACAAGTTTAAGGGAACAACTGCCCACAGAGCTCATCAGCAATCAACCTGATGGAGACGTTCAGTACAACTGAACAAACCCTGCAAGAAAAACTCAAACTAAAACAAAAAGGATTCTTGCTCAGCAAAACAACTTTTTGTCCAAACCAAAAGCTGAGGTGGCTGCAGCCACAGCAAATTTAGGAGCTGAATCACTGGGTGAAGACAAAAGCTGCAGAAGTTTTCACACATATAAGGACAAGCTTACAGGACACACCACAATAAATTGTCTTGCTTGAAGAATGCTATTCTGTTAGTTCAACACAGACTCTTCAGGACAGACCTCCATCAGCAGCGTGATGACATCACACCCTGCACAGCTCTATCCCGCATCACCTTCAGCTTCTAAGGATTTTCTTTCATTCATCTACCCATAAAACCCTACTCCTCTGAGCCGAGAACACTATTACTCATGCCACCTAGAGAATCACAGAAACCCTGAATTATTACGGTGGGAAGGGACCTCTGGAGCTCACCCAGCCCAACCCCCTGCCCAGGCAGGGTCCCCTGGAGCAGAGGCACAGGAATGTGTCCAGCTGGGGTTGGGATGTCTCCAGAGAGGGACACTCCAGCCCATCCTGGGCAGCTGTTCCAGAGCTCTGCCCCTCCATGGACAGAAGTTCTTCCTCATGCTGGGGTGGAACTTGTTGTGGTTTATTTTATGGCCACTGCTCCCCATCCTGTCACTGGCACCACTCAACAGAGCCTTGCCCCATCCTCTGGCACCCCTCCGAGGTGTTTGTATGGATTGATGGGATCCCCTGTCAGCCTTCCCTTCTCCAGCCTGACCAAGCCCAGCTCCCGCAGCCTCTGCCCATCACAGAGATGCTCCAGACCCCAGATGACCTCTGTGGCCTCCCCTGGACCCTCTCCAGTAGATTCTTCTCTTTCTTCTGCCATGAAGCCCAGACCTGGACACAGTAAAGTGGAGCCAGAAAACCGACCAGTTCAGACTCAGCAGAGTGCGGCACACCAGCGGTAGCAGCAGCCAGTCCCGCTGGCGAGGAGCCCGCTGGTCGCCCCGGGTAAGCACAGCCCGCACACGCTGCCCCGTGCCACCAGCACGCATCTCTTAGTGACAGAGTCAGTCTAGAGAAGGGCACTGCACCAGGGCTGGCAAACCACTCCTCAGTGGAAATCACTGTTCCCTCAGCACCCCATTTCCTCTGACTTGCATTATTAATGAGCCAATGTTCATTTCAGACCATCTCGGCCGCACAGCACTGAGAGCAGCTGGCTCTGGCAGCCAGCTGGACCCTCTGCTGTACTCCCCAGAAAGTGTTAATGACCAGGTCTCTGCCATTACTGCTTGTACTCAAATACAGATTCATACTGTTTTACACTCTCTTAATGCCTGTAAGTGTACAGTGTAAGACTGTCCATTACATTCTATATACCATATATGTATTCTCTATAACCTATATAATAATCTCATATATTTTACTTTATATACCACGTATATGCTCCATATACCCTATATAATACTTTTTGTATATATATTATACACTATATACCGTATATAGAAACAAACGGAACGGCAGTAAGCAATAATATCACTATTATCCCCAAACCTCCGGGGGCAAATAACCCACCCAGGCAACCTCAGTCAGAGGACAGACTCCCACAGCCGCGTCGCCCCGACCTCACCCGGCCGGTTCGGGGCCGTCTCGGGGCCGTCTCCCCTCAGGGCCCGCCCCGGCCCCGCCGGCGGCTCCGGGCGGCGGCCTCGACCCTTCGCTGCGCGCACCGCGCCTGCGCGACCACACCCGCGCGTGACGTCAGGGCAGCCGCGCCCATCCCCACCCTGCGCGTGCGCTTCCCGCCACAGCCGGCGCGGGGCACAGCCCAAGGGGGGCGGGGCCACAGGTCTGATTGACAGTGCGGGGGCACAACACGCAGAAATGGGCGGGGCCACCCCATGATCGACAGCACGCGAGGGCGGCACCGCCCACGGAACATACGGCTGGAGAGGGCGGGGCCTGTGGGAGGGGGCGGAGCCACCCATGCAGGTCACACCCCCCCTTTGTCCTGCGCCCCGCCGGCAGGGGGCGCACCCGCCCGTCCGGGTCTCATGATGTCACACCCTGTCAACCCCGCGGTGACGTCACTCCTGCTGCATCAGCCCCTCTCAGGCCCCGCTCCCTGTCTGTGCTGATGACATCACACCCCACGCGGTGACGTCACTCCTGCTCCATCAGCCCCTCAGGCCCCGCTCCCTGTCTGTGCTGATGACATCACACCCCCCGCGGTGACGTCACTCCCGCGCCATCAGTGGATACCGAGGGCTCAGGGAGGCCGTGGGCAGCCAACAGACGCTTCCCCAGCAGAACTGACCGAAGCCGCCCCCTCGCCCCCGCTGCGCCCTTGCTGTGACACCAGCCCCGCGGCGATGCAATCACAGCACCACTTTCTGGTGTTTCCACAAGCAGTTTCTTTTTTATAAAGCCGAGCTGCCCCCACGCTCGGCTACAGCGAGAGCTCGCACAGCCCCTGGGCCACCTCCCTCGGGCCACCTCCATCCCCGAGCTCCGAGGGCCAGGAGAGCGACTTTCGGAGCCCTGCCAGGGCCGCTCCTGCGTGGGGCAGGGCAGGAGAGCAGCTCGGAGCCGGCAGGCGATGGCTGTCAGTGTGAGGGCGAGCCGGGGCGCCCGGGGCTCCGAGCCAACACCTTCCTCCCGTGTCCCCCTTGTCCGGCCCCAGCGCAGCCTCCCTGGCCTCGGCAGCCCGGGCCAGCATGTAGCTGACCTTGCGCTGGTGGGCCAGGGCCTCCTCCTTGTCATTCACCTGTGTGGGGCACAGAAAGGAGAGGAGGTCACTGATCAGCTCAGGGTGTGTAAACCCACGCAAACACACACTCTGAAGAGCTCTGACGAGTTGAACCAAATACTGACCAGATCTATCAACATCCTCAGGATTTCGTGGGGATTGTCCAGCTCCTCAACCTTCCTGCAGTCCCCATCTGACAAGAGCAGGTTGGACAGCTTTTGCCCCAAATTGTTCTTGTTCCCTTGTAACTTGACACGCTCTAGAGAAAAAAGAAATGCAGCACTACTTAGGAAGGGAACAAAGACTTTGGGATAAAATGGGCATTTGTAAACCTGGATCTAAACGATCTCATTGGAAAGGGCAATGCAAGCTGCAGCTTCTCACACTGCATGGGACACGGCAGGTTCCTGCCATGCAGCACTATTCCTGCTGTCACATAAAGGCTACACAGACCTTACACATGGGCAAACTGAAAAATCTTTGTGCTCTATGAAAAATATACTTTTGACACTCTAGTTAAACAATACTTCATGGTAATTTGTTTTTAAAAGTAGCCAGAAAAAAACCAAAGATTCTCTGACATAGGCCACTTACAAGTTACTAAGATTTCTAAGAATCATAAAATACATTAAAATTATGGAATGTATGTACCAGGTAATGGAGCCTGAAAGCAATAGTGTCGGTACAGGGAAAACAGCTAGTCAAGGTTATGCTGTTGTAGTGCTACACCCCAGGAGTGCCCAAGGAATCTGGGAGACACACCACACTTCTCAGCCTGGCAGCTCCTGGCCAATGGCCAAAACAAACATATTGTACTGTTCCTGATGTGTGCAGTAGTTTTGACCATGATGTAAGCACTTAAATACTTCTCTTTATCCCCTTATTTTTTTGAAAGAACAAAAGATTATTAGAATTATTACTTTACAGATTGGAATTCTTCCTGTTTAACATAGGGCTTTGCAACTCTGTATTAGTGTAAGAACACTAACAATCACTAATATTGATACACATGGATAATAAAAGGCTAAAAATGTTTAAGGAAAAACAGAAAAAAAATCTATTTAGTACTCCAGTGAATCATAGAATGGCCTGGGTTAGAAGAGACCCTCAAGTTCATCTTGTTCTACACCTTCCACTACACCAGGTTGCTCAATACCCCATTTGGAGCAAAAAAATCTCCAAATATATATCTTTTTTTGCTTTTCTCCTCCTTTTCCAACTCTTACATAGAGCTCATTTTAAAAAACTGCAAACAACAGAGAAGCACTTAGAACAGCCAGAGGTCAGCTTTTCTCAGTTGCTGGCCATAACCCTCAGACAGCAGCTGAGCCACCACCACCCATTTAACACAGGCAGAGGTGCTACTGGCTGCTCCTGCTGCCTCCTCTGCCTGTTAAGCCCCAGGGACACACAGATTGCCCAGCTACCAGTGCCTCGTAGACGTCTCCAGTTTGCAAATTTTGTTTCCTTCTTCATGTTTATCACTTCTGCCAGCCTCAGGGCCTGGTCCTTCCTCTGCATCAGTTGCTGCTCAAATGCAATTCTGAAAGCATCTGCCATGATATACGCTTCATCCTTACTCTTCTTCAGATTTTCAGTCTGGTTTTAATTCAGGGAAAATTTAAAGTATATTAGCTAATTTGGAAGCAAAAGCGGATTTAAAATTAATATTAAGACACAGACAACTTACAAGTAAATATAATCAAGGAAGTAATAGGAACCAAAGGGTTTTCCTGACACGTAAAGAAATGTATTTTGAAATGTGTGTTAAAGTCCTTACTCTTCATTGTCTGCACATGTTCACACCACCAGCCATCTACACATCTCTGTGTATTTATTTATCTCTGCACACGCAGAAGAGCCTGAGGAGGGCAATAACATCCTGTAACAGCTGGGCCAGTAGCAAAAGGAGCAAGAGATTGGAATCCATACCAGGGATCATAAGGGACAGGCCAGTACCTATTTTCAAAACCAGTTAGTGAACTGGAACTTCTGCAGCAGGACCACAAGGATGGTTACCACATTTGCGGAGTCAAATACAAATTAGAAGAAAAATTCTAAACCCACACAATCTCACTAAATTGAAAAAAATTAGGAGCTTGAAATTCACGTCACTGATTTAAACGTGAGGTAAATAGGTATTTTCCAGCAAGATCAGCTTGCTGACTTAGCTGGGCAAGCGTGCTGTGGGTGCTGATGCCAACACAAGGGAGGGGTGAAATGCAGTGCCAGGAAGGAAGGAAAAGGTTCAGTGCCAGTTCACATACACAGTGTGTACATTCATGGAGTACACACACTTAGGGTGTGATCTCTTCTTTTAGATTAAAAAATATGGGATGAAGGAAAAAGAATGCAAAAGAATTTTTTTTTAACTAGTAAAGCTGAGTACATACAATTACAATTTTTGCTACCAGCAAAAGTTAGGGCATTACAAGCATCACAAACAAACTTTACACTATTTCTGAGATCGATTCTGGTTGTGAAACACCTGAGTTTGTGTAAGCAGCAGTTGAGTCTTTCTGGCTTTGTTTGGCCAGGAGCAGGAGCACCCTCTCCTTGTCCCCACCCAGCCAGGCCTCGTTACCTCTTGTTTGAGATGAAGGAGCTGCTTTCGAGTGAGAGCTGCCACTTTGGCACAGGGACAGGGCTGCCCCTCAGCAGTACTGCAGGTGCAGGCTCCAAGCACCGCCAGCTTAAAACCCAAAACAAACCACAGGTAAGGATCTGTTTACAGAGATGCCAGCAAAAAAACACCCTGAAACTACACAGGGAGTGTCAGTCAGCAGGAGCTAGGTGTGAGAGGTGGAGGTGATTGCTTCTGACTCACAATGAGAGGTGTGCTTTTCAGGCAGAACCTGACAGCTGGGTGTGCCATGCTCTGCAGACCTCCCTGCGATATTACTGTGCTCAGGAAAGCACAACCAAGCAGGGTTTAAGCGCTAGGAAGAAGAAAAATAAGCATCATGGCTTGTGAAAAATAGTTTGATGCTTATTCTGTCTGGTCTTTCTTTGCAAGGTGGACCAGTAAGAAGAAAACTGATTAACAGGCATGCAGAGGTGTGTTATAACTAGCTAAAAATGGGTCCAAATAAAGGGATATGTAAGGAGCAATAAATTTTCTCTATGTATTTTGAACACAAACAGATCTCTGAAGCAGCCACTTTGAAAAATACATAAGCAATACTTACTTCAAGACCTGTAAAATCACTAATGTCACTTTTGTTCAATGACATGTTCTCCTGAAAAACCTTCTGTTGTTTCACATCTAGCATTGCAAGGAATTCCAAGCACTGCTGGTTCAAGACTACAAAATAAAACAAAGAGAGATTACAAAAGTGTGCTGCTGCGATTTCTTAATTTCTGAGTTCAACTACACCCAAATGAAGCAGTTCTATAGTTCAAGCATCACTTTGGGAACATGATGAGAGTGCAGAAGTACAAACTCATATCCCAGTTGTTTTTCCTTCTGTGTTCTCCCAGAAGTAATGACCCACTTAGATAGAGACCATTTCCTGTATTGCTCTGCCTCAGGACTGAGTGCTCATCTCTTTGTACACTTAAAAGTCAGGCAGCTGCTCATTCAGAACAGCACAGCACTGGGGAAGTAATGATTGAAGTCAGCTATTTTAAAGCTTTTTGGAGGGCAAAAAAGGGGAAAGGAATTTGAGCCCTCTGATCCAGTGGCTGCCCTGGCTGCTTTCCAGTTTAATTTCCAGGCTTCTGCATATCCAGTAAGATCAGCCGCCAGTAACAAGACACTGATCCCCATGAGAAGCTTCCATCACAGCTAAATCCTGAGTTATTCCTGAAAAACAGTGTATTCAGAGAAATAGCTGTTGCTGGCTTACTTGCATTTTCAGCTTTAAGTGTTTTAACTTCTTCTGTCCTCAATTTCAAGGCTTCCTTAAGAGCTGCATTTTCACAGTATATCCTGTAGAAGTTACAAAATGGCTTTACTGTATTTTTAAAAAACGTTTTTAAATGGGCACTCAAAAAATTAGGAAACAACCTGTTAAAACATGGTATCTAATATTTCTGCAAATTAAAATTAGGATTACTTTAAGGATGGAAGAAAAAAACCAGAAGTGAAAGCAGTTGAGTACTAGGTTGGACAAGGTATAAACCACAGAGCATGGTTCAAGCAGTTTTCTCACTTCGAATAATTTTTATGGGAAAAGCAGTAATATTTTCCCGTAATATCTGTACCAATAATCTGCATTATGCTGTTAGAAGCAAACCTGCCGGCCAGGGGCCGATAAGCAAGGTGCCAGTCCTGCTGACCCAGGCCAGCACGGCAGGGAGAGCCAGGCTGGGCTGTGTGCTCAGCCCTCAGCACCCAGGGAGCACCGCCAGGAACCTCCGCGCTCACGCTGAGCGTGCTCTGCCCCCCTGGCACCACGGGCTACTCCAGCAGGCTCACCCCGTTCGTGACACCACACCCTCACACTCCAAACCCATCCAGATGTGTCCAACTGAACGTTAAAGAGAAAAAAAATCATTCACTCGTAAGTAGGCGGTGCCAACAGATGTAACAAAAGATGGGTTTAAGTGCCCCATTCCCAATAGACATGCAAAGAAATTGGTAACTATGAACCTCTGAAACACTTGCTAGAAATTTCCTACTTCCTTGAAAGAACAAAACTGATATTAGAGATGTGACAGCTCTGGTCTGTAAATTTCCTGTAGTCTGAATTCTGTTTTCAAGAACAGCTGTGCCTTCAGGTGTTGCAACGTGAGAACACACAATATGCACTGATAATGCGTTTTTCCTTGAAGTATTTCCCTGCTGAGCAGAACGGTGGCAATCTGACGTCCTAAATGTCAAAGCAATACAATTTATTTGGTGCATCTCCTCAGCTGTCAGTAAATGCAGCCTAGTCTGAATTATTTCACTTAGAAAAAACCAAAGGAAAATGCACATTCTCCTTGTCCTGCTGCCTCAGATGTCAGAAAACTATCAGAAAAATATCAGATGTTTTGCAAAGCAGGCTGAGCCCCTGGCTGTCAGTCTTCTGAAGCTATGTCTCTATCTTTCAACAGTCAACACCAGTTTTGTGGCTCCAAAATGCACAGCTACACTTCCAAACCACTCAGCCAGGAAAACCAGAGGGCTTTTCAAGAGGCATCCCTTGATGAATGTATCTCTGGAATAGTTTGTAAACTTTTGGCTTATTCTTTGATTCGAAGTTTAAACATACTTAAATAAAAATGCATGCTGAATAACAGCATGCAATAATAATAACAAATAATGACAGTAACAACTCCTCTGATGGGTAGACTTCAGAGATACAATTTCTACATGCAAATGAGCAAGTCTGCTGGTCCCATTTTTCAAGGTCTGTTATGTATTATTATTTTAGTGCCTCTGGCACATTCTTCTTGCCCAACCACACCTGCTGTCCACCCAGGGTGACTCTTATTTAACAAAGAACCTCTTGAACAGCCTCTCTCTAAAGCACTCCATTTTACCTGTACTCATGTCCAGACCAACAGTGCAAGACAATACAGAAATGATTAACCAGGAAATTATACTTCCACATGCATGCATATGCCATTATTTTCTCTGCCTCATCTACAGTTAAGGTAAATAAGGATAATCAGTCTCCAGCTGGCTAACGTCATATGATGAAAAAAACCTCAGCCTAGCAAAGCCAGCCTACAGACACAGGGAAAAAAAAAAAAAAAAGTCAGGACAATAATTCTAGAAGTTTTAACTGAAAAATACAAATATGACTAGTGTGAAAAATCAAAATCCTCCAGAATTTGGAAGGGAACTGGGAAAATACAAAACCCCCAAAGAACCAGAGGAAGCAAGTTTGGAGCAGAAAAGATATGACATAGAGCACTCAGTGCACTTCTAAACAATCAAACAAAAACCCCAAAAATACACACTGTAGCTCAAATACCTGTCATATTTTTCTGTCCACGTGTCTTCTATGTTTTTAAATCTGTCCTGATCAAACTCAATTTCCCATTGCAGAATATTTATTTCCTGTGGAAACAAAAGGAACGTACAGCAGCTCATTACAGGGCTCCCATCAAAAGAATGCCAAAGGTGCTGGGTTTGGCAGAGATCTCAGTGACAGTGACAATCTGTGACACTGCTAATAACAAATTTGGTACCAGACACCAAAGTTTCTGCATCACTGACCTATGGATTCCAGTCTGTTACAGAACTAATGCTTCTAGAGGCCTACAACAAAGACAAACCCATGCTGCCACATTTTCTTGTCCCACACCTGTTATGTGGGACAGAACAGTAGGAGGAACAAAGCAAAAAACTCAGTTTAACAAAGCAGCTCAATGCCACCTTCCTCCTCCTCCCCAACTTCCCTAGGAAAACTGGGCACCCATTTCTTGTAGTCCTTGGGAAGCCTCAGCTGAATCACTCAGGAGTTGTGCAGCTCACTCTGAGCAACTGAAACCCACAACAAACACCAGCTGAAAGTACAGGAAGAACTCTGCTAATTTTCAGGTATTATTTGTATACACTATAGCATGAAAAGGTCTAGATCAAAAGTGATACACTAACATTTCCCTTTCTACTAGAAAGGAACAGGAATTCCTTTTATAAAACCCCTGGAATTAATGTCAGGTATGCACTGATTTAAATAGTCTGATAGCCCCTTTTTAATAGCCATGGGCTTCTCTGTGGGAAGGACACACCCACACTTACCTTCTCTAGAGTCCTCTTTTCTTCCTCAGTTTTCTGAAGCATTGCTTTTGTATGACACGTGGCTTTATCAAATACTGCCTGCAAAATTAACAAATAACCAAACCAAAACCCAAAATGCAACCCTGTCAAATACTGTGATTGAGTTAATTTTCAGTTTTACACCTGGAGACACTCACACTCATAGTTAAACAGCAGTGTGCAGAGTTACAAACACCAGCAATTCGCTTGTGAGCCCCAGAGGGTTCTGATTTCAAGTCACTCACTTGCGTAACAAACTTGGGTTTCAGTGCCATAACGTCTGCTATTGACAGTGTAGCATCATTTAACTCGAGAACATATCTTCTTCAGGGCTGTGCAGAAAATCACACCTTAAAAAACTGGGCTACAACATACCTAAGGTTTGATCCAGGCCTGACTTGCTACAAATATGTGAATAAACTGCACGATTAGAAATGCGTTATGTAAGTAGGCTAAATCCCAGGAAATTACTTCAGCAGAATTTGTTATGAAAGAGATAACAATATTACACATGGTGAACAAAAGAACAACCTGACATTTAAAGCATAGTGTCCTCTAGGGCAACAGATGGAGCAGTGAACTCAAAATACTCATGCTTTGCAGTAGGATTACAAGCACTGGCAAAATCTTCAATATAAGGGACTGGAAAAAGGCCTTATTTTTATGTTTAATAGATAAAGCCTCAAGAATCTTCAAAGATAAAATTATGAGAATTGTTACAACAGTAAAGTCTTCTTAAATAACGCAATAGTTACTGTAAATTGTAGAGGTAAGTCTTTAGACACCTGCAGACTCAATGATTTAAACTGCAGCCCTGGGAAGGCCTTAAGGTTTCGGAGGTTTTGATGAGGAGTAGCAGAAGATTTCCTCTGTTTTCCTTGTTACCACCAAGTGATTTCTGAACAGCTCCTACCATGCTCTGCAGGATTCTTAGGGCTTCATCTTTTCCTTCAAGCTGTCTTTGAGATGCTTCAAGCTCAACTTTCAAAATTTCAACTTCCTGAAGTGAAACAAAGTAGAGACACTGAGTAAAAGCTAAGGCACTCCTGTTAGGATTCAACTGTAACAGCAATGTAAATCTGCTCTCCTCATAAAACAAGCCTCTTTTTTACCTGTATGAAGTCTTTTCACGGGCTCACTTGAGGTTAAAGAACACAGTGCAGATGAAATGTGTATTTTTACAGCTGAAGTCAGCTGGCTGTGATGCCAACACCTCAACACATTAACATAAAATGTACTGTTAACCACCTTTCAACAGAAACGCAGACTAAAAACCTGAGGATTGTTTACACTGCAGATTTTCAAGCCCCAAAGCTTGATAAAACATAAACATCTTCTAGAAAAGTACAAGAATACTTTCAATATTCTCTACGCCTTTGAAAATACTTTCTCTGTCCCTCAAAAAACCCCCACAATCAATCAAACAAACAAAGCCCCCAGAATATAAAGTCCACCTCACACTAAGGTTTCCTGCCATAAAATTTAACAAAGCTCCCAACTACCACAGTAATTTCAAGAGCCTGGGTCCATCCAAGTCCCTCAACATGCCAAGATCCTCTTGCTATATTGAAAGGAAATGCAGATTTGGAGAGCAGCACCCTGGGCACTGTTACCAACCTCTAGAGCTTCCCGAAGTTGTTGCTTTAGTTCTTCATTTGACACTTCAGTGTTAGATTCTGTAGGATTAACAGAAGATACTAAATGGTAAGTTACAGTAATATTTAAAGAAAATAAGTGCGGATTTTACCCTGAGAACAAGTAACATACAAAGGTTAATTTTCATCTTTGTGTTTTGGGTTCTTTTCCTGTGGAGCTAATACACAGATTTAAGAAATACATCAACACAAACTTCAAACACATTGCTTCACAGTTGAGAAAGGGGGTGATCAATAGCTAACTCATGTAAGCACAGTTAACTATTAGGAGACAGCAAATGTTGATTCCGACAGCAAATGTTAACTACAAAACCTAAGAAGCCGGATTCACCCTAATCTTGTCAAGACAGAGGGGACAAAGATCATCTCAGAAACCGCTGAACCATTCCTCAAAAGACCACGCATGCCCCAAGGAGAAAGGTGAAAAGTGCATTGTGAGGAAGACTACCAGCCTTCATCAGAAAGACCTCCGAGGAAGAGGAGAAGCCTTCCTCAGTGCGACCACCAGGACACACAGCGCATGCGTGGCATGTACGCTAATGATATTAAGGACTTCTGAGAAATAATTTGTATAACCACACCTGTCCCAACGAATATGATGAATATTCATGATTTAACCCATAATATTGTGTAGTAGGGAGCACCGGGGTGTGTGTGCTGGAGGAGAGATCCCCCCACATACCCGGTACCGAAATAAAGCAAATACCCGCTTCACTGACTCTGTCTCTGAAGTGTCTCCTGGCCCGGTTTGGGGCGAATCACAGTTAAAGAAGTGAAATGGGGCAGAAATGTCTGTTGTAAAGAGACATCAAAACAAATATTTTATCATTTCCTTTAAAATAAACCCAAGAAAATGGCCATCTTGATTTAAAAAATATAATTTTTTAGATTCTTTTCCGATTGTAACTTTTCAACAACCACACTCAAAACAACAGTAGCTAGCCCTGTTTAGAAGTAGGGGCAATTTTCAAGAGACAGAGATAGCTCAGCTTACTGTAGAGAGGATAATGTGGAATTATTTAAAGGGGAGGAATAAGCAAGTTACAGAGAGATATCTCAGTCAAAATACTAAAAATTGACAGGAAAGCAGCCGGACTGTAATGAACAGCACTGCCTACTCTTGATTGTTTTTACAGGAGCATTGCCTTCACAAAAAAAGAAGATGAGTGCCAATGCAGGTTCTAAAAATTACTTCCTAACCCCTAAAGTAAGCCAATTCACGAATTTCAACTAAAGAGCAAATAAGATTTTGAATATTTAGCTGCAAGCTTTAGATACCATCTTTAGGAAGACTTACACTTACTTAAACAAACCAAGAGTCCAAGCAATGCCATTCAATTTCACAGACACGTATATACCCACGTACATACACCCACCACAGGATGCTCTTTGCTAAATGTCACTTTCAAATGCAAAATTAAACACTTTAAAACATTAGGAATGGTCACCGCCTCGATCACTGAGAAGTAATTCTGCTGCTAATGTTCTGGGAGGAAGGTGGAAGATCCCAGCAGGCACCGGAACCCTTCAAGGATTTTGGTAAGTGGTTTGAATTAAACTTGGTGACGCTTTGTGAAGCAGCTGAACGGCTCACTTTCACTAACAAAAATTTGTATCATGGTGAATAACTAACTTCCAAATTACTCTTACCACAGCTATTCTGTCGTGTGGAACTAGGAGCAGGTTTTTTGAGTGATCCATCGTAAACACTGTTTCGTTTTGGACCAGGAAGAACGGCAGCATCACTTTCTTCCCCTACCTTTGCTGAAAAGGGGGCATTAGAAGCCTTTCCAGATCCCTTTCTAGATCTAACTGAATAGGAATTTTGTAAGTTTTCCCCTTCATAAACACCTCCTGGTCTTCTCCCAAGTCCGTTTCCCAAGTCTCCACGTGTCATGTCATCCTCTTCTTCCTCCATCTTCTCCTCCTGTTTTTTTTTCGGGTGTTTGGTTGGCGTGGGTTTTTTTCCTGACTGAGGGCCCTTCACCTACTGGCGAACAGCGCCTCCCGCCACGCCAGTACTTTATCTGGAAAAACAGGAAAGCACCGCGTTCACAGCAGCACGACAAGACCCGAGCGAGAAACGCGAAGCTGCTGAGCGTGGCCCCTCCGCCGGCGGCTCGGGACTGCCAAATCACCGCTGCCACCCGCGGTGGAACCCCGACCAGGGGTAGCGCTTCGGGGACAAACCCGGGCACCCCTGGCCTCAAGACACCCCCGGGCACCGCCGGCCTCGGGGGACCCCGAGCACCCCCGGCCCCACAGCCCGCCCGGAGCCCCCGACCCACCTGCGCGCCCGCACCCGGCGCTGCCGGTCCCGCCCCGGGGCGGGAGGGACGGAGCGGCTCCGGGAGCTCCCCGCAGGCTCTCGGAAGGAGGGGTTTGTTTATTTTTGGTTTTTATTAGCAGTCTGTATTGTCCCTGCAGCCCCATCCTCAGCACAGCGCCGACCAGCGCCGGGCAGCTTGGGGAACACGACCTGAGTTTGCCAGCCGTGGTCACTCCAGGTGTTCTCAAGGACTGGGGTTGTCCTGACACCTCACGAACACCCTCCACCTGTTTCCTACTCTAGACCAACCTCTGCCCGAGCTTCCGCAAAGCCTGGGCCAAATTCCCCAAGGAATAACACTGTTTGTCACCATTTTGGTTTATAATATCATCAAATTGCTGTTGCAGTATTGCTGTGCAAGTGTCACGAGAAAACCCAACCCAAAAGCAAATTTGGAATAAAAAGTAAAGTCGTAAATATGTAACAACAACACTCTTTACAACAGAAATTTTCAAGAAACTTGTTTTACTATCCGAACTCATGTATATAAAGGATTTATAAGCAAGCACTTTCTACAGAATCTTTCACAAGGCTTTCTTTCCAAGCAGCTCTTCACTGAGGAAAGGTTTTTTCTTCCTGGTACAGCCCTGCCCCCCTGGGGCCCAGGCTTTAATAGCAATCAGAACAGAACTGCGACCACGTTTAGGTTCACTGCCGGTTTATCCTGACAAGTGATGCATTTCCTGGGTAATCCTGCAGTTATGTATA
This sequence comes from Daphoenositta chrysoptera, assembly GCA_013397915.1. NCBI lineage: Eukaryota > Metazoa > Chordata > Aves > Passeriformes > Daphoenositta > Daphoenositta chrysoptera. The sequence continues at coordinate 417,194 of VZRO01000434.1, read as the reverse complement.
TATTCCATGACTGGGACAGGGCATGGGAAATACAGAGAAAAACGAAAGAAGGAAGTTTATTGTTCAACACTCCAGACCAGTGCAGACACAGCCGACATTTCCTTACACACAAAGGAATCTCCAAAGTTCTGTGCAATCATTTTAAAGTAACTCTCACACCAGAGGGAATTATTTTATTACTTATTTGTTTTCCCTTCAAAACCAAGGACCCACCTCACCCTGTACCAAACCTTCTCACTCTGCGTTATCCTCACACACCCAAGTACACAGTGGAGCACAGCAGGTTTTAGTCTCACAACTCCGCATTAAGCTAACTCCTTTCCAGGACACTGTTCCACCCTCTGGAAATCAAAAGTGCCTCAACGGCCACCAGTCACCAGGATTTTACAGTTGTCTTGCAGAAATTAATGGTTTGGTTTTAATTGTAAGGTCCAGAGAATTCTCAGTTACTGAACATAGCTCCTGCTACTCAGGGCAACCATGTCATTTTCATCCTTTCCCTCACTTGTATCAGTTCTGCTGCTGCCCCTTCAGGGTGCTGTTACAAACCCTCACAACCTGGCTGCTCTGAACCTTCTTCTACTCCCCAGCTATGTCCAGTTACAACAAAATTCATGTTCATTTATACTACAAGAATTATGAATACCATTTCTTAAACCCTCCCTCCCAAGAAGAGATCCAGCAGTGACTGTTTGACCAAAAGTCAGTTGTTGTCCTTCATCCATTGCTCAATCCATTGCACAATCTGGTCCAAATTTCTCTCCAGGTCCTCGGGAGTGTTGCTGGGTAACTGGTGTACGATTTCCTTTTTATATGACAACACAGCTTCCTCATACAGAGTCTGAAAAATTTCACACTGAATGTTGTCTTGCAGCTTCTTCCCCGTGTAGCCCCTAGAGAGCAAGAGCACCAAGAGACAGTCTGAGGTACAGGGAGAATGGAGGCCTTTTTGAGAATCATTGATTTATACCCTGAGTGAAGTCACACAACAGCACTTCACTCCTTACTGACCGCAGTGACACACCTGCTCTCCAGTCTGTCATACAGAAACGAATTTTCTGTGCGAAGAACAAACACAATGTGGAACCAGCGCTCAGGGAAGAAGTCACAGCCGTGGTAATCCACAATCACCCCTCCCTCGCTCATCCTGTCCTCGAGTTCATCAATCACCTGCAACAGGAACAGACAGAGGCAGGCTCACCTGGCACTGCACAGTCAAAATACAGCGAGGGTGGGTCTAGGGGTTGGACTTACCCTGTCTTCATCCAAAATGGGACAGTCATACTCCTCATCAAAACCTTCGTACAGCTCTCCTGCAGCAGAGAATCGCGGGCGTTTGTGGCGTAGCAGAGTAGGTACCACAATTAATTTACATTGTTATGTTTGTCTCAGGAGTTTGCAGATAAACGACAGAGTTCAGGGTAGGGAACACCTTGTTTACAAATGCATCTAGGGGTAAGTTTGTTATTTATTACTTACCACCAAGCATGCTGCTACAGAAACTCCTGCTGAAGTAAAATCATTTAATATACAGAATCACAGAACGGTTTGGGTGGGAGATACCTTAAAGCACATCCAGTGCCACCCGTGCCATGGCAGGGACACCTTCCACTGTCCCAGGCTGTTCCAAGCCCTGTCCAGCCTGGCCTTGGACACTTCCAGGGATCCAGGGGCAGCCACAGCTTCTCTGGGACCCTGTGCCTCCCCGCCCTCACAGGGAACAATTCCTTCCCAATATCCCAGGTACCCTGCCCTCTGGCAGGGGGAAGCCATTCCCTGTGTCCTGTCATTTCAGGCCCGTGTCTGAAGTCCCTCTCCAGCTCTCCTGGAGCCCCTTTAGGCCCTGGAAGGTCTCCCAGAGCCTTCTCCTCTCCAGCTGGACACCCCAGCTGTCCCAGCCACCAGACACACGTGCAGGGGCTCCCAGTGCACGAGACACCACCAGCAGGGTTACGCAGAGCAGGCTGTCCCTGTGCCCGGGGACTCCTGGGATACAGCACCTTCCTTTGCCAAGTCCCCCACGTTGACATAGCTCAGCCCCGCTCTGGAGGCCAGTTCCTTTCCCAGCGTGGTTTTCCCAACACCTGGCGTGCCTGGAGACAAAATCCACAGGAAAGGGTAAGGGGAGAGCTTCCAGGTCCCCTCAAATACCCGCCACCAGGTGAACTGGAACCTTTTCACAGCCAGCATTGGAGAGTTCATGTGATGAAAAAGGGGGCGAAAAGCTGCAGGACCAAGAGAAACAGGCGAGGAGAGTGGAACAGGGAAACAGGGAGAGAACTCTGACTGTGTGCAAAAATGTCTCTCACACCGTGAGGGTTCCAAGGGAAATCCTCCATCTGAAAACCCTAAGGTAATACGGAGGGGCCCCAGTTCTCATGAAGGAGCCGCAAAATCATCCCGGGCTGGGACCCCACACCCCAAATCAGCTAGACTGGAGCCTCACAACCTAAATCACCCCGGGCTGTGATGGCGCCGGGACCCCTGACCCCAAATCACCCCGGGCTAGGACCCCACGCCCCGAATCACCTCGGGCTGGGCCAGAGCCGGGACCCCAGGCCCCCGATGAGCCCGGGCAGGGACCCCACACCCCACATCACCCCGGCCTGGGACCCCACACCACCGCGGGCTGCGACGGGCCGTGCCCCCGCCCCGCTGCCGCGCCGGCGCCCACCGGTGATCAGCACGTTCGGCCGCCTCATGGCGCCGCCACCCGTCGTCTTGGAGACACGTGCGCGGGGCCTCCGCTGCGCCGGCGCGGGCCGATGGCGTCACCGCTCTGCCGGCGCGCCGCGGACAGCTAAGAGCCGGTGGGGAGGAAGGACCCCTGGTCGCCGTGTGAGGGGACGCGGCCCGGCCGGGGCCGGAGCGCCGAGAGCCCCCCGAGACCCGCCGGGCCCCGAGTCCCGGAGCGCCGAGTCACAGCGAGTGCCACAGCGGGCGTCACAGCGGGCTCTCCCTCCCCCCGCAGCACCGATTCACACGGAGGCCCGGGGCACCAGGCCCCAGGCCCCGGGATCGGATCTCCGCCTGGGCCCGGCGGGGGCAGCGGGGCCGCAGGCGGAGCGCTCATCCCGGCCGAGGATGTCCGGCAGCGGCCCGGGAAGGCCGGCGGAGGTGGGTCCGGGGAAGGGGCTCTCGGCGGCCCGGTACTTCGTCCGTGGGCTCTGTATTGGCAGCTTGTCCTTTTCCAGTGGGATTGTTCGGTTTTTGGCTAAGAGAGAGATTCAGTTCGGTGTCATTGCGTGCGGAAGGCCCCCCCTCCCCGCCCTCTCACGGGGGTGTTGCGGGTAACTATGCAAATTGGGCCAAAGCCAGCCTGTGTGAGAGTGACGGTGCAGCGGCCGCTGCTCTGTGCCAGCTGCTGAGCCCTCCCGGGGCTGGGAGCTGCAAAGTCTATCAGGTTATCCCGATGAGCCGCAATGTGCAAAAGGGACCCCCAGAACCTCCCATAGTCCCGCAGACCGCGCCCTCAGACCCTTCCGGCTTTCCAAACTCCTCAGAGCGCGGCTGGATCCAGTCCCAGCCCCAGAGGTGGGAACTGCAGGACCGTGCAGATGTAACCGAACCTTACACAGCTTTGTCCTGCACCATCAAGGATGCCAAACCAGATATAATTATGCCAGTATATTTGATGATGAGACAAAGAGATTTCAATCAGAATTATTCACTACACAGCACAGGGGCTGTAAGCACTGCTATAGTGCACTGTGAAGCAATAGCTGAAATATGAGTGTGGTTACATGAACAGGGGAAATAGGAAGCAAAGGCTGGCCTCGATGATCTCTTGGAGGTCTTTTCCAGCCTTAATAATTCCGTGGTTCTGAATATTGAAGTAATTGTATTAAAGCCAGCAAAAACTATTACTGAGTAGAGGTTGATGTTACTCACCCTGACTGTGGGCATTTGGCTGAGCCTCGAGCAGTGACCTTGAGACCACATCATGCCCACTCCAGGGAGGAATCCCCATGCCCCCCTGCCCAAGAAGGGAACTGTCAGGAGATGCTGCCATTAAAATTTGGGGTGGGGCATTTCTAGTCTGGGGTGCTGCCCCATCAGTCAGGTGTGCCCAGGCTGTGCCAGCCCAGCAGCTCTGCAGAAGTTCTCAGTGGTGTCACTTGATTGCTCCTTCCTCTGGGGATTTCACCAGCTCTGCCACAGCTTCAACTCCCTCTCAGGATGTTGAACTTTGGGATGGAGGAGTCAGGCTGGTTTCAGCATTATTCACCCCAAAGGTAGCGTGACCCCCTTCTGCATTTCCCAGCGGGGGCTTTGCAAACAAGGCCTTGTTGGAGCTGTTTGAGCCCGTTCCAGGCAGAGCTTCCTGGTATACCCAGCTCTCAGACAATGTCCTGTGTGCCAGCACTGTGCTGTGCTGGTTTATGAGGTGGGCAAACTGTAGGGTTTCATGGCCATTTTTGGGGATGTTGTGTCTCTTCTGTCACATATTCACCAAGGGCTGTTGACATCCAGCCTATTAACCCTGCACCGAGGGGCTGCCATGCGGCCCCTGGGGTGTTATTTGGGCCTTTGAGAAGTCACTCTGGCAGGTAGGTCTGCAGCCCTGTCCCAGGGGTGTTCCTCAAGTCTGGAATTAAACACTGGTGCTGTTAGCAGTGCTGCTCCGTGTCGCTGGCATGGGCTCTGGTTCAGCCCGAGCTGCCCAGTGCAGCAAACACTCCCTGATTTTACTGTGCTGCCTCAAAAACTGTTCTCTATTTCTAACTCATAAACAGAAATGTTTGCATTGTAAATATTTTTTATAAAGGGGGAAAAAGTGCCACATACTGGAAACTACACAGAGACAGTGTGAACATTACCTTGATGTAAGAGTGGTCTGAGTAAGCTGATGCTGCTTTTTCATTCTTTTCTAATTCTTTAGGTTGGATGTGTGTTGTTCTGATTTGCCAGTTTGCTGCAAAATACTCTGGGACAATGATGCAGCTTTTTTTTTGAATACAGAAGAATCACAAAATCGCAGACCAGTTGTAGTTGGAAGGCACATAAAACCATCCAGTGCCACTCCCTGCCATGGGCAGGGACACCTTCCACTAGACCAGATCTCTCCAAGCCCTGTCCAGCCTGGCCTTGGATGCTCCCAGGGATGGGGAAGTGCACACTTGATAAAAATCTCCCATTTTCTAGAGACAGCTGTGCCCAGCTAAGGGGAGGAGAGCGCTGCATTAGTATCAAAACGTTTGTGTTTCTCCAGGTGGCGGATTGGCTGGCACGCCCATTTGATGACTTCTTTGGAAACACAAGTATTCCCCCTTGCGCAGTTCCTGTGAAGCCGCTGAAAGGCAGCTCTGGCAGAGGCCGTCGGCAGAAGCAGAAAGACCTGACCCCTGTGCCAGAGAGCAGCAAACCCAAAGCTGCTCCCCGGAAAAGAGCGAAGCCGTGTGCTGTCGATCTGCCCTGTGCCAAGTCCAGGCAGCAGCGGAGCCAGTGCCAGGATGAGCTGCCGTGGGTGGAGAGATACAAACCCGAAACGCAGGTGTGAGAGCTCCTCCGAGGGCCGGTGTAGTCGTGCCATCACAGGGACAGGCTGTGCTTCTGTCCGAACCTGCTCGGGTCAGGCTCTCACCGTACCCGGTGCTGGTAAAGCAGAAGGGCCCTGGGTCAGTGATTCACTGCCAGCCAGTGCCTAAAGCCAGACTCCAGCGAGCTCTGTATCTGGAGGAGACACACGTTCCCCCCGGCTTCCTGAGGAGGAAAAGCTGCTGAGGAGATGTTGTTTCCTGTCAGTCCACTTGTAAACTTATGAACCTGTGACTGAATTCCAGACACGTCTGATGGTTCCAAGCACTGGGAAAACCCAGCTGTGTGGGATTTGCAAAAGTTCCAAAAACCTCTGCAGTGTTAGAGTAAAAAAATAAAAAGGACCAGCTTCAGCAATAGCTATGAAGTATCCTGACACAGAAAAGATTGTAGTGTTATTACTTAGAGAATAATAAATAGCTCATTATTTCCCGACTGCAAAGAATGGAAAACTGATTGTTTGAGGAAACAGGTTGAGATGATCATCCTTAACTGTGGCATTGCTTCTGCAGAGCACACATGCAACTGGAACACATACCAGCATATCTATTGATATTCTAGTCAGCATTTATTCTATTCGTTAATCTCATTAATAGAAACTAAGAGTTTAATGTATAACTTTCACATGTTTTAATCTTGTTTCAGAATGACCTTGCTGTGCAAAAAAAGAAGATTGAGGAAGTTGAAACCTGGTTAAAAATGCATGTATTTCAGAGGGAGCCAAAGCAGGTAAACTTGCTAAAATCAGCAGCTAGAGGTATCAAACCATACAAATGAGCTGGATGCCATTTCACATTCAGGGAAAAACCTCACCTTAGAGAGATAGTGCTTGTGTATCTTCTGCGTTGTAAGAAATACTCTAAGAACATAGGTTAGAACCTGTAACATTTATTTTGGGCTTATGCTCCTAAGAGGTGGATTTTGATTTTCCTCAGAAATACTATTTTCTGGCATCCAGTCATATATCACAGCTCTTCAGTATGTGCTTGAAGCTGCATTTTATCTCTCCTAGGTTAATTTGTAAGTCTTATGACAAATTTCCTGTTGCACTGAGCTGGTGTAACAGAATGTTTTTAGTCTTGGTTGGTAAGAGGCATTCTTAGACACAAATTGCCAGCCTTGCCTAGTGTTTTCCAGAACTGGTTCTCCAGTTCAGTGTCTGTTGTGTGGCAGTCACGTGCAGTTTATTTACCAGAGGCATTAGGAGCAGAACAAGGGTCTCGGAGTCCTGGCCTGGTTCTCTCTGTCTGAGTACTCAGCAGGTAAATTAACAGCTCAAAATATGTGACTGGGGTTTCTCTGGGAGAGAGGATCGTTACCAGAGAAACTACAGAAGAAATTCAACCAATATTCATCTTCAGCCAACTGTCAGTCTTTATTTATCACATTTAGGATTATGTTTTGTATCTCTGTGTCAGGGTGGTTCTGTCTTGCTGCTGACTGGCCCTCCTGGCTGTGGAAAAACTGCAACTCTGCAAATTCTAGCCAAAGATCTTGGCCTTCAGGTGCAAGAATGGACCAATCCACTGTCTTTAGACTTTACAAAGGAAGACTTGAGAAATGTATTTGACCATGGTAAGTATGTTGGGGGTTCTTCTTTTTATCTTTTTTTCCCCTTCCAGTTACTTTTGTGGGTTTTCTATCTTGTATTTTTGTTTCTTTTCTGTCTGTCACATATGAAATCAGATCCACATCCATGTAAGTCCATTCCTTAGTGTTCAATGAGAATCCTTGTGTTGCTTTTATCTGGAAAGGGATTTAGGTTTTTTTACAGTGTTTGGTCCAAAATAATTGACAATTCAAATCAGTATAGAGAGTTCTGTAATAGCCTAGTCATAATTTGAACCAAATAAATGAAAACAGGTAAGTGTCTTTCTCTGCATCCTCAGTTGAATTACACCCCTTTAAAAATTCTCCTGTGTTTGTCACATGTTTGCCAAAGGGATTGTTCAGTGCTGCTGTCAGAAAATAGCACGGGTGGGTATTATGTGGGTATTTATATTTTATTTGGCATGATATAGAATACATATTTTTAATTAGTTTTCTTTTTCAGACTCAAATTTTCATACGTTTCCGAGTCAGGCCCAAGCAGCTCTCTTTCAAGATTTTCTATTAAGAGCAAATAAGTATAACAAACTTCAGATGCTTGGGGAGTCCTCAGGAAATGATAAAAAGCTTATTCTTATTGAAGTAAGTGAAAACTTGTGAAATGTTATGTTGAAAACAGTACCTTTTGTTGTAATATTAACATGCGAACTAGGTTCAGATGCTGGATTGGTGTTTTCCAAAGTTGTCTGCTTTACTGCAGATGAGGTCTTCATTACTTTTTGGGTCTCTACAGCAGTCCAGAGCCACATCCTACCTGTAGTTACGCCACAGAAGCAAGTAGTCAGGCAGAAATGGGAGTCTGGTTTGAGCACAGAAATACGTAATAGAATATCAAAAAGGAGATAAAACAATATTGAGAAGTCATTCCCATGTTTCTGGATGATTACGTTTCTAGAAATATATATATATGTGCATAAACAGGAAGAGTGGAAAAAACACCACTATTCCTGTTCTTTAATGATGCAAGAGAGTGTAGGGGACACATGAGAATGACCACAAGCAGAAAAAGTTTAAATTTAGCACTTACTCCCTGGTCTTAACAGGTGGTGGTGTTTAGGGCAGAGGTGTGACCTGAGGGTTTGTGGGCAGGTACAGGATAAGGCTTTAATTGTACTTGTCTAGAAGTGTGTTTCAATAGCAATTTCTTTCTGAACTTTTCAATTCTTATCCTGAGAGAAATTTTAGAAATTGATTGTCATGTTGTTTGTCTGTAAACTTTCAAGACCAAAACAGGCAGAAATTCTAGTGGGGTAGTGTGATGTACTGTAGAATTTAGGAAGCAGAGGCTCGTGTGACTTGTCTTTATGAAGTCACCTTCTTGTGTAGGTCCTGTCACACCTCATGCAGGTATCCTGCCCTCTTCCCCAGTGCAGCTGCTTCCTGGAGTGCTTGTCCTCCAGGTAAAACTCTTGCTCACAGGCAGTGTGACCACCCAAGGCTGTGTCTTAGGAAACTGAGAGAGAAAGAAAATATTTCTTTTTAGGGGACTGTTTTTCATAATAAGACATACTATGATTTGGGTTTGTTTCCCTCTGCTGCTCCTCTGACTGTCTCTAGTGTTAGCTGTGGTAAAATGTAGTTGACAGCAAGCAAATCAGGAATTAAAAATGTGTGGCAATGTAGTGTGCCATGTCAATCAGTCTGTGTAAGAATATTCACATCTGAATATAAGGACAGCAGCTCTTTGTTTTGCACAGGATATTCCTAACCAATTCTACCGAGAGCCTGGCAGTCTACATGAAATCCTCAGGTCAGCGGCAAATAAGTTGTTATTTATCAGCTTCAGCCACTTGCAGTTAGCTGGAGTTTGATGTCATCACATTTTGTTGTTTTGCAATTCAGGAGGTTCGTTCGTACAAGTAGGTGCCCCCTGGTCTTTATAATCTCAGATAACTTCAGTGGAGACAGCAACCAGAGGTCACTATTCCCCACGGAAATTGTAGAGGAGTTGTGTGTGTTCAATATTAGGTAAGATCTTTTACCTCATTAAAGCGTGGTTCAAATAATTGAGAGGTTAGAAACTAAATAATTTTTTTTAATGAAATTCAACAGTTTCAAGCCTGTTGCACCAACAAATATGATGAAAGTTCTTAATCGAATAGCTGCAGCAGAAGCCAGTATGGTAAGTTGTCAAAGTTCATAATTTCTGTGCAGAGCTAGGGCCATAAAATTTCACACTTTTATGTCTGAAATATGTTATTTTTGTTACTGTATTTAAGCTTTGGTAGCAGAGCCCCATATCTCCCCAAAAAACCCATTTTCCCCAGGGCAACAAAAAGCAAGGAACATGCTGGAAAGATATCTTGCTTTTAAAATTAGTTTCTCTTAATCTGTGGTCTGAGTCTGCAAAGTAAGTTCTGAAAATTTCTCTGCTTATTACAGTAACTATATAAATGAAACAAATAATAGGAAGAGACATAATCTTCCTTGTATCCAGCAAGGCAAGAAAAGGTCGTGAACCTGAATCCTGTATTATTCCTGAACTGTTTTGATTGCAAGCAAGTATCATATTGAGTGAACCTTGCAAAGAGTTATGTGCATTTTACTCTTTAATAGTGTTACATAAATTGTGACAGTGTGCTTAAATGGATTAGGTTTTTCAAAGTCCTCAATATTAGTTTGAGCACATGGTGGATACTCATGTGTCTGTTGATGGTGTGTGTCAGAGGTGGGTTCCCATGGTCAAATACTCCTTTTTCTGCTCTTCTACTCTTTGAATGCTGTTTTTCCTTGTAGAACAGAGAGAAGAATTACACCCTTGACAAAACTTCTCTGGAGTTGCTTTGCAGAGGTTGTTCAGGTGACATAAGAAGTGCAATAAACAGCCTTCAGTTTTCCTCTATGAAAGGTAAAAAACTATGGTTGTGTTAAGTGAAGTGATATTTTGACCATTTCTGCTGAAAACATGTTTTGCTCACAGTTGCAGCACAGTTGGGTGAGTTGCATAAACATTCTTGACACGCTTCTGTGGAGCAGGAATAAACATAGGCTGTGTGGGGGCATGAGTGGGGCTCAGCTGTTGCAGGCTGGGGTTAAACCATGCCATGTATGCCTGTGCTGATGTAATTTAGTGAAATACCCTTTTTTCTTCCTGGTATCTTTGCTATTTGTGTTTGCTGCTCAAAGGTTGTATGATGCAACCTTAGTTTGAAAGGGATACGTTCATTGCTTGGCTGTTGCATTTCCAAAACTGTTTATTTTATGAGCATTTTACATATCAGTAGTTGTTAAGGAACCAATGTATGGGACTTGCATTTGTGAAAGAAGTACTCTGGCATGTGTTCTTCATTCTAAGGACTGTGAAATGGTGACATAATTTACATTCAACTTAGAACTAAGGAAACAGACTCATCAGTTGTCTTCTGCCGTGTGTGGTAGAGCTAGCAATGATATTGTTTCTGTCACACAGTTTTTTCCTCCCATTTGCTTTGCAAATAGAAAATGTGCTTATGGAATAAAAGATTAAAGGTAGTTTCAAGTCCATTTTTGAAGAGGTGATGTTGTACTTCGAGTTTTAGGGTATATTGAAATTAGCTGGGCAGTGTTAGTTAAATTACACAAGGCAGAGAATAAAGTTTCTACATTTAACTTGCAGGCATTGAAGGTCAATTATTCTGATGATGTCTTCAGCTATACCAGGCTTGGGTGGTTCTGTGTTAATCAGAAAATGAGAGAATTGCTCTCAGTGTGATGATTATGCCATTAGTATGAATGAATAGTAGATTGGTGATATCTGAGAAAACCATGCAGTATCTCACTGCTGGACACATCCTCCAGAAAATCAAAATAGTCTTAGAATAACTAGTTTATGTAATTTTTAATAAGTTACCTTGGAAATGTAAAACCATGAGAGTTAGAACTTGGGAGAAAACAGAGGCATATGACTTTGGAGCTTCTTGTATGTGACCTATTGGAATCACGTACTGAAGTCACACCACACTGAACATTCTCTCACGTTCTCTCTAACACTGAGAAGGTGTTTGAACAGAACATCTTTAGTTGTGCAGGTATTTCAGTGAGGTGAGTGATTGGCAGCCAGTGATACTAAAGAAGTTTGGGAGACAGCCCATCTCCTTGTTGGAGCATACAGCATATGTTTTTCCGTGTGTAAGGTTTATTTCTTCATGTATGTATCTGTGTAAGCACAATTGATAAATTCACTTTGTAACACTATTAATGGGTAAAATAGATCCGTGGTAATTGTGGGAGAAAAGAAAAATGAATACCTAAAGGATAAATTCTCTTAGCTCAATAAGGAACATTGAAATGCCACAAAATCTAATTGTGGGTGAAAATTTTCAAGTTTATTAACTTAGAGTAGAATAAGAGTTTTATTTCATGAAGCTCAAAACTTTGTGGAAGATAGTAGGCAGTTGGAAGAATCACCTAAATGAAAAGTTTTCTTTGCCACTTCCAGGGAGGTTATTGTACAGATAATGCCAATAGAAGACGAATTGATATGTAAACAGGATGTAACTGAAATATAATTTAAATATATTTGTACTTGTGCTTTATAAATGTGAAATTCTAAACATAGTCAAGTGGGGAAGGCATCAGAACTAGAAGGGATAAGCCTGAATGCTTTTCTCAAAGACAGCTGTTCATTGTTCAAAAAAGTACTTGGTACCTCAGCTGTGGCTTAAGGGACAGAAGTGGAATGAATTATGCTAATTTAGGTGGCTGGGTTGTGTTCCTAATAAAGGAGTTTTCTCACAGTGCTCCCATTTATATAACCTGTTCTGTTCCTTTCAGTATTTCTGTTTGTTCACATAGAACATCACCAGTAGCAACATAATAGAAAACTTCTGCAGAATCATGTACTCTGTCTTGATTTTTTTTTTTCTTTTATTGATAGACTGCTCATTGGAGAAAGAATTTTGGTCAAAGAAGAAAAAGAGCTCCACAATAAAATGTGAGGAAGCAGGAGTATCCAAAGTACGAAAGAAAAGTAAATGTGATACCTCAGAAGACCAGGAGATACAAGCTATTGGTGGCAAAGATGCATCCATCTTTCTTTTCCATGCTCTGGGGAAAATAATTTATTGCAAAAGTAAGAAAACTTTGACTTATTCTCCCTTTCAGTGTGCAAAGCATGTCAGCTGCCAATGGCTGGAGGTGCTAAAGTAAGGCTCTGGATGGCCTCTGTCTGGGATGTTTGGTCAATAACAACAGTATAAAATCAGATAAATCAGGGTCCGTAATACCACTGGCTGTGCACATTTTGGTAGTAATTCAAATTCAATTCATAATTGAATCCAAATTCATACTGGCTCCAAAACTGACTGAGGAGAAGTAGAGAGGGGAATACAAAAATAATTTGATTAGATTTGTTATATGAAGCTGAATGCAACTAATTGTGTGTTGACTACTATGTAATAGTGACTATAATAATTAAGTACTTGTGCCTGTCCCAGAGCATTTTGGGAATGGAAAATGCTATCATTTATCTGCTGGTGGGGCTGACAGTTGCTAACAACATTTCTGAACATAAGGACTAAAGACTGTGCTATCCTTTGCAGGAGAAGCAGTGTCAGAAGCAGAGTGCCCTCAGCTGCCTGCTCACCTGTCCAAACACCATCGGGACACCTTGCTCATTCAGCCTGAGGTACTCCTTCAATGGCTCCATGGGTTCAGCTGGGTTTGAAGCAAACCAGACTCCTAAGTGATTGGTTTTGAATTCTGAATCACATTGGTTTTGTTACTGATCTCAGTTGGCGTGCATTCGGTCTGTCTGAGTTACAGAATAACTCATCTAGAAGGGACCACTGGGGCAAACCAGCTCCTTGATGTGTCTGGGCATCACTGCACAGACCTTGTGTTCCAGCTCCCTGACCTAGATGTATCACAGCTTTTTATACACAGGATCCTTCTCATTCCTTACCCACTTGTAAAATCTGAACTTTTCTTCTCCTAACAGGATATTGTGGAAAAATCACATATGTCTGGAAGCATGTTCAATCTATACCTTCACCAGAACTACATGGACTTTTTTTCTGATATAGATGATGTAGTGAAAGCCAGTGAATATTTGAGCACTGCTGATGTCCTTTGTAGTAATTGGAGTGTAAGTGTCATCTTTATATAGGCACACACTTGTTTTTAAGTACTTTGACATTGAGTCTCTTGACTTTTCACTGCATTTTTGAATATTTGCTGCAAACTTAGGGTGTGAATGACACGAATTGTTAGTGAATGCTAAAGTACATCAGCTGCAGAAGAGATGCAGAGCCAACATTTTGTCCAGCTTCTGTCAGCATTTTATTATAGTGGGTTGTAGTGTTTGTAGGACACTGTACAAAGTATTTTTGAGTAGAATATGTTTGTGCTAAGAAGGAATCAAGCTGTTTCTTTTCTGCTCAGCTGCTTAGAATTAAAAGTTTTGCAGTAATCTAAACTTTAAAATGCTGTGCATGTTGTGCCACTACAGTTACTGACTGTATTTCAGTGGAAATGAGCTGCCTCGAGCTCACACAAGGCCAAATTTCTCTCTTAGACACGGCTTGTGATGGAGAACTACAGCACCTCCGTGGCTACCCGAGGGGTGATCCACTCCAACACATCCAGAGCCTTTGCCCACCAGCAGGGGGGGATGGGCTTCCGACCCTTACATAAACCCCAGTGGTTTTTGATCAATAAAAAGGTAAATCCTTTATTTTATTTGTTGTTGTTGTTGTTGTTGTTGTTTTTAGGGTTTTTTTCCTAAGGTGTGATCATTGAGTATAGTGTAGATGAAATTTGATCCTACTGCTAAACTTGTCAAATACCCTATTTTGATATAATCTGCTTCTAAAAAGCACTTGCTAGAAGAGCAGTTTGCATTACTCCTTTAATGTGAAAATAAATTGGAGGGCTCTGACAAAGTCTAATTGCTGTGTCCAAGCTGGCATGCTCCTGAGAGAGTCTTAATCCTAAATTAATAGACAATTGGCATTGAAATACTGTTCAGTATTTCTAGAATTCGTTTTTTGTGTGAGTTTGGGTCTGTGCAGTTTGAAGCACACTGAACTGTTGTATAAGTGTAAGAAATTTCTGCTGTTATGGTTTATGTGTTTATCAGAAATAGCTTGTTGAGGAGATACAGCAGGTCTTGGCATTTTTTACATTTGAACTAATATGTTGGCAAAAAGCCTGGATGGGTTGGGAATTCTGTAATCAAGGAATAAATATTTTTTTGAAATTTTAATGCCCAGTAGAACCCAAAGTTGAAGGATTCTACCTTTTTTATGATTGATATATGTTAACTGCTTATCTTTTCTTTTGGTCTAATTTTTCAGTAGCTTGTGTGTAGTCATCCTGTAGCAGGCAGGAAGAAAGTCTGTGTGTTATGGTACAGAACATCTGCATTAATAATGGTTTACCAGTTTTTTTACTTGTGTTTCCTCCCCTGCCAACTCTGACAGTACCAGGAAAATTGCCTTGCTGCAAAATCTCTGTTTTCAAGCTTCTGTTTACCACCTGAGTGCCTTCAGACAGAGCTGCTGCCTTACCTTGCTGTGTTAGCAAACCCAATGAGAAACCAAGGTAAAATGGGTGTAACTCTTGATCTTGGACTCTTTGCAGTTGAAACATCCTGACAAATTTCATAAGCCAAAAGGTCAATACCGTTTGTGCTTTTGCCTCAGTGTAATAAATTCTCAAAGTAACTGTTATGTACATGATGCCCAAAGATGCTTCCAGTACCACAGACAAAATTAAAGCTGCCCTGGTAGGTTGGTCAGACTTCAGTGATTAAGTTGCTCTCTAGGCTTAGGGCTTTTTATTGTATTTGCTGGAGGATTTGATGAGAAGAGTTTTGGAAACCTAGTAAGCATTATTGACTAGATCTTCATTGCTTACTGATACCTTTCCAGTAATATCAACAGACTTACAACACCTCAAAAAGTCTTTCACAGATAAAAGAAGCAAAATTCATGTCTGCAGTGCATGAAAAAAAAAAAGTTAAACCTGACATAATCCATTAGCAAAGAGTTCATGCAGAAAAATTTACTTCATGTGGTACATAATGCAAAAATTAGTATTTAGATAGCTGGGTCACTTATGCTGTTGTTAATTGTTTGTAATAAAAAGCATCATCTCTTAACTAAGGCCTTGACATCAGGAGGAGTGAATTTTGTTAGGCTGTGGAATAATAGCTCTACAGGATAAATACGCGGGATTTGGGATTTTGTGTGTAGGCCATCTGTAAACATGTTGTGGTGCACTGTAACAGTTTGGAGGAAAAAAGTTACATGCACAGTGTTTTGGTATCTAAAATATTTCAAATATATACAGGAATACTCGACTAAGTTCATTGTTTATTTTTCAGTATGTTCAATTGTCTGTTCATTATGATCTGCCTAATATGATACTGGTGGTTCTTTGTTCCTAGCTCAGATTGCTTTTATCCAAGATGTGGGGAGGCTGCCACTGAAAAGACATTTTGGGAGGTAAGCTGAACTTCTGTCTGTACTTAAAGAAAGTGAGACTGTTTAATATATAAAGGGGAAGAACCCTTTCATAGAGAACCCTTTCATCACATATATCTGTGATGTGACATTCCCTCACCATGATAATTCTTCCCCTTTTCCAGTTCAAATCTATTTATCATTACAATGTCGTAGCAGTGTTTCTACTCAGATGTTGCTTTTAATCCTTGTTTAGCTTTCTTTTCCATTGTATCAAATATTAGCTCTGTCCTAGACATCTCTGTTTCTCTAGTGCATGATCTGAATAAAATATTTTATTTACTATTAAAGACATCTGTGTAAGAATAGAAGTGGATTGATGCAAAGAGATTAGTGCCTTTTGCCTGTTGTTTAGTATGAGACAGAACAATCTGGGAGTTTGATAGGACATTCTGTGTTCACCTGAGTGTTAGAAGGTGAGAAAGAAAGTGCAATGGGGAATTGTTCTTACTTCCTTTGAAGAAGCTGTTTCCCTCTAGAAAGACAAAGTATTTTTAAAAGTTCATTTAATGACTTATTTAATGTAAAATTAGATAGCTACACTGGTTTTGTTTTGTAGAAGTTTTGCCTATAAGGCTACTTAGAATAAACCTTTGTTCAGAATGCTTGGGTTGTTGTCAGGCTGTAGCTACTGGATACTGAAAACCCAGGGTTTTTGCCCTGTGAGACCACAGTGGCCTCCTCAGAGGCTGTGTGTGCAGGCTTAGGGGTGACATGGCATGAGGTGCTCTGTTGTGATTCTTGTGAGCCCTCTGTGTCAGAGACTTCATTTACCCCAGCAGAGCCTCAGTTACACTTCTGTAACTGTGATACCTCTGGAATTTAAAATGCATTTTAATTGTTATGTTTCTAGCAAAGAATCCCATTCACAGCTGCAATGAGACAAACTGTCATCTCCTAACCAGGACAGAGTTTGTTGATGCATCTGACAGAGCATCTCCTACTTGTCCCTGGTGTTGCTGCTGAGTTTAACTGTGAATTTCCAGGCTGTATTTCCAAGAACCATCCTGTTCCCCAACTGTTGTATTAAAAGCCATTTTGGTTGCTAATCAGGGAGGAAGGAGAGTATATTTCTTCGTAATCCCCCTGGTCTGAGCCATAAGGTGTGGAGCTTCTCAAATTAATTGTAACTTCCTTGAACCTTTTAAGTTTCCCTGCAGCATACCTGTGGATCCTGATATTTTGTATCTGCATTAATAAGTTGGTGGGGTGTCACTGAACGTCTGTTCTGAGGGGTAACTTCCTGCTGAAAACACTGTCGTCCTTTTCCATCTGTTCAGTGTGCTGGGACTGTAGTGCAGAGAAATGTAGGGATTTGTTTCCTTCAGGAATCCTGATAGAGAGTAACCTGGTTCCTGAGCAGTCCCTGACGTGCGGGAATAGGGCTTTGCTGGCAGCGCTGGCTGTGGGAGCGAAGCCGTGTGCCCGTGGTTACGCTGTGCTGCTCTGGTGCTTTTGCAGGCTGCAGCTGGAAGCTCTGGGGGACAAAGATCCCGGGGTGCCGGAGCTGTTCCGCCGCGACGGGGACGGTGCCGACGGCGATCCCGAGGGGCTCCCACTCCCCTCCAGCCAGTCCAGTGGGAGTGACCTGCCTGGCAGCCAGCCCCAGCCCATCGCAGCTCAGGCCATCCTGGAGGAAGAGGAGTTAAAAATCGAGGAATATGACAGTGACTGAGAGACCGGGACACACCCAGTGCCGTGCCCGAGTGGATTCACGTGCTGCAAACGCCTTTGCTGAAGAGCGTGGGGCAGCAGTGCTGCCCAAGCCATGCAGGAGGGCTGGAGCTCAGTCTAGACCTGCTGCGTGAGCATCGAGACAGCTCTCGGCGTCCTCCTCACTCAGCAGGGTCAGCCTGACCTGGGTGCTAAGGTACAAGCTATTTCCTGCCCTTCTGAGCCATGAAATCGCCTGAGGGCGATAGCAAGAGAGAAATAAATGACTGAAACCAGTTTGAAAGAGACTATAGATTGGCAGTGTCAGTCTTAAGTTATTTTTACACATTTTAGTTTACTTTGCAGTTGTGCAGTGTGTTTCCTGAGTACACATTCCGTAAGTTGTCAGCATTTGAAGGGTTTCTTTGAAGTCACACTTTCAAAAAAACCGCTGTTCAGAAGTCTGGCCCTTCTTGAAAGAAGAGGCTGAAATTTACACCTAAAAAGTCTGATGTCCCATACTGATGATGTAAAGAAAACTTATAATGTATTAATACAGTTTTGTACTCTGCCTTACAGAAGACATCAATAAGATTTTCATGTCTTTGTAAGTGGAAAAAATGTTGTGCCATGGATTATTTTGTATTCCTCTTGGAAAGATATTTTCATAATTTTTAGAGGGGAAAAGGCAGCAATTACGCATAGGTTGTACTTTGTAGGAAGTTAATTGCGTGATGTGCAGTTTTTTTCCTTGAATTGCAGTTGTGCTGAGGGAAACACTGATCTTATGTTTGGTAACTGACACATGATCAAGTGCTATGGTCAGTAATACCCCAGCACTGAGGAAAACAAGTCAAACCAAAACAGCTTTGTGTGATGCTCGTTTGCATTTCTGTATTGCTTACAGCCGGTTTAGTGAGGGAAAGCACGTTTATCGACCCTGACCTCGGACTAATGCTGTTAAAGAGTCTGTATCTGTCCCCTCTCAGGGGACAGGCGTAGTCATTTCATCTACAGCTATTGTTTAATTTTGAAGGGGGAAATTTCTCCCCTAAGTCTAAAATTCTGGTGCAGCTATGCTCATTACAGCAAATCACAATGTCTTCGGCTGTTGATGACCATTAACCCTTTTCCTCCTCTCCAGGGTGCTTTGGATGGGCTGTTCATGGGGTGCCTTCAGCACAACAATAAGGCACAAAATACTGATTTTTACCTTGCAAGCACACCTTCACCCTCCTTTGGTTGTATCTTTTCAGCTTTCATTACAGTCGCACCAGGTAATAGCAGCTGCTGTGTTGGCCTTTTCCTTGTTAGGGCAGAATTCAATACTCACCTGGCAAATCCCACCTGGCACTGTGAGCTACAGCGTGCAGAGTTGTTGTGCAAAACCTCTGTCACATGAAAACACCACCTGGGCACGCACACAAAACCCCCATTATTCTGTTTGAAGCCTGAATGTCTTGCAGTGCTAGTGCCGCCCCATTAAAGCCAGTGCCCAGTTAACAACACATCAGGTGAGGTCAGGGCTGGCAGCACAGGCAGGTGCAAGGACCAGTGTCGCTGCTGCAGCCCCCCCATTTCGGCTTCCTTGGCACTGTCCCAGTTACAAGATGGGGAAAGAAGAGACCTGGCCTTCAGATAGGGGTGACAGGGACCTGGGGTCAACAGCCGACTGAACATGAGCCAGCAGTGTGCCCTGGTGGCCAAAAAGGCCAACGGCAACCTGGCCTCAGGATTCTGTGTCAGGATAGCGTGGCCAGCAGGACCCGGGAAGTGATTCTTCCCCTGTACTCAGCACTGGTGAGGCCACACCTCGAGTGCTGTGTCCAGTTTGGGCACCTCAGTTCAGGAAAGACGTGGAGACACTTGAATGCATCCAAAGGAGGGCAGCCGGGCTGGTGAAGGGCTTGGAACACAAACCCTATGAGGAACGACTGAGGGAGCTGGGGTTGTTTAGCCTGGAGAAAAGGAGACTCAGAGGTGACCTTATCACTCTCTACAACTACCCAAAAGGTGGTTGTAAGTCAGGTGGGGGTTGGTTTCTTTTTCCAGGCAACAACTGACAGAAGAGAACAGTCTTAAGCTGTGCCAGGGTAAGTTTAGGTTGGACATCAGGGAAAAAATTTTCCCTGTAAGAGTGATTGGGTAATGGAATGGTGGTGGAGTCACCATCCCTGGACATGTTTAAAAAAGACTGGATGTGGCACTCAGTGCCATGGTTTAGTTGATGAGGTGGTGTTAGGTCTTAGGTTGGACTTGATGATCTCACAGGTGTTTTCTCAACGTCTTTTGTGTGATTTTGTGATTTGGGACCATCCAGAAGGAAGGGTGCATGTGCTTTCTGGGTGTGGTCAGAGAAATGAAACAGCTCTGGGTGCCTTTGGGGAGTCCGTGGCTCACACTGGAACCACCCAGCCCTGTCTCCGTGTGTAGCTCTGACTGGGGGTGGGCTTGGGGCTGGTGGTCTCCACCAGGCTCTCCCTCACAGGGGACCTCGGCCAGGCTGAGGGACAAGACCCACAGACACGGATGCAGGTGGCTGAGAGCAGCATGGAAACAAAGAAGTTAAACACAAGCAGCAGTATTTTCCCTCCTCCCCTGATACCTGTGGGGGCCAATTTCCTGTTGCAATGTCACCTGCTGGTAGAGGGTGACAAACCAAGTGACTGTGACATCACTGGGGAATGTGTTGTGATGTCACATCCCTCACTGCATTTGGGTACTGGCAGGGCCAGCATGGCTTGAGCCTGGACTGCTGCCACGGCTGTGAGGCCTGGAGAATCAAGCCAGGCATCTCCTGGAGCTGTGTTGTGGATTGGGGGCTGCCACTGGGAACTCCCTGCCAATCCTGGAGCCATCACTCCGTGTTCCCAGCCCAGCCTGGTCTGGGCAGCTGGCACCGCGGTGCTTGTGGCACTGGAGGTGAGCTCTGGGGGAAAATTTTCCTCACGGGGTATCTGTGGGGTGGACAGTGGGGCTTGGGAAGCAGGGATGGTGTCCTCGAGGGGCCTGGGCATTTCTTCCTCCCCTCCATGTCCCAGGACAGCCAGTGGCCATGGCCTCTCTCCATTCTGCAGTACGTGACACGGTTTGGAAGAGCTACAGAATCACAGAATCAAGGCTGGAAGAGACCTTCAAGATCCCCAAGTCCAGCTGTAGGCCCAGCACCGCCTCCAGTGCTAGCAATGGGGAACATCCTGTCTTTGTCTGTGCCCGCAGCCCCGCAGACCGCGAGCAAGGCCACGCAGACGGAGTGGAACTGCCCCGTGTGCCACAGCGTGCAGTGCGACACAGACGCGGTGCCCTGCGGCCACCGGTTCTGCATGGGCTGCCTCCTGCGCCACACGGCCACCAGCCCCTCGTGCCCGCTCTGCGCCACTCCCCTGCTCAGCGCCCGCTTCTCCGTGCTGCGACACAACGACTCCCTGCAGTGCATCCTCAGCCCACCCGGAGTGCCGCTGGGGCCCGCCGGCGGGGCCCGCATAGCTCTGTTCCGCCTGGTCTACACCCGGCCCGGGCCCTCGGCCCCGCAGGCAGCGCCGTCCGCGGCCGAGCCGGCGTGCGCGGAGGCCGCGGAAGACTTCCCGCCCGACATGTGGGCAGAGGTGCTGTACGGACAGAAGCACCTCCTAGACCGCGTGCGGCCCTGGCTGCGGCAGAGCCTGGACGCCATCTACGGCCCGCAGTGGTGGGAGGCCAGGAAGGTGGAGACCATCGCCCTGTGCACCCTGTGCATCCGCGGCCCGGACAGGGGTGCCCTGACCCAGATGCTGCAGAGCCACCTCAGGGAATACACAGCGCCGCTGATCCACGGCCTGATCCACGTCACCACACACCGGTGCCGAGACGCCTGGAAGCTGCGGCGCTCCCAGGCTGCCCAGGCGGAGGAGGAGAGCCCCGCGGCCAGCGCCGGCCCCCGGGCCCCGCCGGGCGGGACTCCCGCCCCCAGCCTGGCTCCCGGCCCC
>VZRO01000434.1:344503-391627 GCA_013397915.1 Daphoenositta chrysoptera | reverse complement strand
AGCGAGGACATGGCGGCGGCGGCGCTCCGGAGCCGGCGGTTCAAGTGGTCGCTGGACCTGGGGGCGGCGCCGGGGGGACGGTGAGGCCCGGGGGCTCGGGGTCCTGCGGGGCCGGCGCACCGAGCGCTCCCGCTCACCCGCCCCGCTGTCTCCAGGCCCCGCGGAGCCGCCGAGGGCCGCGGCCCGCTCGGGTTCGCTGACCGGCAGCTGGGGGAGGGCGGCGTCCACGAGAGCGACAAGATCCTCATGGAGAAGGTGGGAGGGAGCGGAGGGACACCCGGCACGCCGCGCGCGCGGGGGTCTGTCCCGGCTCCCGCCACAGCCCCTACACCTCTGCTGGGGCGGTCGCTGCCCGCGGGAGTGGCCCCTGGCGCGGGTACCCCGCACTCCGGCTCCCCCGCGGGTGCCCCTGGCCCAGGCCCGCCCAGATCCCGGGTCCCCGTGGGGGTGGTCCCTGGCCCAGATGTGCGGGTGCCCAACACCCCGGGCAGCTGCGGAGGACGGTCCCTGACTCGGGTTCCCCGTGGGCGGTGGTCCCTGTGGGTCCTCACTCCCCGGCTCCCCTTGCGGGTGGTCCTTGCCGCGGGTCCCTCCCCTGCCCCGGCGTGCGGCTCCCCCGGGCACGGGTGACGGGCGGTCCCCACGCTGGGGCTCCCCCGGTGCCGAGACCCCACACCCGTCCTGGCCCCTGTCGTTGCAGCGCTGCTGGGACGTGGCTCTGGCGCCGCTGAAGCAGATCCCCATGAACCTGTTCATCATGTACATGGCCGGCAACACCATCTCCATCTTCCCGGCCATGATGGTCTGCATGATGGGCTGGCGCCCGCTGCAGGCCCTCATGTCCCTGTCTGCCAGTGAGTGCAGCCCCTGCGCAGGGACGGCCCAGGGCCACAGAGCCCCACAGTCCCTGGATGTCCCACAGCCCCACAGTTCCTTGGGTGTCCCACAGAGCCCCACAGCTCCCCAGACGTCCCACAGAGCCCCACAGCCCCTGGATGTCCCACAGAGCTCCACAGCCCCCAGGTGTCCCACAGCCCCTAGGTGTCCCACAGAGACCCACAGTCCCCGGGTGTCCCACAGCCCCCAGATGTCCCACAGAGCCCCCCGGGTGTCCCACAGCCCCCGGGTGCCGCACAGCCCCCCAGGTGTCCCGCACCCCCAGGTGTCCCACAATCCCCCAGGTGTTCCATAGTCCCAATGTCCCCATGAATTTCCCAGAGCCCCCCCAAGACTCCACACAGCCCCACAGCCCCCCAGGTCTCCCATAGCCCCATGCACTGCCAGATGTCCCTCACAGCCCAGTCACCTCCACATCATTCTCTTCTGCCCAGCACTCCCCCCGTGATGCTGCCCACCCCCCATGGCCCTTGGTGCCTGCAGTGCCAGGTCAGCGGCCCAGGGGTCACTGACAGGCACCCAGATCCCCTCTGTCCCCTCCAGCACTGAAGGCCCTGGAGAGCTCAAGCCGGCGGGCACTGCAGGGTCTCGTGTTCCTGGTGGGCAATGGGCTGGGGCTGGCACTGGCCCTCTACAAGTGCCAGGCCATGGGGCTGCTGCCCACCCGCCCTTCCGACTGGCTGGCCTTCGTCACGCCCCCGCAGGTGAGCCGGGGGTCCTGGGGATGCCCTGCAGTCAGGGCTCCTGGGGTCGGACACCAGGGTCTCCCCACTCACCCCTTTCCTCTCTCCTCTCTCTTGGCAGCGAATGGAATTCACTGGGGGGGGCCTGATCTTGTGACCCCTGCACCCACCCACCAATAAAGGCGATGGCGGGATGGTGACATCATTTTTGGGGGGAATTCTGAGGGTTTGGGGACTCAGCCCAAGGCAGCACTGGGTTGGGGTGAACCAAGGAGTGGTTGGGGTGTAGTGGGAGCAGTGGGAGAGCACTGGGATAGCACTGAAATCTGTACTGGGAGTGCCCTGGGAACCTTGGAACCTGTAGTGGGAGCACTGGGAGCATTGGGGCCTGTACTGGGAGTGTATTGGGAGCCCTGGGGTCTGTACTGGGAGTATACTGGAGCTACGCTCAGAGCACAGGACCCATATTGGAGGGCATACTGGAAGCACTGGAACTACACTTGGGGGCCATATGGGGACAGTGCAGCCTGAGGCTGGCTCTGTGCTGGAAGCACTGGGTTCATACTGGGAACACTGGGGATCGTGTTGATGCCTTTCTCTGGTCCTAAAATTAAGAGTTAAACACGGTTAGAAGGGGAAAAGGGGTTTTTACCTCGGTATTTATTTTAAGGATCTTTAGGTGTACTACATTCAGGTGGAATGCACCGAAGAGCACACTGGAATGCACACCCACGGTCAATCGGGTATCACATTATAGGCTTTATAAATTAGCACATCTATCAAAGATTCCCCAGTGAGAGGCTCGAGTGAACTCATACTGAGGAATTTTTTCTTGGATGGGCTTATTTTAGTTTACAGAATGTGTTTTAGAGAGGACTTTGGTGTCTGGGCCTCTTTGACTTTTAACTACAAGGATTTTAAGATGTTTAGTTTCATGGTTTAACAAAATATTAGGTTTAGGAATGTGGGCTAGAAGCACTAAGAATATAGAAAAAGCACATAAAAGGGGTACAAAAGAAAAGGCAAAAAATCATCATGGCATCAATGTCAGGATCTTGATTTGACTGTACTCGTACTGGTGTCATACTGAGGGCACTGGGGCCATACTGGGATCCTGCTTGAAGAGCTGTGGCTCAGGCCAGCGTTGTACTGGGAGCACTGGGCCCACACTGGTTTGGTGTTAGGTGTGCCCACGCTACTGGTTCTGCCACATTTCACCATTTTACTCTGGTGTGTCCCCATTTTGACTTTTTCTCACCACTTACTGCCCATTTGTGCCCCATTTTTGCTCGTTTCCCTTGTTGTTTCATACATTTTTTCCCATTTCTGCAGTAATTTCTTCCACTATTGCTCCCAGCAGAGCTCAAACCTCTGCCTTCCAGTATGGACCAGTGCCTCGTAGTAGAGCCTGGTGTCCTCTCCGGGACTCTGAGTGTGACCCAGGACTCCAGGATGGTTTTAGCAAGGCCCAGAGCCCAATCCCCGTATATCCCAACAGCTCCAGTGCCTTTCCACATCACCCCAGTCTCTCCAGTGGCACCACAGCGGTGCTGGGGGCCTGGGATGCGGCAGGGCACATACAATGTCACACCTCACTCAGCTGACCTGGCTGTGGCATGTCCCGGGGTGCCTCTGGGAATGCTGACCCCAGCACACCATTTCCCGATGGCCACACGTCCCACGTGAGGCCCCCTGGCCAGTGGAGCCCCACCCCTTTTCCGATGTCCTCGCCACAGGCTCATCCAGGCTGGAAAACCCCTCCCAGCCCATGCAGTCCCAGCTGTGCCCGATGCCCACACTGTCCCCAGCCCAGAGCCCTGAGTGCCACATCCAGGCCTTCCTTGGACACCTCCAGGGATGGGCACTCCAAACCTCCCTGGGCAGCCCCTGCCAAGGCCTGACCGCCCTTTCCATGGGAAATTCCTGCTGATGTCCAACCTGAGCCTCCCCTAGCCCAGCCTGAGGCTGTTCTCTCTCTTGTCCCTGTTCCCTGGGAGCAGAGCCCGCCCCCCGCCGGCTGCCCCCTCCTGTTACCAACAATCAGTAAAAATAAACTTCCCTAACACCACTGCAGCATTAAGCAGCAGCCATTCTTCATTCAGCTGCAGGCGTGAGGAGACATCTCTGAAATGCCGTGAATGCTGAGCACAGAGAAGGCTCCTGTTCACAGGCTGTTCTTCATGCCTGCTCACAGCTTTCCCCAGAACAAACACACATGCGGTAACCATTTCCCTGAAGTCATTAACACACATTCCCTCCCACCAGCACACGTGTTCTCCTGTCCCGGGGTGTCATTGGTGGTCCCTGAGGGCCAGTGACCCCACAGTTGTTTCTGACCACCCAGTGAACTGGTGCTACTGTGCCCAGTTAGGAGAAAGGCTGGCATAGCTGGCCTAGCTTGTTAATTTGTGAGGCTTTGAATCAATGGAGTGTAGTTTCCTATTCCTTTCCTTGGTTAATGTGTATCGTACTCTTGATTGTGCACTTCCATAGTCTAATGATTTTGCTAAATGATCATTGTATTAATCCACCAGGTGCAATCAATCCTTCATCTGCCCCCTCCTGTCAGGGATTTGTGCAGAGCCAGAAGGTGCCCCCTGAGCCTCCTTTACTCCAGGCAGAACCCCTTTCCCAGTTCCCTCAGTTGCTCCTGGGGCTCCAGCCCCTGCCCAGCTCTGTTCTCTGCCCTGGACACGTCCCAGCCCCTCAGTGTCCTGCCTGGATTGAGGGGCCCAGAACTGGGCACAGCCCTCGAGATGGAGCCTCACCAGTGCCCAGCACAGAGGGACAATCCCTGCCCTGTTCCTGCTGGCCACACCACTCCTGACGCAGCCCAGGTGCCATTGGCCTTCTTGGCCACCTGGATCATGTCCATGAGCCACTGCTCTGGTCTTACATGGCAGTGTTCCCT
The DNA here is from genome assembly GCA_013397915.1 of Daphoenositta chrysoptera. Taxonomy (NCBI): domain Eukaryota; kingdom Metazoa; phylum Chordata; class Aves; order Passeriformes; genus Daphoenositta; species Daphoenositta chrysoptera. The sequence goes on along the minus strand of VZRO01000434.1, from coordinate 387,136 downwards.
GTCTCTCCAGCTGCGGAGGCTGCCCAGTCCAGCTGTGTCTCCCATGGGACACTGCACACTAGTGCCTGTGAGAGGGTCCCCTTCCCCCTGTGTATGCCCCATTCATTCCCTGAAGTTTTGGCATGGCCACACTGCTCCCCTTGGAGCTCAGACACCATAGATCATCCTGGCACGGCAGTGGGGCAGTCATGGAGAGGGTGAGCCAGACCGTGTGACAGAGTGTGTCTGGGAATGACAGAGCCTGCCCTGGGAAGGGACCCCCAAAACCCCTGTTAGCAACACCCATGGCCTGCAAGGCAAGGAGACACAAATGTGGGTTACAGTGGGAAGGATTTGTGAGGAGACGCCTGGCCAGTGCTGGGAAACCATACAGAGCTTCCATGCTGGCACGTGCACAGACCTGGGATGGCTGGATCATTTGAGAGGATGCCAGGGCACAGAAACCACTGCTCTGAGGAGCTCTGGGGATCTCGTGAGGATCTCAAGTGGATCTGTGCCGGCCCTGGCGACGCCTCTGTGTTGCTTTACGTCCCTTTCCCAAGGTCAGTGTGAGACGCTCACACCGCATCCACCACAGCCACACCCTCGGAGCCGTGATCCTGCTGTCGGGACTGTCCCCGCACCAGGACCTGGCAGCGAGATCCCTGGGCCAGAGTAGAAGGAAAACTCCCCTTCTGAGAGCCAAGAGGGGGAAAAGCAACCTTCTCCCTGTGGCCATCAGGTCACCCAAGCTCAGGAATACCCTGGATTTCATCTCCCAGGGGAATCCAGAGCCACATGCAGGTGGGTTATTTCCCTGGATGCAGCAGGCACCTGAGGCTCCAGGCAGGAAGTCTCCAAGTGACTTGGTTACCCTCCCAAATTAACACCCTGTGTCCAAACCTGGGCTGCCCTCCCAAGGCCCCCCTGCCCCAGGGGCTGAGGTACCACAGTGTGAGCCAAGGACAGATCCGGGTGGTTCCTGGGCCAGGCAGAGCTGGCACAGGCTGGCTGGGGGACACCAAGCTGCCCTGCCCTTGTGCTCTGTGTTGTGACTCCATGTCCCGCTTGGAGCACCTGCAAAACACCTCCCCACCCGCACCCAGCGCTCCTCTCCTCTGCCTCCCCCCCACTCCAGGTGCTCCAAAAGAGGAGTGGCGAGCTCAAGGCAGCAGCCAGGGAAATAATCCCAGCCAACCTCCCCCTCACCTAATGATTATTAAAAACAAAGCGCGACCAGGGCCCGGTGACACAACTGCTCTCCCGTTTATTTCAAATCAAACTGCTTGTGAGCTGGATGCAGGGGAGACCGGAGGTTGCGCACGGACGGGGGTGAGGTGGGCAGCCACAGCACAGCTGCCAGCGCGGGACAGCGTGTGCGGGGTGGGGATGGGCTCTGTTCGCACAGCACGGGGAACGCTCTCTCACGCGTCCCTGCTCGGCCCCGCCGCGGGGCGCTGCACGGCCAGGACCCACCTGCAGGGACCACAGGCCCCCGGCCACCCCGCCAGCCCGGCCATCGCTCCCGGCTGGGCGCGCTGCAGTGAGACGCTGTGGAACCCCGTGGCGCTGCCTGTCCGCCTCAGACGCCACGTGTGATTAGCGCCCGGGGGAGAGCAGCTGCAGGCCATTCCACGGGTGCGGGCGCCGGGCCCGGAGGGCTCATATACTGTCCAGCTTCTTCAGGACGAAGGGAGCTGAGAAAGAAAACAGCGTGGGCTCGAACTGAGTCACCGCCGAGGCTGCCGCGAGTTCGGGCAGCATCTCAGACCGCCCGGCCCCGCGGGGACAGCGCCCCCGCTGCGTCCCCGCCCCGGCGGCTCGGGCACGGCACCGAGACGCGGCACATCCCGGGAGCGCGGCCCGGCGCGTCCCGGGGCCGGGACACACGGTCACTCACTGATTCGCAGCAGTGCGACGTAGATGAGGAAGTTGCGGACGGAGGCGAGGACGTCGCGGCGCATCTTCCGCCTCAGCTCCTCCGGGTCCATCTTGGGCCCCAGCCCCTCGATGCGGAACATCGCGGACCCGGAGCTGGATTCCGATCCCGGTCCCGATCCCGGTCCCGGTCCCGACCCGGCCCCGGCGCCGCTGGCGTCCACGCGCGGCGGAACCACGTGACCGGACGCGCCGTCGCGTCACGTGACCGGGGCGGACGCATGCGCACGGAGCGCGAAGGCGGCGCTGCTTCCGCGCGGCCGCGCTCGGCGGGCGGGGACGGGGACGGGGACAGCGACAGCGACAGCGACAGCGACAGTCCCGTCCCCAGTGTGCCCCGAGCCCTCCGCGGACACGGCCGGGGCTGCACGGCTGAAGTGTGTCACAGTTCCCCTGTGAAAGCGTGTCCTGTGGTGTTTGAGTTTTGTGCACTTTGGAGCCTCAAAAAGGGACATTAATCGCTCAAACTGAGCGGCCAACGAGCTCTCAGCGGTGTCCAGGCGTTGGAAGAACAAATTCCTGGTCGCTGGAACTGCCTTAAGGGTTAGGGCCGGACAGGCAACAGTGGTCTCGGGCCCGGGGGAGGGGGGAGCCCGGCGAGAAGGATTTCCCTGATAGTGGACAGGCCAGTGCAGAATTCATGGACCGCAAGGACGTTTGGCACAGCTCCCGAGATAAGGGAGAAACGACTACAGACAGCTCAGCAACTGCGCTGGAACCGGCTGGGGTGGGAGAAGGGGATTCCAGCAGGGGCAGGTCCTGGCAAGCGACCCCAGGAACCCCGACCCGAAGCACAGCAAGACTCAGCGTGGCGCTAATTAGTGTGAGAGAAGGGAGGGGATCATTACCCAACAGAAGGCAGAACACTGATTAATGAGAGAACTACATAACTTGTAGCAAATGAACACAAATGCCTTTGCTAAAATGTGTAAATAATGGAGAGGTTTGGTTGTGCTGGGTTTGTGGATCTGCCACCCAGCAAAATGGAACTAAAGAACCGTATATAAACCAAAATCCTTGACTGTGGGGGAAAGAACCTGTTTGTGGACAAGGGAAGGCCTGGCTCTGTGTGTGTGAGAGAGTCAAGTAACGGGATCCCAGGATATCTGGGGTTGGAAGGGAGCTCTGGAGCTCACCCAGCCCAACCCCCTGCCCAGGCAGGGTCCCCTGGAGCAGAGGCACAGGAACGTGTCCAGCTGGGGTTGGGATGTCTCCAGAGAGGGACACTCTGGCCCTCCCTGTGCGGCTGTACCAGGGCTCTGCCCCTCCATGGACAGAAGTTCTTCCTCCTGCTGGGGTGGAACTTGTTGTGGTTTATTTTACGGCCACTGCTCCCCATCCTGTCCCTGGCACCACTCAACAGAGCCTGGCACCATCCTCTGGCATCGCTCTGAGATGTTTCTATGGATTGATGGGATCCCCTGTCAGCCTTCCCTTCTCCAGCCTGACCAGGCCCAGCTCCCGCAGTCTCTGCCCATCACAGAGATGCTCCAGACCCCAGAGCATCAGACAACCAAGTGCTGACATTAGGTGTGCTTTTTATAGGGCTTGGAGCTGGATCATGCCTGAAGCTCACCCAGGGAACTGCACGCACCAGGATCCCACAGCTGTACACAAAAATGAGATTTGTTACCTGACATGCAACAAGCCAATAATTACACAGAGAGAAACAGTAATATTCACTTCAGAGTTGTGTAAACCTGGGTGCTTCGTGTATTCCACAACTCCAGCACTGCCAGTATCAAACCCCTCCATTATTTACACATTTTAGCAGACAAAGGCATTTGTGTTCATTTGCTACAAGTTACGTAGTTCTCTCATTAATCAGTGTTCTGCCTTCTGTTGGGTAATGATCCCCTCCCTTCTCTCACACTAATTAGTGCCACGCTGAGTCTTTCTGTGCTTCGGGTCGGGGTTCCTGGGGTCGCTTGCCAGGACCTGCCCCTGCTGGAATCCCCTTCTCCCACCCCAGCCGGTTCCAGCGCAGTTGCTGAGCTGTCTGTAGTCGTTTCTTCCTTATCTCGGGAGCTGTGCCAAACGTCCTTGCGGTCCATGAATTCTGCACCGGCCTGTCCACTATCAGGGAAATCCTTCTCGCCGGGCTCCCCCCTCCCCCGGGCCCGAGACCACTGACGCCAGTCCAGTCCTACCCCCTAACAAGGCAGTTCCAGCGATCAGGAATTTGTCCTTCCAACGCCTGGACACTGCTGAGAGCTCATTGGCCGCTCCGTTTCAGTTTGAAATTTCAGTTTAAATCTCCTTTTTTGAGGCTCCAAAGTGCACAAAACTCAAACACCACAGGACACGCTTTCACAGGGGAACTGTGACACGCTCCACATCGTGCAGTCCTACTTGCTGGCAGCACTTGGAGCACCAGCAATGCTGTCCAGGGTGGACAGGGCTCTAGGGATGCCTGAGAGGGGCAGGTGAGCAGGCAGAGCCCGGTGGCTCCCCCAGCATCCCCACAAGATGCCTGGGCTCTGCAGCCAGCCAGATAGTTTAAAAAAGGGATTTCTCTCAGCTAAGCTGCCTGTGACCCGAGGCAAAGGCAATTACAGAGCAGCTGCTCCCACTGTGCCAGTGATTACAGGGCTAATTGAGCTTTCCTGGATGCGGGCCTGAGCCAGGTGGCCAAGGAGGAGCATTCCCAAACCACCCCACAACCAACACAGTCACAGGACGTTCAATCCCAGAGCCCGGTGCCAGGGAGGGGGAACCTGTCCTGGTCACGGAAGATGTAGCACTGCCCTCCCAAGAGCTTTCCAGCAGAGTCCCAGGGGAAAACACAACACAGCTGCCCAGATCCCCTGCTGACACAAACTCCTGTCTGTGCCAGCTCCAGGAAAACTCATTATTTACTCTGACAGGTGGCTCTCTCCAGTCTCTGCTAGCAGGAGCACACTGGCAGATCCCAAGCCCATTTTGGCAGAGGAGCAAGGAGTCTCATCCTGCGTTTTGTGACTGCTGTTCCTCCCAGTCTCGCTCACTGTTGGAAAAGCAGGAGAGGGGCTGTTTTCCCCAGCATTGCTCTGGAGGAGATGGAGGAATGTGAGCAAATCTGGGCAAAGCCGAGTGAAACGCGGCACAATGCTGAGAAGAGACTGGAGCAAGGAGGGGACAAAAGTGGTTCAAAGGAGCAGTACAGGTGCAGGCTCTGCTGGGACACAGACCGGGAAGTTCTTGCCTCAAGTTGTTCCTCTGGAGCCACCCCATTGTCCTCATCCCTTTGTGAGATGGAGGGATGAGAAACATTTCCTGTGGGAGATGTTCCCGTTGGAGAGGCTGGAGACTTCAGGCGTGAAGTGAATGGCAAGGGAGAGAAGGCCTTGGCCTTGGGGTTTGACATTGTCCTGAGCTGTCCTTGAAATGTTTGTGGCAACTTTCCAGAATTCCCTCAAACCTCCAACCCCCAAAGCTTGGACAGCTCACACCCTGTCTTTAGTTGCTGTCAGTCCCATAATTACAGGACAATATTACCTTCCACTCCCTGGAGCTACAGGAGGATTACAACCCTGACTGGGCACTGCCGTGAGGTCTCTGATCAGAACATGGCACAACCCTTGCGTGGCAGGTAACAGCACACGAAGCTGACAAAAGGTGCAGACATTGCCATGGGGATAGCTGGACCTCCCACATGGTTATGGAACAGTGGTGTGAGGCAAGGCCGGACTCCACAGGCAGCTGGAGAGAGGCACTGCAGGCCTCCAGGGCAAGGCCAGAACTTGTCAGCAGCTGAGTCAGCCATAGCACAAAATGCCCAGATAATACCAAGGTAAAGGTGTCACAAATACTGAATTAGACACAGATCTTAAAAAATCCCCTCATGATAGCAACAGGGGAAATAGTTATAGGCTGGTTGCTCCTCTGGAGTGAGGCTGAGCAGACAAAGTACAAGGACTGGGAGAAGAAGGGTCAAGGAACGTGACAAGGGATTGCAGAGGTGTGCAGATGTTGTGCCAGTGCTGTGAGGAGGAAGCAGCCCAGCAGTGCTGTGTGCCATCACTCTGCTGGAGCATTGCCCCACAGCTGTTTTGGCCCTGGTGGTACCGAAAGCAGTTGATCGAATCCCTAACAACAATGAAGCATTAAGAACCTGCCATTCTTTATTTGGTCAGATGCATGAGGGGACATCTCTGAAATATTGTGCATGTTGAGCAGAGAAAAAGCTGCTATTTAGATTCTATATTTTACACGCGTATTCATTGATTTTCCTGGAATAAGCATACATAGGGTAGTCATTTCCCAAAAATCATTAACTTTTGTTCCCTTCCCTTTGCATGTTATCCTTCTGTCCTGGGGGTCTCTTGGTGGTCACAGACCCCAGAGTTACAGCTGAGCATGTGAGGAACTGGTGTTACTTTCCAAACACAGAGCTGAGTTGGCACAACTGCGGGCTGGTTACTCTCCTGTTCCTCCTGGTTAATGTTTGACATGATCCCACAGAATAAGCATTGTGCGGTTCCATAGGACAGTGGGTTTGGAAGAATAAGTATTGTGTGAGCCCACTAGGTGTGCAAACAGCTCTTCACTGGGCATCAGCAGGATGCACACCAAACCTGCTGTCCTGGTGGGAAACATGGAGAGGAGGGAGCACTGCTGTCCCTGACAGGCCTGAGGACACCCAAGAGAACAGGCTGAGCTCCCAGCAGAGTAGTGTGAGTGCATCTTCTGTGTGTGAGGGCTTTGGCAGCTCCCTGTCACTTCCTGTCATTGGTTAGAGACAGGTTCACCTTTTTGTAGCTGAGAAAGAATTGGGAAGGTGACACAGAACATGAATTTCCATAGGTTTACGGACCAGCCTCGCAAGTTCACCCCACACACCAGCCTGTTCAGGACCACGTCAGTCAAGGTGTGTTTCAGGTATGGAGGACAGGCATGGTCTGGCTGCCTCCTCACCCCAAGGGCAAACCCAGCAGGCAGCTTTGGTTCTGACTTCTTCTTGCCTTTGCTGTGGGTAATCTTTCTGGAAAACAGCAGGGTCTAGGTGGAAACAAGCTCCAGTGGCCAAGGAATGGAGCCTGCAGGTGACAGGGGCAGGGCTGCCTGCTGGGTGGGATGCAGATGAGAGGGGATGGCTGGGCAGAGCTGCCTGGGAATGTGGCAGAGCCCAGACACTCCAGCTGAAAGTCAGGCTTCTCTCCCCATGGGTTCTCGTGCTCCCATGAAGTCCTGGAACGATGGTAAGACACAACTGGTGCAGATGGCAGGAAATAAATAGCCCTCAGAAATAAAAACTGCCCTGATCATTCTTTTTGAGACCTCAGTTGGGTTTCTAGGAGCAAGGAACTCACCACTGTGGACTGATTCTCCTTGATAAAAACATTCTGTGGAGTAGCCCTTCAGGCGTTGTCCTGGGGTGTTTCTCCAGGCTGCTCCTGCATCGCGGAGATGGCTCATTCCCAGCTGGAAGGTCAGCATGCCTTCCTCCTGGAAAAGGCAGCATTAGCCTGGCTGCCCCCTCTGCATCTGCTGGTAAGATGTGGAGGAGCACCAGACACCTGCACTCCTGGGGCTGGCCCAGGACGTTTATCAGAGATGCACAGCAAAGGCTTTCCAGAGGCCCTGGGGCAGCCTGGCAGAAGCACCGCTGAGAGGCACAGCAGGTAATGCTGGAGCCTTGGTGCTGCTGCCCCGTCGGCCCTTTCCCCCCGCCCAGGGAATAGATACTGGCACAGCTCTAATGGCAGCTCTTGGCTTTGTGCCCACGGAAAGGCTTCTCCGTGTGTGCCCACTGAAGTTCTGCTCCTCCTCCTGCCACCGCCACGGGCTGCATGGTAGGGCCGTGCTCCGGGCCCGTCACACCAGACACGGAGCGGTTCCTGCCAGCCCACAGTGCCTCCCAGCCTCCCAGGACAGTGTCGGGGCACTGGTGTCCCTGCTGGGCACAGGACCGTCCCTGGTGTTGGCAGAGGACAAGGAGCAGCAGGACGGGGTCCCTGACGGCCCTGCTCTGGCTCTGCCCACGGCCTGTCCACATTTCTGGACACTGGGGCTGGGCACCACCCATGTGTGACATGGGAAACCACGGGCTAGGTCGAGGAGAGGGGGTTTCCTTTACTCTCAGAGGTCACCGTCCCACCAGGCATCCCCTCTTGCCCTGTCCCGGTGATGACACTCCGTGTGTGACTGGCTGGCTCTAGCCCACCCCGACCCCTCTGCCTGCACTGGGGCCAGGCAGTGGAGTGGGTCTGCTCCTCAGGATCACACCTCCTGCGAGGAGCTCTCCTGCTCCTCCTGTCCCTGCCATGTGCCACACTCAGGCCACCACGGCTCTGTGGGGACAGCCCGGGCAGTACCTGTGGCAGCTGCTCCCCACGGCTGGAAGGAGGCCAGCACAGCACCCCCAGGTGCAGAATGGAGGGGCTGTGGCAGTGCTCCTGCCTCCTCCCCTGCTCCTGCCAGGCTGCTGGGACCGTGCCTGGGCTGCTCCCTGCGCAGGGTGTGCGATCCGGCAGCCTGGGAGGCAGGCTGAGCACGTATGGCCAGAGAGCCCCGGCACACAGGCGCCCTGGACACAGGGGATGGCAGTGGCTGGGCGCCGTGTGTCCCCAAAGCCACTCTGTCACTCCCCTCCTCGGATGGGCAGGAGAGAGGAAATAGAACAAAAGGCTCGTGGGTGGAGATAAGGTCAGGCAGAGATCGCTCAGCTATGACTCTCATGGGCAAAACAGACTCATCAGGGTCACAGCCTCCTCTGGGGCATCCCGCTGCTCCACTGTGGGGTCTGCCAGGACTGCAGGTGGGTCTGTGCCCCCCCGTGCACCTCCCCAGGTTGCGGGCAAATCTCAGCTCCAGCACCTGGAGCACCTCCCCTCTTTCTGCACAGACCTGGGCTCTGCAGGGCTGTTCCTCTCACGTGTTCTCACCTCCATTCTCTGGCTCCAACAGCCCCTGTGAATTGACTTCTTCGTTCTTAGCTCTATTATCCCAAAGGTGCCACTGCCACTGAGGGGCTCAGCCTTGGCCAGCAGCAGCTCTGTCCTGGAGCCGGTGGCATTGCCCCACGGGACACGGGGGAAGCTTCCAGCAGCTTCTCACAGAAGCCACCCCTGTAGGCCCGCTGCTCCCCAAACCTGGCCACATGGGCAAACGCAGCCCAGTACCCGGGTTTGTCCATGTCTGGCCACACACACCAGCACAGACACCCTGAGCGCTCACACAGACAGCGGCAGCACAAGCACGGCTCCCCGTTCTGGCCTGAGACCGCCATGGAAACCTTGCAGAGAGCCCCCCCTTGGGAAGCAGGGCTGGTCGGGTGCAGGACAGACAGCACCGACCCAGCGCAGGGCACTGCTGGACGAGCACCCCTGGAATGCTGGCCCTGTGTCCCCGGCCCTTTAACCGCCTCACCCCTCAGCATCTCCACATTTGCTCTCCCCAAACCCCATTGATGCCCGCGTTTGCCTGCGTTCAGTTCCTCCCCGGGCATCCTGCAGTGAGCCCTGTGCAATCCTCAGTGCTCTTCCCCTGTGCTCCACGGCTTGTCCTGCACCCCTGGCTGGGACTGCATCTGCGAGGTGCTCTGGAGAGGGTGGTGTCCCCCAGCCCTGTGGAGCTCAGCTCCCCTGGGACTGGGAGGTGCTGGATGGGGGCTCATGGCTCTGGGAGTGTCAGTGGGGTTCTCCCGAGACTTGGGGCTCCACTGGTGTGTACAGATGAACTTTTCATCACCAAAGTCAGTGTTCTCACGCTCTGATCGCTCATCTCTGAGAGGGCCAAGAGTGAAGCCATGTCACCAGACCAGCCACATTCAAATGTGTCCCAGCCAGCTCACCTGAGGCCAGATAGTTTGAATTCACCCATAAATGCTCAACTGGGGCATCCCAGAGGTGTTCTCAGCACCCCAGGTAGGTTTTGCTGCCCCTCAGACAGTCCTGTCCTGCTGTCTGGGATAGGGGGTCTGGGATATGGGGGCTATGTCATCCCAAGGGAACAGGGCACCTCAGCCCTCCTGGCGCTCCTGCTATCTCCTCCTCTCCTGGGAGAAGGCAAACGTGGATCTGTCGCTTGTGTAGCTGCACCCACTGCTGCAGACCCTCTGCACTGCTGCAGACCCTCAGGTGGTGAAACCACCCCCAGAAGCTTCAGTAGGAAGTGAAAAGAAGGTTCTGAAAAGCAATGTCAAAGCCTCGAGGCAAATATTTCAGATTTGTCACGCATTTAGCTGTGATCCAGGACAGGAAGGGACAGAGACCCATAGCACCTTCTGCACCAGCACCAGGGTTGAACATGACTTCTGGTGTCTCCAACAGGTTCAGAGTGCTGACCTTTATGATGAAGAGAACCAGAATCATTCAGCATGTGGCAGAGAGGAGGAGGGTGAAGGTGCTCCTTGTCTGCAGCCTCACCCTGTGGACAGGCAGAGTGCCTGGGAACTGGAGCTGATCCTGAAGGACCCTGCAAGCAAAACCCTGCAGCACAGTGGCACTGGAACACGGCCAGGGAGCCCTGACACATCTGCATAAGGGGCTCCCAGAGGGGCCAACTGACCCTCTAAAGGTTCTGGTTTTCTGCTATGAAATGTGAAGGGATTTCCTCCTTCACAAGATCTTAGCTATACTTATTCAGAGCTTTCCAGGTCCTTAATCCCAGTCATTCCAGAGGTGTCATCTGGATCACAATCCACAGAGCTAAGTGGGCTCACAGGCTCAGCTCATGAGGCTTCATCCTTCAAAGATGTAGCTTGGCATCCAGGCAGCCACAAGCTGTAACTCTCCAAGTTGTTCCGAAATGTTTCCCAGGAGAGAAGGCTTTCTTTCACAGGTCAGCTGTGACAGGATCCAAACTTGAGTGATGATGAATGCTGCCTAGAGACAAAATGTCCTGTAACTTTTTGGATTATTGTTCCCCACGCCTCTGGAACTGCAACTGCTCAGAGAGAAGAAAACCATGTGCTCAGCTCCACCCCACACGGGCCCAAATGTCACGTTTTGTAGGTCAGTGTGGACTTCAGATATGTTTAGTGGGTACCACTATTCAACCCCAGGATAAACAACCAGGGCTTTATTTCATTTTTAATCAAGCATCTGCTTCCTGTGTTGATTGCTTTGGAAACATCACCCAGGGCCACTTGGGAAGGGAGATGTGATGCACGTTGCCCTGGGAAGCTGCATGAATCAGCAACTGATGCAAAGCCTTTTCCTGGGCCCTGTTTAATGTTGCATTAATTTCAGATGTCAGGTCCCAACCTCATTTTTTTGTCAATTTCAGTGACCACAGGGTAGTACTGTTCGTGAAAGGTGCCAAACTTAGTTCCTACGTCAGCAGAAGAGAAAAATAACCCTATTTTCTGTGGGCGAGCTGTTTTGGGACAGGAACAGTTCCTGGAAAAGGGGCAGAGAGAGCAGGCCAGGTAGTGGACAACTCGCAGGGCAGAAATGCTGCGAGGGGCCGGAGGGGCGAAGGCAGGGAGTCACAAACTGGAGCTGATCGATGCCTCTCCGCGGACAGGTCCGTGCTAAATGCAGCGCTGCGGCGGTGGCAGGGCGGTCACGCACCGAGGAGGGCACCTTCGCGGCCAGGGCAGGTGCCAGGGGAGGAAGGAAGAGCTGACGTGCGGGATGTGGGTTTCCTGCCCGCGGTCACGCCGAGCCGGGCAGCCTCCCGCTGTCCGTGTCCTTGGCACCGCCGAGCCCCGAGCGCCCGGAGCGCCGGAGCGGAGCCCCGCGCGGGGTTTGGGCTGAGCGCGGCTCCGCACAGCCGGGGGCACAGACTGGGAACCCCAGTAACACCCGGCCCTGCCCTATCCCACCACCCCGGCCCGGGGAGCCCATGGGCACAGCGGCAGCTGGGAACACAAAGTAGGGACTCACAGAAAGGGACATCCCGCGCACAGCTGTCCCGGGAGAGACCCAGCCCCGTGTTCCAGGTGTGACACCTGTCCGTGAAGGTCACCCTTAGGACCATCAACACGGGACAAGCCGTGGAGCACAGGGGTAGAGCACTGAGGATTGCACAGGGCTCACTGCAGGATGCCCGGGGAGGAACTGAACGCAGGGAAACGCGGGCATCAGTGGGGTTTGGGGAGAGCAAATGTGGAGATGCTGAGGGGTGAGGCGGTTAAAGGGCCGGGGACACAGGGCCAGCATTCCAGGGGTGCTCGTCCAGCAGTGCCCTGCGCTGGGTCGGTGCTGTCTGTCCTGCANTCGGTCCCGGCTGCGGGAGGTGCCGCTCCCGCCGTGTGTCTCTCCTTCGGGGCCGCGGGCTCCGTCCCCCTCTCTTCGCGTTGGGGTGATGGTTTAGCGGTTTCTGCCCGATCTTGCCCCAAACGCCGTGGGCTGGTTCCCTTTTCGGTGCGAGGAAGCCGTCCATACACGTGCGCCCCGCTTTCTCTAACAACAAAACAAGAGAACGAAAAACCTCTCCTCAGTTCTCAGCTGCTGAATTCACAGGCAGTGACTTTGGCTTCTTAACCATAATGGGGAAAGTATTGTGAGAGACATTTCGCCTGCGCTGGGGGGATCAGGAGGCAGAGTGACTAACATGTGGATGTCAGGGGCATCGGTGTGAGCATATCCATCCCGAGGGTGGTGGTCCCCCCAGGGCAGCCGGGGCACGGGGCTCCAAAGGACGGCAGACAGGCAGTGCATGCTCTCTGGCGAGTGTTAGAGGGTTTCACCACTGCCCAAAGCGCTCAGGTTTGTTCCATTTGCACTCACATGGCTCTCCAGACACTGGGAACTTATCTGCCAGCTCCTGCGCAGGTAACCTGTTCTGGGCACGTTTGCTGCTCTCCATCTCCCAAGCATCATGCATTTTTACTGACAGCCTCAAAGCTTCTCGTGGCTCCTTGTTGCAGGTGTGTTTGCTGCAGTCCTGGGAAGCTCCTGAAATTTCTCCTTCCAGGCAGATTTGGGTGAGACTTAACGTGCCAGTGGGATGTGTGAGATAAGTCTGAGTGGTCTAAAGGGGCTGGAACATGGGAAATGTTAGAACCCCAGCAGACATGGAGTTCTTGTTCCAGAGGAGCAGACTTGCTAGCCCAGGAGATTCTGCAGATTTAGGGACGGAAATGACAATCATGTAGGCTAGGCAGCCCTCAGTGAACCATTTCCTTCTCTTTATCTCTGTCTGTGATTCTGTTCTTGCTCCCATGTGGGGTTCTCTGTAGCCACGCAGAGGCAGATGTTTGGAGAGCTGTTGTACAACATGAAAAAAATCTAAGCTGGAAAAGAAAAGAATTTTGGAAGTCTGTAGGCAGCATTTAATTCTGCCTGCTTAAATTTCAGCTGACATTGGCTAGCGAGGCACTTGCCTCATTCCCCCATCTGTGAATTGACCTGGCCAGACCGATCAGGAACCTCTGGGGCCAGACTGGGTGGGAAGGCCGAGGCAAGGGCACGCATGAGTGATAGCAGGGACATGGCAAACCCTCTGCCCAGCCCATGTCCTCTCTGCCTCCCCAGCTCAGCCCTCAGGAGCAGGCAAATGGCACACGTTTCCACATGTGTTGCTGTGTAATTTATCCTGGGTTTCGCTCCCACAAGGTTTAGTAAATTACCCTTTAAATTCTTCCTGAGCAATGTGCTGTCAAACAGTTGCTTAATGCTGTTCAGTGCTCTGGGGTCTCTCTCTCGTTGTGGAAAGCCTGTCTTTCTGAAGCTGGAGAGAAGCTCTCGGCTCTTCTGAAATGGCTCTGTATGTGGCACGACATTCCCGAATCAATATTTCCTGAGTGCAGGTATTTTCCTGCACTTGTTCTTCCTTTCCTGACATTTGCCAAAAGGCCATGCCAAAGCTGCTTCCCAGCACATGTCGAGATCACCTTTACTGGCAGTGTGGAGAAACCTGCTGAGGTGCCTGCCCTGAACTTGAGGTTTTTCCTCTATGAAGAGTCCCAGGAAGGCCATGGGAATACTCCGGAGTGCTGAACTCCACAGCAGTTCGGTTGGCTCCAGACCTGCAGCAGAACACAGAGATCAGTGACGACATGTGGAGTTCTGCACAGAACCTTTTTTTTGGCGGGGGATTATTTTGTTGGTATTTTCTTGCCCTGTTGTGCAGTTTGCCAGGGACATGACAGTGCTTCTCAGAGCTGCCTGACGCTGTGGCATTGTGTGTGCAGGGGCTGGGGAGGAGGATCCACCCACGTGCTTGGAGGCGGCTCTCTTCCTCACCGTGAAAAGGAGTTGTAAGTCAGGAAAGCAGGAGGAAACATTCTGTGCAGTTCTTGCCCAGGGAGATGGAGCTGGAGGGAGGAAAGTCCTCACACACTTCCACACCAGTCTATTTTTAGGAGTGAAAGCTATTCAAGAGGGAAGTATTGATTTTCCTCCTTTCCACCTTGAACGTTCTGTTTATAATTTCCTTCAGTTTGTGTGTAATGCACCATGCACAAAGCTATTCTTGCTTCTCCCCTTGTGCTCCCAACCAGTCGAGGATGTACAGCCTTTGCTGAAGCCATTTTTATTTGGCACCTGAAGTCTTTGCATGCCCAGAAACTCATAATTTAAAACTAATTCTGCTCTCTGGGAGTCAGAGTGTGTCTGTGTAAAACCTCATCACTGTCAGCTGAGAGAGGAAAGTGGGGACATGCAGGTGCAGAATCTCTCCTGCCTTCCCTGGGCTGACAAGGGCTAAATTCTCTTGCTGACTGTTCTTGATTTACAACAGTTGGATGGAGTGTGGGGGTGGTTGTTGGTTTTTTGGTTTTTTTTGTTTGCTTGTTGTGATGGGGTTTTTTTGTTGTTTTTGGTTTTTTTTTTCCTGTTAGCATCTGTCTATATGCAAAAACCTGGGTCTACAATAGTATTAAAAAGCAACAGTACTTTTCTTTCATTATTTTTTTTTTTCTGGGGCTGTGGTGCTGGTGGTTGTTCTTTGCCTGGTATGACACAGAAGAACTGAACCTTACAGGTTTCTGGCACAGCACAGGTTCTCTTCCTGAACCAGGGAAGGCCAGAGGACCAGCCCGGCCATCCTGCAGGGCAGAAGTAGTTGTGCCTCTGGCTCTGGGAGTGATCAGATGGCAGCTGACCTGAGGGTGGGGAGGATAAACTGGTCTGCAGGGACCTCAATCCCATTAGTGACGTCTGGCAGTGTCACACCATGCCACACAGTGTCACACAGTGCTGCGGGAGTGTTTCCTGTGTGCTGCTGTAATGGGCGAGGGGGCTGCCCGTGGCACACAGGGACACTCGTGGCCAGGGGACGACTCTGTTCTAGACCCTCCTCGGGCAGCTGTGTCCCCAGCTGTGCCTGTGACCCTCGAACAGCAGCACTGTGTGTGTGTGGCAGTTTGGGCTGGCCTTCCATCTGGGCAAGCCTCCCATGGGGGCCACTCCTCTCCTCAAAACCCAGGCAGATATCACAGGCTTAGGAGACAGGATGGCCATACTGGGTTGGTTTGTTGGGTTTTTTCTGTTTTCTTTTTTTAATTTTCTTTTTGCAAGAATTACGTTCCCTGTATATGCACCGCCAGTGTAGTGGGAGTGCAGAGTGCCACGGGAGCTTTAACCCCGATCCTTGGGCTCAGCTGTCTCCCTGGCTGTATCTCCAAGAACATCTTTAGGAGCTGCTCCGTGGAAAATAGGTGAGTTACAGTTCTGTCCTCATGTCTCATCAGAACTGGCTGACCTTCAAAAGCTTTGCTGCAGAGACGCTCAGTCGTGCCAGAAGAGTCTTCTGGTGCAGCTCACAGCCACGTTTGTCAAGAACGAGCTCAGTTTTCTTCTCCCTGCCTGGGAGGACAGGGATGTGCTGACCCTCTGGGCAGGAGCAGACCATACCTGGTGAGCTGGGGTGGCCTGGGCAGGAAGCAGCCCTGCTCCATCTTGGAGCTGCACCGCGTGAGGATGTGTCACCAGATAGACAGGAGGTGCAGTCATAGAACCACTGCATGGTTTGGGATGGTAGGGACCTTTAAAGGCCATCTAATCCAGTCCCCTGCCATGGGCAGGGACATCTTCCACTATCCCAGGTTGCTCCAAGCGCCCTCCAACCTGGCCTTCGACACTGCCAGGGCTGGGGCAGCCACAGCTTCTCTGGGCACCCTGTGCCAGGGCCTCCCCATCCTCATTGTGTACTGTTTTTTGTTTTTATGTAGTCTGAATCTGCCTCTTTTACTTTAAACCCATCATCCCTTGTCCTATCATTACAGGCCCTGCTCAAAAGTCTGTCCCCATCTTTCTTATAAGCTCCCTTGCGGCACTGGAAGGGGCTCTAAGGCCTCCCCAAACCCTTCTCTTCTCCAGGCTGAACAACTCCAGCTCTGTCAGCTTTCTTTGTAGGAGAGGTGTTCCAGACCTGTGGTTATTTTTGTGATCCTGCTCTGGACTGGCTCCAGCAGCTCCATATCCTTCCTGTGCTAGGCTTCAGGGCTGGAGGCAGGTGGTATCTCACCTGAGCAGGGCAGGGTCCTGAATCCCCCCTCCCCTGCTGCCCACGCTGCGGGGTCAGCCCAGCACAGGGGGGTTTCTGGGTCCCAGCACACACGGCCAGGGCAGGGCCAGCTCTCACCCACCAGCACCCCCAAGGCCTTCTCCCAGGGAGGCTCTTGATCCATTCACCCCTCAGCCAGAGGCCATCTCACTCCCTGTTGATGGGCATCCATTACAAGAAGTACTTGGAAAGAGACTTTCAAGAGCCCCTGTGAGTGAAATCACAGGTGGATGGCATCCAGAGCTTACAGCAGCTTATGGCAACATCTGACCAGGCCTTTCTCTGTCAGTGGGTGCAGCAGACCTGCTGTCCCCACCGCTGGTCCTGCTGCCACGCTCTGGTTGGAGGCACTTTGAACAAAGGTGTAATACCAAAATTACCAGAAAAACCTTTGCCCATCAGAAAATTTCAGTTTGATGAATTAATACTTTCCATGAAATATTGAAGAATTGTCCTTAAAAGTGGGTTTGGTTTTTTTTCCTTGCTGGTCGGATCTGTGCTGTGCACGTCCTGACACTGCTGCCAGTTGTGCTGCCCGTGGCTGCATGCTCTGATGTGGACCCTGACCCTCAGGTCTGCTTTGCTCCTGAAGATCCAGAGGCACCCGCCCGGGTTTCCTTCAGACACTGAGCTGCAGCTCTCCAGAAGGGTCAGGTGGCCATGACAATCCCTGTCGAGTCCCCGTTCCCTCTTGCAGAGTTGAAGGATCTCTATGTATCAGGATTCCAGCTCAAGCTGCTTAGTGATGTGCTCAGGGGCTTGGCTCAGAAATAGCTGCAGAAGGGCAGGTGGGAGCAGGACGTGGGTCTGAGCTCCCAGGGTGGGGAGCGGTGCCAGCTGTGTGTGCAGGGTGGGTGACCCTGGTGAGCCTGTCCCACTCGGCATGTGTGGCTCACAGGTGCCCCGAGGATGCCGTGGGGACAGGGGCTGCTCCTGGTGTTGTGCATTGCTTTAGGGAAATACCTGCCAGGCTGCCTCCTCTGAGACACCTGTTGTTTGGCCCAAACATTCCAGTTTCCCAAAAGGACAACATGGTTTTTCTTCCTTGGTGTTCCATCTGGGGTTCTGAAATGTTTGTGTTTGTTCTTCAGGCTTTTCTTCCTACAAGAAAAGATACTTTCTCTGGAAATTCAGTTTTCTGAAGCCCAGAAAGAGAAGTCTGTCCTTTCTGCAGAGCAGTGAAGAGGAAGGGGCGAAGGGTGGCGGTGCAGATGGAGGTGGTGAGGAAGCGCCAGGGAACGACTGATCGCGGGGCATCAGCGGCTTCCAGGCACGGAGCCCTGGGGAGGAAGGAGCCCCTGCAGGCACGGCGTTCCCGTGGCTCAGAGGGAACGTTCGGGTGTTCGCAGGGCAGTGGGAAAGCCAGAGCAGTTTGTGCTGCTGAGCAGAGAGCTGAAGTCAGAGCGGTGAAGGCTGCAGCCGCTGCCGCGCGAGCGTTACAGACGTGGAACACGGGCTGAGAGGGGATGTGCCAAGCAGGACCCGTCTGCTCAGGCTCCCTGGATAGATCCTGAGCGTGTGTTCAGGCTTCTGCTCCTTTGTGGGCACTTCCTGGTCACCCTCTGAGAAGGGGTCAGATTTCCCATCCTATCAGCTGTAACTTCTGGAAACACAGCTGGATCACAAGGTCCCCATTTGTGGCTCAGAGTAGCTTGTCAGGAGCGGATGCAGGAGCAGTGTGGGTGAAGGAGCAAGTTGATTTGAGTTGTGTAAGAAACAGAGAGTGCCCAGTGCAAGAACTGCTGAAGGGCTGCACTTCCTCAGTTTTCTGCCCATGGCTGAACAGGCAGGGGGCAAAAAAAAGCTGGAGTGGCTCCCTGTGAGGAGTTGACCAGCAAATGTGAACCCTGCCCTCCCTTCTTGGTTAGAAAATGTGAGCTGGGGGATGACAATGGTTTGGGAAGGCACTGAGTGGAACAGGTCCAGTTTTTGTTGAGACAAACCTTTTGTGCCTCGGTTGTGTGAGCTCCCAGCCATCTCTGCTGTTCGTAGGTTAACTTGCTGATATTTCTGTTACAGCACCATTTCTGCCATGGACCAGCAGCCTGCTGTCCCAGTATGACAGAGCATGTCCCTGAGGCACAGAGCTCCCTGTCCCAGCAGAAGACACGAGGGAGGAGGTCAGGACATACAGAACTCCTAGGCTGAGCAGAAGACACACTGTGAAAGGTGGATATAACACTTTTGGGTTTGAAATACAAAGAGCTGATATTCTTCACTACTTCAGGCAGATACAGACATATTTTGTTTCATTTTGTGTTAGGTTCACTGACAGCCCACAGTTCTTCCCAGGGTTAGAGCTCAGTGTTGGCAGGGGTACATGGCTGCAGGCTTCCTGTGACTGGCAAGGCACGCTGCCAGGGTGTGCACTTACCACTGATGTTTGCAGTTACAAATATCAAACCAGTTACCTGCTTTGACTCAAGACTCATGGTCTGGCGGGCTCCATTTTGGGGTGGGAAGCCGACCCAGCTTTTGCACCTCCAAAGGAAGCCCAAGGATCCATGAACTCCGTTGAAAAGGAACACAGATGTCGCTGTCTGCCATGGGAGGGCAATGCAATATGACCATGACGTGGGTGACCAAAAGCACCAAGCAGGAGAGGCTGGGTGGGCAGGGAGGTTCTGTGAATGTCACCACATGTGTTACCCTCTGTTAAAGCTCTGGCCTTCACAAGGTGACAACAGATCCCTTCGTGTTACAAATGGCTCGTGAATTAGTGTTGGTAACTCTGGGAGCTGTCCAGAAGAGTTCCTCAGTTACTCGTCATTCTGTTTTCCTGTGATTTCTGTCACTTCCAGGTAAATGGGAGATTTGGAGACTAGCTTAATCCATACACGAAAAACATGTAGAATA
This sequence comes from Daphoenositta chrysoptera, assembly GCA_013397915.1. Taxonomy (NCBI): domain Eukaryota; kingdom Metazoa; phylum Chordata; class Aves; order Passeriformes; genus Daphoenositta; species Daphoenositta chrysoptera. The sequence continues at coordinate 367,984 of VZRO01000434.1, read as the reverse complement.
GAGCAAATGGTAGCAAAATGGCTTCATCGCTCTCGGGACAGCGCACCCAGGTAAGTGTGGTTTCTGTGGAAGGAATATCTACGATCACCTCCGATCAGAGACAGCTTGAGGCTGTTCCAGTGAACAGGGGCTGGCACAGCCCGCAGATCTTACTCATTGTTTCCTCTGTTCTTGGGAAATGTGCATACAGAAAAAGAAATCAACAGTGTTTTTAAACAACCCCCTTGGCTTCCAGGGACTGATGTTCCTGCCTTGCTCTGCTGTGGTTTTGTGAGGAAGAAATACAGCACTACTCCATGTGAAACTTGCTCTTCTCCAAGGTGGGCTCATGCTTCGCTTTGTAGGCCAACATTTTTGGGCAAGACTAGGTTATATTTACCAGGGATCCTGTTCCATCGCTGCTTTCCTTGCCTGAGGTCTGAGAGTTGACATTAGGGTGGAGTGGACACACAGTGGACATACGTAAGCTGGAGTGGATCCCAGCAGAACCCGAGAGCTGTCCATTCTCTCGCTGCCTTGCTGGGTGAAGGTGCTGCTGTTTCCTGTAGATGGAGGTCATGGCTTGCTGTGGGGCACACCTGGGCCTCTCTTCTGTGTGACCACTGGGCTGGGATGACTGCAAAGTTGTGGTTATAACCAGTCTGATGTCCTCAGCTTTCTGCAGAGCCCGGGGAGTTGCTGCTGGCTGCAGAGCTGGGGACCCAGGAAGCGCCAGCCTCGGTGCAGCACCACAGCCCACTGAGAGCAGGGATGTGTGTGGGTCTGGGCCCTTTTGACAAAGAGTCTCTGGTTACGTTGTGTTTAATTGTCTCTTCTGCCCTCACAGGGGCAGCGTGCCAGTGATGGACAGTGCGGGGGACAGTGCAGCCCAGCCCCCCAGCCGGGTCAAAGTCACCGTCACCGTGTACAAGGACCTCGTCCTGCAGCACTATGGCTTTGAGATCTGTCCCGGCCTTCCTCTGACTATCGCCTCTGTCACTGCCGGTGAGCATCCTGTCCTCCCTGGAGGCACAGGTTTGAGTGATAAACTCCTGGCAGGGGTTTGTGGTTTCTGAGGTGCCTGGTTGGTGTGTGACCCCTGAGCACTGCAGGCAGAAGCCGGGGGCTGCCTATGGCACACGGAGTGCTCGGACCTCTCCCAGTTCTGACAGAGTGCAGCCAGAGTCAGTATCCCATGGATCCTTCGCCTGCGCTCACTCACTGCTGACCTTCCTAATGCAGAGAGCTGTTCAGAGTAAAGTTCTTCCTGGTATTTTATCTGAAATGCAGAGGAAGAATTTATTCTTGTCTTAGAGAATTTCATCTTACTCCGCTGTGGCCACGGTGATCTGTTGCTGAACAGACCCTGGGCTTTCAGGCCTGTGACACATAGAGGTTTGCTGCTGAAGTCAAGCAGATCAGCTCCTCTAGCTATAGAAGGGAGAAGTGTAACTCAAAAACTGTGAATCTGTTTCCTTTTTTTTTTTTTAATGGGTGCACAAAACCGTGTGGTTTTTACCAGTTGGTGCGAGTGTGGCAGCCCTCTGTTTGGGAGTGGCTGGGGCTCTGGGCCGGGGCATGTACCCTCTGTCACCTCCCACTTCTCTTTCAAACATGGTGAAATGATCTGAGAGTTGTGGGGTGTAAGAAGTGTGGGGTTTTTCTACTGTGCTTTTGTTTTCTCCTAATCACAAAGAATCCACATTTTCCTAAAGCTGAGGCACCAAGAAGCCTGCCCTTCTGACCCTGTCCTTTGCTGATGGGAGCCCATGGCTGCATGGGCCATGTTTTGTTCCCAATGGATTGCGTAGTGGGCTGTGACAAGGGGACAGGCAGATGCTGGAGTGGTTTTCTATGGGGCAGAGGCAAGCTCAGGTAGGGAGCAAGGACACAGGCAGGGGCAACGGGCTGGTGTCAGCACCCAATGTCCTTCAACCCCTTTCATTTTGCCATCCAGAAGTGGTTGCCAAGGGAAGCAGGTGCTGGGAGGGAAAAGGAGCTCACAGGGAGTGTCTCTGGACATCCCTGGTGCAGATGCGGCACTTGGGGACCGGGGTTAGTGGTGGACCTGGCAGCACTGGATTAATGGATAGACTGTGTGATCCTAGAGGGCTTTTCCAGTCTAAATGACCCTGTGATCCCCTGGTGGGAGGGGTCTGGCTGGGACTCAGGCCGTGCCGGTTGTCCGCAGGGAGCACGGCTGAGGGGAAGCTGCAGCCAGGTGACCAGCTCCTCATGATCAACTCCACCGCAGTGGACGACCTGTCTGTCGAACGGGCAGCCAGCATCATCAGGTGTGGACTGTCCCCCATGCCTGGCTGTGGCCAGAGGGGCTGGGAAGGGGTACCAGCCCTGGCTGACCGCGTGTCTCTGTTGCAGGGAGGCCGGCGATGAGCTGCTCCTGACCGTCCTGCGCTGCGCGTCTGTAAGTGGCCCTTCCTTGGTTCTCATGGCACTCTTCGGCATGGCTAGGGTCAAGGGGTGGCTGGACTGGCGTGCAGGCTTTGAGGGGCTGGCCAAAGCCATGAAGTGCCCTGAGCATCCTCTCTGTCACACACACCCTTGCAGGGGGCTTGGGAAGAGTGGGCAGTGGCTCCTCACTGCCCCTGGTGTGGGGCCAGGCTGGCTTGTGCCATGGGCTGCAGGTAGAGCCTCTGTGTCCGTGCACCGTGGGGGGCTCTGGAAGGTCTGGACGTACATTGGGGCTCCTCCCAGATCCCATCCTCTGTCCCTACCACATGTCCTCAGGGCAGGATGGGGCTGTGGCAGGCCAGGAGGCACAGGCACTTCTGACAGGTGAAGGATTGGCTGTGCCTGGAGCTGTGTAGGAGGATGCTGAGGGACTCTGCTACTGTTCTTGGGGACCACCACACTTTACAGGGCATTTGTGCACGGGGAGTTGGTGGCATTTGTGCACAGTTCCTGAACACAAGTGGTGTCTTGTCAGCTTGACAGGACCCTGTCATGGTGGGAGCAAGGTTGTGTGACAACCGTGCAATGTGGTCAAGTTGCCTGTGTCACCTTGCGCAGTTTTCTGAGTGGTTTGCGGGACACTGGGAAGCCCAGTAGAGCGGGGGGGTGGGGTCTGCCCACGGCTGCCCGGCTCCCCGAGTGTGTTGGCTTAGGGGCAGCCGCGGTGCAGACCAGCTGCCGGCAGAGCCCAGCTGCTCCGCGGGGTCCCAGCTGCCTTGTGCGGCGCGGGGAGACCCCCGAGCGCAGCAGCTGGCACCGTGCAGCGACACCGGGACACTGCGGCACTCGCCACGCGCGCGTCCGCCCGCTGGGCAGCCAGGGCTGGGCTCGGGAGGTCAGAAGGGCCTGTGGCACGGCCGGCAGCTGAGGGGCTCCCCAAAACCCCTCTCCGTGGGGTGCGAGGCAGGCAGTGTGCCCTGCCCTCGCTGGGGCTCTGCTCCGCCCGCGGCTGCTGCCCTGACCAAACACCGCTGTCGCTGCAGGGTGGCCCCAAGTCGTCGTTCCTCACCGCAGAGAAGAGGGCGAGGCTGAAGACAAACCCCGTCAAAGTGCGGTTTGCGGAGGAGGTGCTGCTGAACGGACACTCCCAGGTCGGGGAGCGCGGCTGCGGCCGGGGGAAGGAGGGAACGCAGGGCTCTCCCGGGGGTGGGCTGCTGTGGCCGGGGCTCACTGTGCCGGCCTGCCCTGGACGTGATCCAGGCAGCTGCTCCCTGCTGCTGCCTGAGGTGATCGGGGCCGGGGGAGCACTGGTAACTCCGGAGGGTTTTGTCTCTGATGTGCTTACTTGGACTAATGGAAAATACCCACATGCACTGCTCCTGTCCTGTTCCCCCGTCAGACCTTAAACCATCCCTTCCACCGCAGCAGGAGGCAGCTGTCATCCCTCGAAGTGCTAATCCATCCGTGGTGAACCCACACTGAGGTGTAGACATGACAAACCCTGGCCCAGAGATGAGAATTGACTGCTGGTGTGCGTGCCAGGTTTATGTGCAGTTGGGCTGTCCCTTCCTGGGGACAGGTCACACCACGCTCAGAGGGTTTGTCACTGGTCACTTCGCTTTGCTGTTAGGTGTGACAGTGTTCCCGAGCTGACAGGGTGGCAGCTTGTTGTCATATCCCTGCAGAGGTTTCCCCAGGACACCCACGGCTGGCACTGTGCCTGACCCTCCGTGAGGCGAGCTGGGTGACAGCATGCTGGAGGGTGCTGCAAGCCCCTCACCTGTTCCTAGTGCTGGCAGCAGCCGAGCTGGGTGCATTCGGCTCTGCCTGTGCTGGTCTCCCTGGAGCAGAGGCGAGAACACTTGTATCTTCCCTGAAGTGTGAACAGCTCGTGAACGTCTTCTTTTCCTTCTGTGTAACTTTCTAAGCTCAGTGGGGTGAACTGGGGTCAGCTGGGAGTCATTAGCTCTGTAGAGCTTTCCTTTTGTCTTTCAGAATGAGAAAACTCTGTGGTCAAATCCCCCTCTCTGGTTCCCTGCCCATTAGTGCTGTTCAGTCGTCCAGGTCTGACCAAGCCTTTCTGCTCTGCAGCACTGACCAGCCGCCCACTGGGCCCTTTTCTTTCTCCCTTCCTGTCTGTCGCTTGTTCCCTGTCTCTGGGGGAACGCTCCTGATGCAGCTCAGAGCCTTCCCCGGGCAGGTGTTTCCTCTCTTTCCCCCGCGAATGGGCGGAGGTGCAGCCAGGCGTGCCATGGGTGTCACCTGCCCACGGCGTGAACGCACGTGGGGACCCCTCCCCTCTGCTGGTCCCTGCAGGGCGGGCGAGGCTCAGCTGTGCCTCCCGACCTTTGCCAGTCTGTCTCTCTGGAGCCTGTCCTGCCCTTGCTGCCACGCTGCTGCCAGGTGTGCCAGTGCTGCTGCAAGGGCTGTCCCTGCCCTCCCGAGTGTTGCCTTGACACCCGGCAAGAGTCGGTGACACGTCTTCGGGGACCCTGCCTGGGCAGTGTGGCGGCGGGGCTCTCCCTGGGACACACCCCTCGTGCTCTCGGGAGGTGTGACACCCAGATCAGCAGGCAGGGCGTGGGGAAGGGGAAGATGTGCCCAGGAAGTGGTCCCAGGCAGAGAGGCCTGAGAGCTTTGGGCAGGACTGGTCGTGGGATACAGGCAGACCCAAAATCACCAACACACTCTGCTTTTCTTGTAGCGGGGAGCTGACATACGTGTCTGCCTGGAGGTTCCGTGGAGCTCTGTCAGGCTGGGCCCTGGTGTCACAGCCCGTGAGGTCTCAGATCTGTGCCAGTCACTGATTGCAGGGCTGGTCTCAGTGAGTCTGGAAAAGGAGCTCTTGAGAGGTCTGAAGAAGGCACTTCTGGAGGGACTACTGCACTCTGTGCCTCCCTGAAGCCTCCATCAGCGTTGTGCTGAACTAATCATACCTCTGCAAGTGCAGAGGAGGGACACAATCAGTGTTTAGATTGCCATTCATTTAATGAGAGCACAAAGGTAGGAGAAATTAATTCAGGTCCTGGGGTCCCACTGGTGTCAGCTTCCCTTTTCACCATCTGGATAGGCAACTTGTTTTGAGCAGTGAAGGATTAGCACAAAGGAAGAGTAAATAAATTTGTTGCATATTTATGATTTCTTTCTGGAAAAGCACTATCCACCGCAGCAGCCCTGAGTGCTTAAGGGCTGCTCTCCTTTTCATGGGCTGACGTACTAAGGCGGCCAAAATGGGCATTATGGCCCTGAAAAACTGTACAGCCTCCTGTTTCAGTAAATATACAGCTCTTGTCATCCTAATGGAGCACGGCTAAGTGATCCTTGTGGCGACGGGAAGGATCCCAGCGGCTGCGTTCTGCAGCTGAAACCCGAAACTCCAGGTTGGGAGCATCAATTGTTAATGAGCCTTGCTGCTGCCCTGCCTCCGCTTTCTGCAGACTGATGATGCATTTCTGTATCACTGAGCAATGCTCGAGGGACGGGCCCCCGGGGACACTCGGGCCAGCGCCAGGCAGCGTGTTGTTAGCAGCTGTAACTTGGGGTGGATCAGCCTCACCCAGGCAGGACAGGGAGGGTATGGCTGTTGAGGCTTCCAGGGTTAATTCTTGGTAGCTTCTGACAGCCTTCACAAAAAGAGAGAAACCCCTCTGGGTGTTCTGGCCAGATAATTGGGTGTGACCAGGAGAGTGGTGGTAATTTGTGCAGATGTTAAATTTGGCTATGTGCTGGCTGTGCAAGGCCCCCTCACATGGTAACTGTGGTCATGGGAGCCACCAGAGGAGACGTGCAGCTGGTGTAAAACAGCATCACTGTCCTGAAACTGGTGGAGGACCCCACACCTGTCAGAGATGTAATATGTTTGGGCTAGTTAGCACAGAGGAGTTAGATCCTGGGGTTGGGAAGAGCTGCAGTGTTCTCTCCTTTCTCAGTCGGGACTGTAGGCAGCTTGAACCCCACAAAATGGGTATGAGAGGAACAAGCAAGGGACTCAGAAGGGTTTTATGTTTGCTCTGGCAGTACTTCCAGGGTGTACGGGCTCTCTATCTGGAGGGGCCGAGGCTGTTAGGTTTGTAACGTGTGGCACAGTGAGTGAAACACAAGAGAGATCATCGCAGAAACAGCACTTCTAACCCTGAGACTCTCTTGACAAGCAGATGAACCCTTTAAGTGATGGGAGTAATGTGCTGGTCCAAGAACATGAGAAAGACATTATGAATAGGAGGTCCCAGAGTGGAGGAGTAAACCTTCCCAGCACTGAGCTACCAGAGGAACAGTTGTGAAACTGGGAGGAAAGGTGCAGGTATTCTCTACTGAAGCAGTGAGGTGGAGGGCTGAGAGGTGATGCTCTGGACTGCCGCAGCAGGACAGAGGCCGAGTCCCCAGACCTTTCTCAAAGACCCAACAGAGATGTTCTCTCTGAGGGTGTCCTCACCTTGCCCCATGTGTTTGGGACCTATCTCAGGACACTCTGGTGGCATCATCTCCTGCTTAGGAAGCCCCAGGGTTACAAATCTCAGGGGAACATGCAGTGAAAGCAGCACTGTGTGTTTGACAGGCTGCCCACAGAGGTGGCAGTGTGGAGAGCGCCTGGGGCAAAGCTGTGGCTGCCGCTGGTGGGACGGTGTCAGTGTGGGGTCTGTGCTGCTACGTGATGGGTGATGTTTCCTGGAGGCACTGCTGGGTTTTGGTGATGAGCAGGGAGGATGACTTTCTGCCTTCAGTGCCTGCCGGATCCTCCTGTGCCGCTGGGAACGGAAGGGTGCTCCCAGGCCACGTGCAGCCGCTGCACTGCCCACAGTGTTACGGTAAAGGCATTTGTTGTGCTCTCTTTCTGTCTGTCATTTTGTGCCAGAGGCGTAATCAGGAATAAAGCTTGGTGCCATGGAACAGGCTTGCCAAGGTAGAGAAGGATTTTCCTGGATGCCAGGGCTTGCAGTGCCAGGCAGAGCAGCTGGTGCCTGCAGGCTAGATGCCCGAGAGTCCAGCTGCTGCTTTCGTTCCGCAGGGAAGCTCCCTCCTGTTCATGCCCAATGTTCTCAAGGTGTACCTGGAGAACGGACAGACGAAGGCATTCAGGTTTGAGAGGAGCACCACTGTGAAGGTAAGGATGCTCGGCAGGCTGTCCCCACCACCCCAATTACACCCATCAGCAGAGGTGCGGGCAGGGCACTTGCGTCGACCAGCTGGTCTGGAGGGGATTGCTGGCTGGTGCTGGGCACGCTGGGTTTTCTGTGTTAAGGATGTTCCCCTCCCCTGGAGACATGGGCGCTGATTAACCCCCTCAGGTGAAAGAGCAGCATCTGAGGGGGTGATCCTCCTGAGTGAAGAGCAATCCTCCCTCGGATTGCTCCTGCTGGGGGCATCACAGACAGGTCGCCACTGTTCCCCCAGAAGGCGACGCTGCTCTGCAGAGCCATTGATCCATCCCTTGCCATCACTGCTCAGCTTGGACAAAGTCTGGCACACTCCCAGTGTTTCTGGCCTGATCCTTATAGCTGCTCAGCGTTTATGTCGGACTTAGTAGGATTTGGCCATGCCCAGTGGTTGGAGGTCATACCTTGCTTAAAGGATACATGTTGTCCTGCACCAGTGCAGAAGCTGTGGGAGAGATTCAGGATGGACAGACATTCTGGGGTTATCAGGCTGAAAGTATGTTAAGGGGAAACACAAAGGGATTCCATTTGTCATGCAGTGAAAACTGTCCTCAGAAAAGGAGGAGTTTGTCTAGTTCATTCAAGCTTCACAAAACCATTGAGGTCTCTTGGGCAAGTGTCTGCAGGTCTTTTGACTTGCAGGGTCTGGAAAAGCAAAATAGTGCAATAAAGCAAGGAGGTGGTAAGGAAAGGGGAGGGGAGTAGTAAAGAGAGATTTGAATGCCTATTCCCAAGGGTTTAATTTCTAAAGGATGGATTGGCTCTTCGTCTTTGACTTGAGTTTCTCAGCTCTGACATGGAATATGTTTTCCCAGTCTTTGAGAGCAGCCCTCATTAGTGCCCTCCGGGAACGCCTACACAAGTAAAATGCTTCCCAAGTTAGGTGTTTCTAGAAATTCCTCTGTGGCTTGAGACATCCTGGCTTAAAACTGAGATGGGTCAAATATTTATGCTTGCCTCAAGAAGCCTGAGTGAATCCATGGGCTTCTGTTTCACTTTGTGCTCAGTCAAGCCTGAGGTGATATTTTCTTTTTGCCAAAAGTAAACCTTGTTACTTCCATAACAGTTAGTATATTGACAGAATTCCCTATTACAAGTGAAACACCAGTTTCAGTCAGATTGGTAAGATTTTTACAATTATGCTCTCAAATTATTGTTTATTGGAGGGAAGTGTTTTTCACCAGTTCTTTGTAGTTTCTTGTACAAAAAGAAGTTATTCTTTCACAAATCACAGAATCACAAACTGATTTGGGTTGGAAGGGACCTTAGAGACCATCCAGTTCCAGCCTCCTACCATGGGCAGGGACACCTTTCACTAGACCAGGTTGCTTCAAGTCCTGTCCAGCCTGGCCTTGGACACTTCCAGGGACGGGGCATCCACATCCCAAGTGTTGTAGAGTTATAGAAAGCTGGAATAACAAACACAGCAAATGTTTTGGTCAAGGGTGACAGAAAGTGCTCAACACCACTCAGCTGAAACCTGTAAAACTTCGAGTGTGAGGCAGCTCCAGGAAGCGGATTTGATACCTGTGGCACATTGGAGTTTGCGTGCTGCTGAACTCTTGCCATGGCAAGCTGCAGCTTCCCCACGGTGTCCTGCTGGGATGTGTTGTGTCTGTCCATCCGTGCCTCCCACGCTGCTCCACAGGCCTGCAGGCTGGAGTCACACAGGGACACCCGTGTGGTGTGTGAGTCTTCCTGGTGCCACACCTGAGCTCTGTGTGACCCCTGTGCCCCCAGGACATCGTGCTGACGCTGCAGGAGAAGCTGTCCATCCGCAGCATCGCCCACTTCGCGCTGGTGCTGGAGGAGCAGTACAACCTGGCCAAGATCCACCTGCTGCACGAGGAGGAGCTCATTGCGCAGGTGAGCCGAGCCCCCATATCCCACAGCCCTGCAGGGACACTGCCCCCCAGGAGCAGAGGCCAGCGAGGGGCAGGGGGAGCCAAGAGCTGCAGGTGTCAGCAGAGGGGGGAGCTCAGCCTGGCCCCCAGTGATGCCATCCGCCTCTGCCATGGTGTTCACCCGCATCCCCGGGGAAGTGGCAGCTGGGGAGCATCCTGCCCCGACTGGAGTGCCCACACACAGAGCAGTACCCAGGGGCTGGTGTTGCCTGGGCCATGAGAGCAGTCGCGGGTGACACCCTTTGTGCCACCTGTCACATCGGCCCATCTGCAGAGGGTTGTTTGAGCCTTACAACAGCTTTAGGACAGTTGTACATGACCTCGCTGTTCACAGTTCCCTGGGTGGTCAGAGCATTCACCCAGGCAAGAGCCCCTTGGATTAAATTCTGTGTCAGTACCTTGTGTCCTGTAAACACGAGGCAAGCTCGTGTAACCCTGCTGCTCTAACAGTGGTCCTGAGCTTGTTCAGTTCCTGAGGAGGTGCCTGCTCAGGTGTCTCAGTTCCGTGCTGATGGGTTTGTTGGTTGGCAGTCCCCTGCAGAGGGGTTCATGGAATCATATATAGAATATCCTGCACTGGAAGGCGCACACCAGGATCACTGAGTTCAGGTCCCTCAGTGGCTGGTGCAGTCAGACCACTGAGCACATGGGTCAGAGGAATTCCACTGGGCAGGATTTGCTCAGAATAAAATATGCTGATGTATAACTCAGAGTCTTGACATTGTATTGGCATTACAGCAATGATTCAGGGGTCTGTTTAGGGCTGCTATGTCTTGTGACTGAGCTGCAAAGCAGAGCAGCCTGCCCCTTCCCCTACTGTGATCACATGGCCTCAAGGCCTCTGTCCTGGTCACACTGCAAGTCTATGGGATCAGTGGGTATTTAAATGAATTGCTGCTGTCGAAGGGCTTCTGGACTACTGCAGGGAGAAGAAAAAAACAGATGAATAATCACAGATAAAATTACAAACACTACCAAAGTCTCCTCGTGTTTGTTAAGGATAATCCACCATCCCCTTGCCAGTGGCTTTAAACAATTCCTGTGGGTTTGCAGGAGCAAAGGCTGACTGTGCACTCGTGGAGGGAGGGCTTGTGGTGTGATGCCCTCTATCTGTTGCAGGTGGTCCAGAAAAGAGACTCTCATGACTACCGGTGCCTCTTCAGAGTGTGCTTTGTCCCCAAGGACCCCTTGGACCTCATGCAGGAAGACCCAGTGGCCTTTGAATATCTGTACCTGCAGGTGACACTGGAGCATTCCATGCTTAGGAATCCCTTCTCACCCCATTCTTATTTTTGCTTTGAGCCAGAGCAAGCCTCAGACTGGCTCACCTGTATGCCTGTGAAATGCAGAGCACTTAAAATCAGAGCCTTTCAATTCAATTTGCCTTAAATTCTTAAATCAACTTGTGTGCTTGGCTGGTGGAACCCTTAACTGTATGTGTGGTGTCACGTTGGCGGTCTCGTTCTGTCTTCTCCCCGACCCAACTCTGCTGTGTTTGCTCCAGAGCTGCAGCGACGTGCTCCAGGAGAGGTTTGCTGTGGAGATGAAGTGCAGCGTGGCGTTGCGCCTGGCTGCTCTGCACATACAGGAGAGGATCTACGCGTGTGCTCAGCCGCAGAAAGTGTCCTTGAAGTACATCGAGTAAGCGCACGGATTTCTGTGTTCTCTTGTGACTAGGCACGGCAAAAGAAGGAGCCAGCCACAAGTGGCATCAGCTCGCTGCTTGCCCTGTGTTGAGCTCTGCACGGGAGCCCAGAGGGGACTCAGCCTCTGGCTGTGCTGCTCATTTCAGGGCGGGGTGGCCTCCTGGGTCTCCCTGTCCCTAACCTGCTCAACTGCCTGAGCACTACCGACAGTGAACACCGGGGTGTGTCCCCAGGCAGAGGGAGGGTCTTACCTGCCACAGGGGCAGGGACCTGAAACTGCAGATCTCTCGCACAGTGATGGTTACCCCGGCTGCTCCTGCCACTGCTGATTGCAGTATCTGGAGAGGGATGGTATAATCACCAACTTTGTACATCTCTCCACCCACCAGCAGCCAGCCAGACATACCTGCTTTGGGCAGTGATGGGTCCTGTGAAGTACTGGGATCTGTGGGGAAATGACCCAGAAATGCTTTCAGAAGGAGCAGGTGTGCCATGCTGCATGTTGCTGCTCTGAGGCTGCACCTGCCCATGACAACCCCTGCTCCAGGAAGTGGTGACGAGCTCTTTGTTAATTACCAGGCCCTGCTGTGGTGACAGGCAGTGCCGTCGCCTCGTGTGCAGCCAGATGTGCCCAGCTGTGTGCAGGGAGCCCAGCTGTGTGCGGGGAGCAGGGGCAAGGGGCAGTGCTCTCACCTCATGGGTATTTAATGCTTGGGCTGAATAAACTCGCCAGCAGCACACATGGCCCACGTTTTGGGCCCAGGAAACAGAATGTGCTGAAATGTCATTATCTTGTCACCAAAGCAAGCTGCGTGCAAGGACAGAGTCTCCATCCTCTGGATGATGAGAGGAGACTGGGACTGTCCTGCTGATGAAGGTTGTGAATGACCTCCTGTAGAACCATGTGAAAATGGCCATTCTGCATCAAAGTGCACATTGTCCTGTCCTGCTCCCGACCTGGTGGCAGGTGCAGGTAGCAGAGAATTTGAGTGAGTGAGGCCACTGGGTGTGTTACAGCCCCCCAAGGCTGCCTGGTGCCTCTGCCTTCCTCTGCCTCTGCCCTGTCCTGCAGTGCTGGTGCTCAGCATGGCTGGGGCCCCCTGTGCCCCCTCCCCTCTTTCTGCCAGGAGGGACTGGGGAATCGAGAACTTCATCTCACCCACCTTGCTTCGAAACATGAGAGGGAAGGACATCAAGAAAGCCATCAGCTACCACCTGAAGCGGAACCAGGTGCTGCTGGACCCTCGGCAGAAGGTAGCGTGCAGCCCTGGGTCACAGAGCCCCCGGGGTGCTGGCAGTGTCCCTTGGGGCTGAGGAGGCAGCGTCCTCCCTCTGCAGTCCCCTCCCTGCCTGTTGCTTGGGGCTTTTCTCCTGCCTCTCATGCTCTGTGCCCACGCTCCCTGCTCTCCGTGCATCGTGTGTCCCGCTGCATTTTGCTGTGGGGTGCCAGATGCTCACTGGGCCACGTGGGACGGTTCATAGTCACCTCTGTTGCCTGTCCAGGCTGAGCTTGATGTGTTGGTCAAATACCCAGTCCTGCACCAAAGAATGTCTCCCATCCTGCAGCTGCCTGCAGGACCTGTGTCTAAACTGTGTTTCCTCTCCTGCCAAACGAAGCACACGCTGACGGCAGCCCAGGTGCGTCTGAGCTACCTGCAGATCCTGGGAGAGCTGAAGATGTACAGTGGGAAGATCTTCAATGCCACCCTGATGGTACGAGCTGTTTGCTTATGTGCTGGGTTTTGGTGTGCTGTCCTGCTGGTCACCCCACTTCTCCCTGTCCTGGCATATTGTGATAGATGTTGGTAGGCGGCTCTGCTGGAGAAACCCAGCATAGTTCCATTGCAGTGTGCAGAACACAGACCAGCCTTCAGGGCAGCTATGCATGTTTTTTCTGATTGAAAGCTGTGACTCTTGTTCCTCAGATAAACAAGGGCTATATTTTGTATGTCTTAAAGTACTTGAGAAATCTGGGGAGGCTTCAGACCCTTGAAGAAATACTGGAAACGCTTAAGACTCACTGTAAAAAAGAACTCTGCTCTTTCTACAAGAGGTTTCTTAGGTTGTTGATTTTTCTGCCTGTCCCCACCTGGGGGGTGTGGTGCACCTGTGCTCACCTGTGCTGAGCTGCAGGACACAAGCTGTGTCACACAGGGAGCTGAGCACTGTTGGTGGGTCTGTCCCGGAGCAAAACCTCTGTGACATGGGTCACAATGATGCCAAAGTTTATACCTACATGCAAATTGAACAATCTCTGCCACATTATATGTGCGCTAATTCATTTTTTGTTCAGTGTCTCACCCTAACAGAAAGTATTGACATTTCCTCCACACCCAGAAATGTCTTTGTGAAGTTTCTACCCTGCAGCCGCAGCAGGTCTCACTGGGTCCATGTGGGGACACCCTGGGCTGCCAGGTGCCACTGCTGACAGTGGGACCACGTGCTGCGAGCCACGTCTCTGGCTCTGCCAGGTGGCTGGTGCATCCCTGGGGCCCCTGGGGCCGTGGAGAGCTGCTGGTCCTTGTGCAGGGGAAAGAGCTGGCAGCGGGCTCCTGTGGCACCGCAGTGGCAAAGAGAATCAGTGCTGAGATCCCAGATGAGGTCGGGGGGCCAAGGGGTTCCTGGCCAGGTTTTATTGACAGGTTTAACCTCTGCCCCTGCAGCAGCAGGACAGGGAGTCATACGTGGCATTGCTGGTGGGTGCCAAGCACGGGGTGAGCCAGATCATCAACAGCAAGCTCAACATCATCACGAGCCTGGCCGAGTTCCCCAGCATCAGCAGGGTGGAGCTCAGCGAGGAGTCCGAGCGAGTGAGCACGGTCAAGATCTACCTGCAGGACCTGAAGGTGAGCGGCTGCGTGGGGACAGAAGCACAGGGGGAGTTACTTGCACCATCAGCTCCTCTCAGAGGCTGAGTGTGTCACTAGCATGAAAGGCTTAGAACAGACTTGGGAGGGAAAGCTCATGGGAAGAACCAAAAAAATTACTAGGGATAAGTGATTCTTCCTGCTGAGGAAAAGTGATTCTTCCTCCATCAGCGAGACACATCAAAGGCACAAAAGGCAAGAAAAACAAATTACTCTTCTTTGTGCCTCCTGCAGAAACAGACTGAGGGAAGTATGAGACACAGCGGGTGGGTGCCCTGTCCTTGTGCAGCCTGTTCCTGCAGACTGTGCTACAAACAATATTTGTTTATTCTAATCTTTTTCACCCTTTTCTCCCCCACACCTCCAAAAATTAAAACAAACAAAAAAAAAGCTGCTCACTTTGCTGCTGGAATCAAACAGTGCGAAGGATCTTGTCTGCCTCATCGTTGGTTACTACAGACTCTTTGTGGATGCAAACGTCTCCATATTTACCTGGGGCGAGAAAAAACAGCAACTGCACCGTGTCTCAGCTGAAGAAGGTTTAAAAAACCAGCCTTTTTTTGACAAAGGATGGGGAGGGAGTGGGTGGATGACCCAGCTCCTGGGAAAAGCACTATGTGGGCCCGGGGCTTTGTGGTGGCACCTGCATATGATTAAGGCTGGGCTTGATGATCTTGGAGGGCTTTTCCAACATTCACGGTTCCATGATTCTGTGACAGCTGCAGCCTTGTGGGGGTCGCAGACCAAGGCTTGGGGCGAGGGGTCACCTGGCAGCTGCCCTGCAGCTCCGGGGGTGCTGCACTGGGGCAAAACCACCCCACAGGTCCGGCTGCACCTGCCCTCGTTGGCTGGTGAGCTGGCGAGCGCTGAGCCCCCCGGGTCCCCCGGGGCAGTGTCTGCTCTCCCTCCCCACATCCCTGGATGGGCTGACCAGTGCGTTTAAATCCCAGGGTATGAATCCCGAGCGTGCAGCGACTCTGAAGACTCCTGGGACCTGGATTCCTCCTCGGAGTGTCGCACGGACACCGCGGTGGCGTGCGGCAGTGAGGAGGGGCAGGGCGAGTCCTGCAGCCCCGGGGGGAGCAGCGCAGAGCCCCAGGCTGGAGGGGGCGGCCCGCGGGCCGGGGGTGACAACACCACGGACAGCGCGTCCGAGGCGTCCGACTCGGCCCACACCGAGAGCCGAGGGGTCAAGACGAGCGGCTCCAGCGACTCCATGGATGCGCTGGAGGAAGATGAGCTGGAAGCGTGCTCTTCCTCCAAGCCAGAGCTGTTCCGCTTCTACGCGCCGACCGTGCAGGAGATGAGCAGCTCGGACAGGAGCTTCGTCCCGGTGCGAGCCGCGGGGAGCCCCGGCGGGGCGGCTCCCGGGGACTTCTTCTGCTTCCTGCAGGTGCCGGCGGCGGCGCGGGCGGGGCCCGGGGGCAGCCCCTCGGAGCGGGGCGCGGGGCTGGCCGCGCTGGACGCCAGGCTGTCCGAGGTGCACACCACGGGCTACTACAGCCTGTGCTACAGCACATCCCCCGCGGGCGGCGGCGCCGGCCCGGGGCACGCAGGGGCCGGCGACCTCGTCCTCAAGCCACCGCCGGGCTTCGGGGACTCCAGCTCCGAGGAGGAGTTCTACGATGCTGCGGACAGGCTCAGCCCTCCGGAGGCGCTGGCAGGTAAGCCCACAGCCCCGTGCTCCTTCCTCCCGCTGCCGGGGCGGCGGTGCTGCCCCTCTCCCATCGCTCTGCCTGGGGGGGCTCGCGTTCCAGCTCGTAGTGCTTTCTCCAGGTCTTTTGAAGGACCTCTGAACACCCATTCTCCGCAGGCCACTCCTCAGCACCGGCACAGTGACATTGCAGGGGGATTTGTAATCCCATGCAAGCACTAGGTGTTGGGAAAAGTCTGTTTTCAGAGAGGCGGCATTCTGGAATCTCTGCTCTCTTCCTCTCAGCTGAGGAGACCCCAAACCTGTAAAACATTGTTCCCTGACCTGCCAAGATCAAAGGTCATGTCATGTTCATGTCAGAGGCTTCTTACATAGCTGAGTCAAGGATTCCCAGGGCTGAGCAGCTCCCTGGCCATTGTATTTTCTCAGAAATGAGAGGATTCTTGTTTCTGGAGTAATCAGCTCTTTCAGTATTAACTGAACCGCTTAAGAATTTGATTTGTGCCATTAGAACAGTTTTGGCTTTTATATTAATGCACAGTCACTGTACTGTGCTCAGGAAAAACCTGTCATCTCTGAAAATTTTTATCATCTAAATATCCAGCTGGGAACCTCTGAGCACGTGTCTGTTTGATGACAAGCCCACAGCTTGTCCGTGTCGGTGGCAGTGCTCCTGCAGTGCTGCTGCTGTCCCCAGGGTTAGCTGGGGAATTACAGCTGTACCTGCCTTCAGGTGAGGCGACTCCAGAGCCCTCATCGCTACCCCTGGCCTGCAGTCCTTGTGGCCACACACCCGGGCTCTACCTTTTTCATGACACCTAGCCCCAAGCAGGTACTTGATCATGAAAGACCGTTTCCTTTTGCCCTCGGGGGCCAGGCATTGCTGCTGGACATTTGTGTCTGTGATTCCAAGTCCTGTGCCAAGAACTTTCTGGCCCACTGTGTAGGAAAGTGGATATTCTGCTGCCCAGGACTGCTGCCTGATTTCCATGTTTTTTCTTGCCATTCAGGCTATGATACAGGATCCTGGGAGGGTACAGAGAGCTCCTCCTGCATCCCAAAGAGGCTGAGGTGCTACAGCTTGGAGGAGACCCCATCGATGAGGGAGAAGCACAGGCAGGAGAAGGAGCTGACCTACACCAAGAGCCTGAGGAAGAGAAGGTCTTTCCTGAAAACTGACTACACCTCACAGGTCAGTTTCCCTGTGGCTCTCCCAGGCTCTCCACAGCGCTGCTGCTCCTGGCCACCCACTCAAGCCTCTCCAGAGGACACAGGGAAGGACATAGAGATGGGGCTTCCTGTGGCCACCCAGGCCCAGAGGGACACTGCTGGCACCGACCGCTGCTCTGACCTGATGGACACGGAGCCTGACACCACAGAGACAAAGCCAGTGAGGGAATGGGTGGTTTCACCTGTTTCGGATGTTCACCATCCTGGTGACCAGTGTGGGGAGGAGGACAGCGGCCTCCAGCCAGCACACCCCCCTGTGCTGGCCCCGGAGGAAGCTGAGCCTGTTCCCAGAGGTCAGAGTGGAGCTGCTCAGGAAAGCTCCCCCCCAGTGGAGACAGATCCCGGGTGTCTGAGTGAGGAGAGCCGTGTGCCTACAGGGGGCTGGCAGACCCAAGGGGCACAGGAGGGTGGGGGTGAGGTGGTGGCCACCCAGCACACAGCCAGTGTTGTGCCCTTGTCCTGCGATCCAGAGGGGACCTGCCCCACTAACAAACTCCTGCTTCTTCCACCGGCTCCTGGCCCCAGCATGGCCCCTGCCTGGGAGCTGGCCCAGCACCAGGGGCTGCTCCCTGCGAGTGTGCAGCCTTCCCCGGCTCCCTGTCAGGAGAGCCAAGCCGATGGTCAGAGCTGTATCACTGGCAAGGGCAGCACCGATGGCGATCACTGTGCTGATGGTCAGCACTGTGCTGATGGTGAGGGCCGTGCTGATGGTCAGCACTCTGCTGATGGTCAGTGTTGTGCTGATGGCCAGTGCCATGCCAACAGCAGCAGCAATGGGGCCGTGTCGCGGGCGAGGAGCGGACAGGTGGCGAGTGGGGAGACCCTGCAGAGAGTGCACGAAGGCCACGTGGGGTTCCCAGAGGCAGCCCAGCTCCTGGCAGAGGGCAGCAGTGCCTCGGGGGTCCTCACCCGCCTCTCCTGGCTCTCGTTTGGGGTGAGGACAGGCCCTGTGTCACCCAGCCCACTGCAGGACAGGGCGGATGACCCTCTTGAGCCTTTGGCCTGTCTGAGGAGCAGTGGGTGCATAGGGGCCAGTGTTGTTGGAAGGAAGATGCCAGCACCCCCTGTTGACGCAGGCTGTGGCAAGGAGCTGGGGAGCAGCTCAGGGCCGGTTGAAGGGCAGCCCAGGAGGGATGCAGGAGATGTGGCTCTGCCGGAGCCACAGGCTGCACAGGCTTCTCTTCCCAGAGAACAGGCTGCGGGGCTGGGGAAGGACTCCTGCCTGGCTCCAGCTGCAGGGCTTTCCATCTCCGCCATCCCAGTTCCCTTGGGGAAAGGAGCAGGAGACCACGGGGCTGCAAAACACTCCTTCCTCTGTTTTAACCCCGAGGAGGGCGAGCAGACCCCTCCACCCCCCATCCCAGCCGGGTCCATGGGCTGTTCCCTGGCGCCAGGAGGGTTGGACAGCTGTGGCTGCCGGCTGCCCTACATCAGCTGCTTCCCCCAGCCCTACAACCAGGGGGAGCGTGACATCAGCCCCCCCCAGTTTCCAGGGCCCCTCACCACCCCACCCTCCGGCAGCTGCAGCCTTCCCAGGACCCCTGGGAACAGCTTCCCAGTCTCCATTGCTGGGGATGAGGCAGGGCAGGACCCCCACATCCGAGTGCTCGGGCAGCTGAAGGACCAGGCATGGATGAGCCCTGCGGATTTCTCCTGCTTCCTGGCCTACACCGCGGAGCTCCAGGAGGTTGTAGGGAAGCTCTGTGGGAACCAGGCAACCCACCTGCATGACCAGTGTGCAGAGCAGGGTGCAGAGAGCAAGGGGGCCCTGGGCTGGGCTTCCCAGGACCTGCTGTCCAGCTGCCAGGTGCTCCTGAGCACGGAGCAGCCTCTCACCGAGGTGCAGCGTGCGCTGAGGGCAACGTTCGACCGCCTGGTTCACCTGGCAGTGACCTGCTTCCAGGTGACACACTGCCGGCGCTGCAGGCAGAGACAGCAGGAGCTGGGAGCTGCGCTGGGGGATGTGGTGGGCACCTACCAGCAGCTGGTGCAGGCTCTGCACCAGCAGCTCCATGGGCAGGTCTGCCCGGAGCTGGGCACCAAGCTCCTTGCCCGGCAGCACACGGCTCTATCAGCTGCCATCTTCTGTCTCCTGCAGCAGTTCAGGGCATCCCCGTGGCCGTGACAGGCTGGGTGGGGCCACAGGAGGGAACTGAGGGGGACAGAGCCCAGATGTGTGCCCTCTGTCCACCTCAGGCTCTCTCCCAGGCAGTTCAGCCCAGGATGGCCATGGGAGGATGTGCCCACAGCTGTTGGCTGGGCTCCCCAAAAGCAGCCGTGCCCTGGGATGCTCTTGGAGCTCTTCACTGTGTGTCTTGCCCAGGGCTCATCCCTGGGCTCCCACAGGCTGTGCAGGTGATCAGTCTCACAGTGTTGTCCCAGCTGCCTTTGTCACCCATGGGGAAGGGTGGGAGCCTTTCAGCTTGCCTTTCACCCACTCTGCTCTCCAGGCAGGAACACCAAACCCAGCCTGGCCTAATGTGAAGGACCCCAGGTGGCTTTCCCACCTTCTGCGGCCGAGGGAACACAGTGATCCCATATCAGCTGCTTTTCCTTAGGAGGAGAAGCCGTCCCAGCCAGCGCAGCTGCTCTGCTGTGGTTCCTGTGTCAGCAGCTCCTCTGCTGCTGTGAGCTGATGACTGAGATCAGTCTCATCTCTCAGCCTGACCAGCTCCACACCACCCTCGGAGCTGCTCCTGGCTCGGTGTCTGCCAAAAGACACGAGCACGCCCTGACACCGTAACGCTGCGGTCAGAGCTGTGCAGGGGCCGTCAGGGGCTCCTTCGGCTTGGAGCAGCCCTGTCCCCCTCCCACCAGGCACAACTCCCCCAGCCAGCTGTGAGCTGGAAAGGGTTTCACTGGGCATCCCTGTGGGGCAGCACGGCCGTGCCCCTGGGTGGAGGGGGCAGCGGCCGGTCCCTCACTGCTGAGCTCCAGCCTGGGGGTGCTGGGGGCGGCTGCCTTTGCCCAGGGAGCTGTTGCTGCAGCTGAGCGAGCTCAGGGTGACAGGGGTCTGCAGCAGGCAGCTGAGGGGCAGGGGTGGGCTGCTGTGATGGCACCACCTCTCCCCAGGCACCGTGGGGACAGGGCTGTCCCCTGGCTCTGGGACACCAAAGGGAACCATCTCCACATCAGCTTGCCAAGAGCCCCCAGGGCACAGCACCAGGCACTGGCCAACACTAACACCACAGCACCCTGAGTCCCTGTTGTGGCTTAACCTCGGGTTAACCTGGGGTTAACCCTGGCTTGGTTAAACTACGACAGTCCCCCAAGAACTCCTGCGGACCCCAGTGTCACCCACACTTGGGAACAAGCCCCAGGGCTGCGAAAGGGTCTTGGCTGTGAGAGAGGAATGAAAACACATAACCAAACTTACCTCAGATGACCTTCAGGTCCTGCTGCCACTGGCCATGAGGTTTTAGGGGTCTTTTGGCAGCAATGGCTGAGGTAATGTATTGACTCAGCTGCACCAAACACACTTCCTGCTGTGGCTGTGGCACGTGTCACTGCTCTGTGCAGGACACAGCCGAGTCCGGGTACCTCCCAGCAGGGACACGGGGATCAGGGACCTGTGTGTGTCAGGTGTGACGACGTACCGCTCATCAGTAACTGTAGAGACACAATGGGGATCTAAACATTTTATTTTATATTAGATGCATACTGCTAGCCAAAGGCTTCAACAGCTCACCTAGTCTTCTCTGGGTTTGAGCTGTTGGGACGTAGTGCCCTTGGGAGATGCTCCCTGTCTGCATTCTGCAGGAGCAGCACTGTCCTGTCCCATGGTGGGGGGTTTTCCTTGCCCATAAGCTTTGCAATCCCAACTTCACCTTACTCTCCGTTTCAATAAAATGAAGAAAACACCTTAAAGCTCTCCTCGCCATCCCAGAACAAGTGTAGGTGCAGGAGTCACAAACAAACAGCTGCAAAGAAGCAAAACTGCATTCCTGTCAGTTTTCACTCGATCCCAGGCTCCACCAGCTTTTGTTTCCTGCTCAAGGGGGATGGGGACGTCCAGCACTGCACTCCTGAGGTAGAAGGTGTTGCTCCAACACGGTCCTCACACTGCTGGAAACTGAGCTGTCTCCTGTGCACAGTCACACTGGTGCTTCCTGCCTGTGCAGCTCCTCACCACAAAATAAAGCGTTTTCTTGGGCAGCAGTGGCGCCCTGGGCTGTCTCCACTTGTTCCTCTGTATCCCGTAGCACGTAGCCTTTTCCAGAGGAAACTCCAGCCCTCAGGGCTGCCGGCCAGCTCCGTGTCTCGTAGTAGGTGGACAGGACATCAAAGACTGTCAGGAGCAGAGAGATGTTGAGTCACACATGTGCTGTGACGATAGTGGCAGCAGCTCTACACACACCCACCGAACACAAGGGAGGTGAGGACAGCTGACCCAGCGAGGGTCCCCATGTACCACCTGATGAGCTGGTGCTTGGGGCAGCTTACCTAGGGGCAGACAAGTATTTTGGAGAGGACTTTAGAGAGCTCTGGGCAAAGCAGTGGCTGTGTCAACTGGAGCAAAGTGCCCCTGTCACTGTTTTGGCTGACATGTGGCACCTGTTGGTGTCCCCCCTGTAGAGAGCCACACCTGCTGTTCTCCCATCACCACTCCCAGGCACTGAGACCCCACCCTTGGGCACACAGAGCGCCCAACCACTCCCACTGCCTTGTGTCAATGGAAGGGCAACGCAGTCCTCACACCAGGGGTAAAAGCTTTGAGGAGCTGGCCTGGGTCATGAGCCCCTCCGCAGTCGCCAGTAGAGAGGCATTCACCTTGCAGAGGTGAAGGGGCATGAGCACATCCTCTGCTGTGAGCAGGTGTGCCAGCCCATGGGGGTACAGAACACCAACACCCCTCCCCGCCATTGTCAGACTTGGCTGAGCGTGGCACACGCCTCAAAACTCCCATCCCTCCATGGCCTGTCCCCACAGCACCACTCTGCCCCACTGTCCCTGCCTCGTGCACAGCTCCCCAGGGAGCACGGGATCACGCCCGGCCTTTGGATCACACCAGACTCCAGGGTGTCCCCCAGGACCGTCCCGCCCTGCTGCAGCCCCTCACCCTGGTTGATGGCCAGCGTCTCAGAGTGGTAGTTCCTGGCGTTGGGGGCTTTCACCATGTACTCGCGGATGGGGAGCCGGGCTGTCTGCAGGGACTGCTCCCGTGCCCTCCGCAGGGTCAGCTGCTGCAGGGGACAGATGGACACGCTGACACATGGCTTCACACGCATGGCACGAGCAGCCACAGAGCCAAAACCTGCCCTGGGGCTCGTGGCACCCACACTGCTGCAGCCTCTCCCTGCTGGGTCCAGGCAGAATTTGAGGAAAAAGGGATGGTGGAGGCAGCAGCAGCACTGGGATGTCTCTGCTCTTGTGAGGGCATGGGGCAGGCACCACCCACCTTGTGAATGCTTTCATCCACCAGCCCTCCCAGCACATACACCTTGTCTGGATCGATGTCTTCCAGGACTAGAAACAGGACATGCACTGGCTCACCACCACACAGCAGTAAATCCCGCAGGACACTGCTCTCCCGGCAGACCCTGCTCCCAAGGACAGCGGTGGGCAGAGCCCCCTCTCCCTGGGGGCTGAGGCCTGGGGGCAGATGGGTCCCACCAGCATAGATTTAGCACCAGATGTGAGCACACAGCACGTCTCATGCAATGTGAGACAGCCCACATGAGGAACAACTTGCCTGAATCATGCAATAGCCTCAAAAAGAAATTTCTAAAAGCCAACCTTTGGCCCTGGTTCTCCCTTGCCTAAAGCACGTGAAATATTTACCGTTCTCAGAGTCAGGAGTGAGATAAACAATGGCATCCAAAGGAAACAGGTCCAGGTAACTCTCTGGAGTTGTATCCATCTTGAAAACACAACAGGGAGTGAAGCAGACAGTTAGCCCAAGGTGCATCTGACAGAACAAAGCCCCTTCCCAGACACAGAGATATCCTCGGACCAACATTATTGCTTTGGACATACAAACTCCTAAAGATCTTGTAGATCCTACAGATCCCCAGTGATGTGGGGTTTTTCTTTTTCAATTGGAAAATGTTTCTGTTCTAGGCACTGATAGACACACTTATAAAAACTCCATTAAATTCTCTCCTCATCAAAAGTTCTCGGTGTGCTCTAAGAAAGGGAGAGCAGCAAAAATTGTCTAATTTTAAACAAGATGCAGAGCACAGGGCTGAGCTCTCCCGGATCCCGTGACCCGACCCTCACCAGGTATCCGGCGAAGCCGTCGTTCATGCGGAAGCACTGCTCGTAGATCGGCGTGCCCGCCGCGAACCCCGTCAGGCACAGCCAGAAGGGCCGGGCGGCGCGGCGGTTCGCCCCGTAGAGCCGGCGGATCGGGGAGGCGAGGCGGCCACTCTCCTGGGGGACAAAGCGGGACGGTGACCCCGAGCCCGGGGCTGGCGGGCCCGCCGAGCTCGGTCACACGCCGGGCGAAGCCCAGGGCAGGTCCCGCCGAGCCCCCGGCGCCCCGCCCGCGGTAGGGACGGGCTCACGCGGAGGGCAGCATGTCCGGGGCCCCCGAGCAGCCCCCGGGACGCCCGCACCTTCTCGGTCATGCTGCCGCCCACGCCGAGGTCCACGCAGAGCCGCGGCCCCGCCGCCCGCGCCTCCAGCAGCCGCTCC
>VZRO01000434.1:326879-341680 GCA_013397915.1 Daphoenositta chrysoptera | reverse complement strand
GGATCCCCATCCGGGTGTGCCCGAGGGTCCCCATCCAGGTGTGCCCGAGGATCCCCATCCGGGTGTGCCCGAGGATCCCCATCCGGGTGTGCCCGAGGGTCCCCATCCAGGTGTGCCCGAGGATCCCCATCCGGGTGTGCCCGAGGATCCCCATCCGGGTGTGCCCGAGGGTCCCCATCCAGGTGTGCCCGAGGATCCCCATCCGGGTGTGCCCGAGGATCCCCATCCGGGTGTGCCCGAGGGTCCCCATCCAGGTGTGCCCGAGGATCCCCATCCGGGTGTGCCCGAGGATCCCCATCCGGGTGTGCCCGAGGGTCCCCATCCAGGTGTGCCCGAGGATCCCCATCCGGGTGTGCCCGAGGATCCCCATCCGGGTGTGCCCGAGGGTCCCCATCCAGGTGTGCCCGAGGATCCCCATCCGGGTGTGCCCGAGGATCCCCATCCGGGTGTGCCCGAGGGTCCCCATCCAGGTGTGCCCGAGGATCCCCATCCGGGTGTGCCCGAGGATCCCCATCCGGGTGTGCCCGAGGGTCCCCATCCAGGTGTGCCCGAGGATCCCCATCCGGGTGTGCCCGAGGATCCCCATCCGGGTGTGCCCGAGGGTCCCCATCCAGGTGTGCCCGAGGATCCCCATCCAGGTGTTCCCGAGGATCCCCATCCGGGTGTGCCCGAGGGTCCCCATCCAGGTGTGCCCAGGCATCCCGAGGTGCCGGGTCCGTTCTGGTGACCAGGTGTCATCGCTGTTTACATCAGCAGCACCCCTGGGCTGTGGTTTCAGTAACTGGGGCAAGTTGCTGGTGTGAAGTGTCATCGTGTGCTCCTCCCACCTCACCTGGGTGGAGCAGGGACTCCCTCTCCAGGAGGAGAGGGGCCGGGGGTGACAGTCTTGCTGACCAGTGTCCAGCTCCGGCTGGTGCCGGGAGTCCCCCCCCGGTGCTGCCAACTTTATATTTTGCAAGGTTTTAATGAAAAAAATCCGACTGGTTTGCAGGAGGACAAACAGATATTCCAGATAAACCTTTGAATCAGTGTTACTTTTTCTGTCTCAGAACGCCGGGAAGGTGTGGGCAGGGGGACCCAGTGACACAGGGAGTCTGTGGCATGACAGGCACCTGCTGGAGGGCAAAACCCGACACAAACACAGAGTTTTCTGTTCTGCTGCCTGCAGGTCGGTGCTGACCGTTGCCTGTGAACAGACTGAAGTCCTGCTCTTTGACCCAATATCTTCAAAGCACATCAAGACTCTCTCTGAAGCTCATGAAGACTGTGTAAATAACATCAGGTAGGTCAGGAGGGACGTTTTGACACAACTCAACCTGTACTTAGGCTTTATGGTTTAAATCCTCTGCCACTTTCTTGGGATAGACCTGCAAATAGCAAGAACAGGAGTCTAAATCCATTGCTATTTTTATCACGTAATATTTTTCCTTTTAAATTCAGGGGTTTTAAGCTGTTCTGGTTCTGGAAATAGATTTTGAGGTGAGAATTTAAGGTATCTTCTAACAGTATTGCAGCTGCTCTTCACTCAGATTCTCAGAGCAAAACAAACCACTCCAAAACCCCAAAACAACAACCAACTACACAACAAGAAAAAAAAAACCTCAACCAAAAACTAAACCCAAACAAAAACCCCCAAGAAAACTGTAGAATATTCTTGAGTGTTTTCTCTCAAACGAGGCAAATATGATGTGTGGTGCCATGTTCATCAGTTAAAGGTTATGGTTTTCAGAAGCTGGTTGTACTTTCTACAAAAGACTGAAATTTTACATCAGCTGGATGTCTGTCAGGAAAGCTGGATTGAAATGTGTGTCTGTCTGACACCATGGAACTGAACTCTGTTCTGCTCACAGTACACAGCGTTACCTGGGCCTTGTTCAAGTTAATGAGCAGGATTCCAGTCTCTGCAGCACTGCAGAAGTTCCTTGCAGTAAGCACCAGAGATTCTTACTGTTTACCAAAGTTTGGGGTTTTTCCCATGGTAGCTGGTTATTCATTTTTCAGAGTTGTTGCTGTTTTTGCGTGGTGTAACTCTAGGCTTAAATGATTTTTAGTGGGTGTTTTTTGGATGGGTGTCTTGTTCCTTTTACCTGAGGTAGGGCTTTTCTTACTTGAGGGCCTTCATCGAATGAATTCCAAACATAAACCAGCATGCCTTGTCCTTCTGAAAGTCAAGGCTTGCCTGAATTCCAGCGGTGCTCCCCTTTGATCTGCATAGTGCAAACTCAGTGATTTCATCCGTTGCTTTTCTCAGTGAACCACATAACTTGTGTTGGTATGTTTTCAAACAGGGTCTTGTCATCACTTGGTATTTTGGAAAAGCCTTGAATTTGCTTCAGTAAACTCTGGACTCCATTTATTCAGTTTATTTCCTAGCTGTGCTGCTTCCAGCTCCACTGAGCTGAGTGTTGTCCAGAGGGGACAGAGTTACTGTGGGGGTTCTGTCTGAGCACGTGTTCACTGGAGGTTTGGCTCTTGTGTGACTTGAACACAATTCATTAACACACAAACCCCCTAAAAACCCCCAAACCAAATCACACCTCTGCTGTACCTCTGTGTGTTTGCTACTACAGAGGCACTGCTGGTTCGTATCCCAGTGGTTCTGGTTTTAGTGGAACTTTCACTGGCACACACTGCTGTAAGTTCTGAGGGGTTTTGTTTGTGGCTACTCTGCTTACCTCTGTGTTAGCTGACATTCCTGCCTAAGAGCATTGGCTTTGGAGATGGCCCTGAGCAGCTGCCGTGTCTCCCTCCCGCTCCCAGGTTCCTGGATAACCGGCTGTTTGCGACGTGCTCTGATGACACGACGATAGCGCTCTGGGACCTGAGGAAGCTGAACACCAAAGTATGCACTCTGCACGGCCACACCAGCTGGGTCAAGAACATCGAGTACGACACCAACACCAGGCTACTGGTGACGTCGGGCTTCGATGGAAACGTCATCATCTGGGACACCAACAGGTACGTGGCTGTGCTCGCCCCATGCAGCACACCAGGACAGGTACAAGATGCTAAGCCTGTCTCCTGTGTGGGGCTGCAGTGTGTTCTGAAACACTGGGAGTAGGTTATAGCCCTTACCGAGAGGCTGCATCACCTCGCTGGTAATAGTAGATGGCTAGAAAGAAGCTTCTCTTGCTGACATGCCTAAATGTAGTTCTTCCTTCCGAAGAAGGTTCTGTCCTCATTGTTGTAGGTGTATGAATATGTGACTTTTCCCAGTTCATTAAAAAGTAGGATAAAGACAGCACTCGAAAAAAAGGTTATGGGGCGAACAAAAGGAATGATGCTGGGCACATCCTGGACCCCTATGGACACGATCAGGGCCTCGAGCTGGAGCTGACCACAGCCCCCTCCTGTGCTTGTCTTGCTGTCTAGGTGCACAGAGGAAGGATGTCCCCACAAGAAGTTTTTTCACACCCGTTTTCTGATGCGAATGAGGCTGACACCAGACTGTTCCAAAATGCTGATCTCCACCTCCTCTGGTTACCTTCTGATTTTGCATGACCTTGACCTAAACAAGTCCTTAGAGGTTGGCAGCTACCCGATTTTAAGAGCCAGGAGGACCACCTCGAGCTCAGGTGAATGCTGGTGAGGTGGTCTGTGGCAGTTCTGTGCTAAGGGTGTTTTGTGGGCTGCTCTTGGCCAGCAGCCTGCGTGTGCTGGGGTACCTGTGGGCTCATCTGTCTGGTGCTGTTTGCAGACATCACGTCGTCAGGCTCCTCTGGCCCTCGAGCTGTGGGTTCACCCTGTCACCAGAACAACTCCGGGCCGCTCTCTGAGAAAACCTTGTCACGGCCCTCCCAGCGAGAAGGTAGGAAAAGATCACTACAAAAAAGATAAATTAAAAGAAATCCTGGACTTTGATTTACCTAAGCCTGTCTAGGCCAGAGTACGTTAGTGAAAACCTGTGGTTTTGTCCTGTGGTTTTTAAAGAATGGTGTTGCTAGGTCTTCTATTTAACCAGTAAAATTTTCTTGCACACCAGAGCCCGGGGATCTAATCAGGTTTTATTTCTGAGAAATCTGGTAAAAGTAACAAGATCTTTATTTGATGTCAATATGTTGTTACATAGAGGTGCTCCCTTTGCCTTGTGTTTTTCCTTGAACAAAGTTTGTGTGAATGATCTTTAAGGGAAAAAAAGAGGATACACCTCCAGAGAATCAGTGTGAACTTGGCAAATGGGTGGAATATTTTGTGCATCCCTTGCAATTTCAAATAAATGTAATGTTAATTTTTACTGCTTGTGGTTGTGAGATGCTGAAGCATACTGATGAGAAGAGGCTTACCTGGGTGCCAGGGAGTGATTTACCTGGGGTGAG
Organism: Daphoenositta chrysoptera; assembly: GCA_013397915.1. Classification (NCBI taxonomy): domain Eukaryota; kingdom Metazoa; phylum Chordata; class Aves; order Passeriformes; genus Daphoenositta; species Daphoenositta chrysoptera. The sequence continues at coordinate 337,364 of VZRO01000434.1, read as the reverse complement.
GGGAAGAAGGGAGAAAAGCTGCAAGCTGAGCAAGTGTTGGAATTTGGAGAGGACATCATATAAATTTAAGAATCAACAGTTCTTATAAAAACCCCACTCTTTAGATTTTGCTGTAATGCTAATGTAGAGCGTAAGTGTAGAAGGGCAACGTAGTTGTCAATGTGGGCAGGTTCAATGCAGGTCTTGGCATTCAAATTTCAAAAAAAGGAGCTGTTTGAAGAGAGGACTGAGCCTGCTGGTGTTGGCTGCTGGTGTAACCCTTTGCGTTTCCCTGTCCTGACAGTGTGCAGTCTGTGCTGGCAGCCGTGTGCAGCTGCCACAGGTGTGACCCCATTTCAGCAGCAGGGCTAGTGAGAGAGGCGAAGGTCAATGTGTGGATTTCACTGAGACTCAAAGTTAATTCCACTTCCAGGGGGATCACCTAGAAATAGCCTTGAGGTGTTAACACCAGAGGTTCCTGGAGAAAGAGATCGTGGAAACTGCATCACGTCACTGCAGCTGCACCCCAAGGGGTGGGCCACGCTGCTCCGGTGCTCCAGCAACACAGATGACCAGGAGGTAACACATTACCTTGTGTTCTTCTTTAAAATATGTGCTGTCAGGTGTATCTTTTTTGTTGTTGTTTTTTTTTTTTTTTTTAATTATCTTCCTGGTAGAATCTGCTTCAAGCCTTTACTTGATGTAGGAAGTCATAAGACCAGCTGCAGTTCAGCTGCAAGCTGCAAATTTTGCTCCTCTAACTTGACCAACAATAGACAATAATACTCGACCAATAATAAAGCGTTCAGTTACTTTGATTGCTGATGTAAATTTAGATTGGTTTGGTTTTGCTTGGGTGGGAATTCTTTTTTGTCTGTGTATTTCTTTGGAATTTTTTTTTTGGTTTTGGTTGAAGAAAGCCACTCTTTGTAATGGTACCCTTTACAGAAGTGTAGAGGACTGAGTGAAAGCTTAGCAGATTGGTTATAAATTTTAATGCTGGTTCTGTAACAATCAAACTGCTATACAACACAGAATTTTTGTGAAATGCAAAATGTTATATTGGGTCAGTTGGTCCTGGTGATTGACTGAGTTATAACTTCTCTTAGTCCTAGAGTCTGCCTTGCTCTTTTTTATTCATATTCATTGGTATTGTTCATTTTGTGGTTATTTCAGTAGGACGCATGAAACAGAGCTAGGGATGCTTGTCTTGGGGCTGAAGTGGAATCAACACAATATAAACTTTATCACTGATTGTTTTCTGCATTTGTTTTGTGATTAAATAATGAGATGACAGACAGGGATCTTAATGTGTCTCACAAATAGCAAACTGGCTGTAGAGCTGTTCATAACCTTCCTCCAAAAATCTGTTACACCCTTGTTTCAAGATTCCATTCCTTTTGAAGTCAAAGGCATAAAATGCCAGTGATCTGCTCTAAGTTACAGTCAGCTGGATTTGACTTTACAGATTTAATTTAAATATTTACTAAATTAGAGCAGGTGCTTGGCCAAAGGATTAGGCTTTGCTCTCTGCAGATGAAACCTAGATTGGAAAGATTATATCTAGCACCCATTTAATTAAAATAGCAGCTTTAATGCTGGGCAGCTGCTTTGCTTGGATGGTTCATAGGGAGGGAGGTGCTGAGGCAGTGGCCTGCTCAGGGTGCTCCTGGAAGAGCAGGCCAGCAGGAGCATCACAGGTCTGCAGGAGCCTCGCTGCCTGTTGATGTGAACTGCTCATTCGCGTGCAGGGGGAGGGAATGTGTGTTTGCAGTGCTTTACTTCTCTTTCAGTGTCCCTTTCTCTGCCTCTCCCTTTAGTGGACTTGTGTCTATGAATTCCAGGAAGGAGCCCCGGTGCGCCCCGTGTCTCCGCGCTGCTCGCTGCGCCTGACGCACTGCATCGAGGAGGCCAACGTGGGCCGGGGCTACATCAAGGAGCTCTGCTTCAGCCCCGACGGCCGCATGATCTCGTCCCCGCACGGCTTCGGCATCCGCCTGCTGGGCTTCGACGCGCACTGCAGCGAGCTGGTGGACTGCCTGCCCCGGGAGGCCAGCCCCCTGCGGGAGATCCGCTCTCTCTACTCCCACAACGACGTGGTGCTGACCACCAAGTTCTCCCCCACGCACTGTCAGATCGCCTCGGGGTGCCTTAGCGGACGCGTCTCCCTCTACCAGCCAAAGTTCTAGGCACAGCAGCGGGACCTGTGGATGGATGTTTGTGGGTTTTACTTCAGCTGAGTGGAAGTGTGCTGTCTCCAAAATCTCTGAATCCAGAGGAGGTCACAGTTACCGTGATCTGAGACGTGATGGTGGAAGGATTTTTCAGGCCAGCACCATGCGGATCTTGGTCCTGTGTCCGTGAGCCCGCGGCCACACGCCGTGTCCTGGCCCTGCTGGCAGACCTCTGCTCCTGCTGCTCCTGTGCCATCGGGCTGCTGTCCTGCTGTGTTTTTACCCTGATACTTGATTGTTTCCTTCAGCGCAGCTTGAATGGGCTGTTCGGAACCACGCAGAGGGGCGGGGTGCCCAGGTACCTCCTGTCCCAGAGGAGCTGGACTGCCTCACCTCTGCTTCCTCTTCTGTCGCTGAAGCAACTCTGTGGTGATTAGTAGATAATGAGTGCTTGTCTACGTAAGCAACACGGTTAGTTACTCTTACCAAAAAAAAAAAAAAAAAAAAAAAAAAGAATTTTGCTTTTATTTCTATGTTAATGTGGTTGTCATTGGCTAGAAAAATGAATCACAGTGTGGCTTAGGCTGGCACGGACCACTGGAGGTCACCCAGGCCCACCCCCTGCACAGGCAGGCTCCCTTGAGCCCACCACTCAGCACTAGGGAAGAGACTGCCCCAGAGGATCTCCCTGGGTTCGTGCAGCGGGGCAGCTCTGGCCCCTCCTCTGCCAGGTTTCTATTGCAGGGGGCTTTCTACATCATCCCACATCTGAAACATGGTGGCTTTCTGCTGATGTTTGGGTGTTTCCCACATGTCTGTTTTTCCACACACACCTCGCCTGCATTCTTGCTGTGGGAGAAATTCATTTGGATGTGTCCCTGGTATTGCCAGATGAGCCTTTCTTCACATGTGCTGTCGGTTTGGGAGGGGATTAAAAGCAAACCTGTCAACAGTGAGATCTACCTGGATCTAACCAGGCTTATCATCAGGCGTGAAACACTGTAATGTTCACCTCCTGGAGAAGGGTCTGGCGGGGAAGCCATAGGAGGAGCAGCTGAGATCCCTTGGTGTGTTCAGCTTGGAGGAGTCTGAGATGAGATCTCACTGTGCTCTTGAACATCCTCCTGTGGGGCAGTGGAGGGGCAGGTACTGATCACTTCTGTGACAAGGGGCCTGGGCAGGCTCAGGCTGGAGATCAGGGAAAGGCTCTTCCCGCGGAAGGTGCTGGGCACTGCCCGAGCTCCCCAGGGAATGGGCACGGCCCCGAGGCTGCCAGAGCTCCAGGAGTGTTTGGACAGCGCTGCCAGGGATGCCCAGGGTGGGGGTGTTGGTGTGTCTGTGCAGGGCCAGGGGCTGGACTGGGTGATCCCTGTGGGTCCCTTCCAGCTCAGGATATTCTGTGATTCAGTGGTCACACCCAAACTATGAATGCCAGATTTCAGCCCTCAAATTAATAGAGCTAACCTTGTAAATGCAGAGGTATTTCAGTCGTGTATATCCATATCAATTTATAACATCTTCATCGCTTACATGTCCCAAGATGGGGTTTTTTTTTAGTATTTCACTAAAGTTTCGCAGACCAGTCACACACTCAGTTCAGCAGGGAACTTGACCTGAAAGGACTGTCACCTGCTGATGTTCAGGTTCACTCTCTCTGGCTCGATGGAGCACACTTGTTCAAAGCTGACTCTTACAAAGCCTTTTGCAAAACGTATTTGGGGATAAAGACAACATTTCTGGACGTGAGAGAGCTGGAAAGATAAGCCTGGGGATCCTCTTGTAGCTTTGTATTTATGTGGGTAGTATACCCTAGTGTTGGTGCAGAAATCATTGAAACTTAGTGCTCCTCTGCATTATGAGAGAAAAAAAATCCTAAGTTTCCTGGAAGCTATCTTTGGTAATACGAAGCCTTCAGTTTTGTGTGTTTGGTAATCTGAGGGCAAACATTCCTTCTGCTGGCCTGAGCCTGCATGTGGGGCAGGTGGGTCTGCTGGGCTGGTAAAGCAGCTCAGGGCACTTCCCTCAGCTGTGCTTCAATGCCCTGGCAGTGAAGTCTGCAGGAAACTTGGGGACAAGTGTGAGATACGAGATTTTTATGCAAAGGAAGAGCTACAAGGAGTTTGTAATGGGCCAAGCTGTTTGGGGAAAAAAAACAGGTCCTGCCCTGGACTACAGCAGCTTTTCCCCAAGCATTTGCTGTCCCACTGCCAGGCTGCTGTTTTCTCACCTTTTTTAATGTTTTATTACACATCATGGAAGGGACTGCAGGGATGTTTGAGGGAATCTTACAGTTCTCACGGGCTTGCACAGTGTTTGTTTTGGAGGTGAAGGATCACCCACAGAATCTGAGTGGTTCTTGGGTGGGTTTGTCTGTCTGTTTCCAAGGCTGTTTTTGTTTTTCCTGTCAGAACTTCCTCGGACTGGTGGATCCCTAGTGACTGTAACGCTATGCCTGTGAATATGCACTGAGTGTTACCTTTTTAATTCTACCTCATGATACGCTGTGTTTTACACCAGTATTGTGCTGAGCTTTGGACACTCACCTTTCCGTATAAAGGACCGTTACCCCAAAGTGACAGATGTGTCACCACTCCTTGATACCACCTGTGGTTGGCTGACGGGCCCTGCCTGGCTCCGGGACCGACAGCTCACCTGGTGAAGGGGTTTGGTCACCCTTGATGCTTTTGTAGCGTGTCCAGCAGATGCATAAAATGACAGAATCTGTACGTGTATGCTGTAGAAATGTTACTTAGTTCTTCTGATGACATTTGTAATAAGTTTGAATTAGAGTAAGTAGGTAATCTTAGATTTTGGTCATTTGATTGATTACTCCTTTCCAACAACACTTGGAAGTTTTCCATGAAGGCTTTGCCACGTTTTACCTGTGAAGTTGACTGGTCAGTGGTTTACAGCTGACATGCCTCACGGTCATGTGGTGGTGCAAGGGTTTTCCGTTCTCTCTCAGTAACACTGAAACAGTGAAGTTATGTGTTGGTGAGCTTTGGGTTATTTCTACGTAGTCAAAAAAAAAAAAAAAAAAGTTTATCTTGTAGTTGTGTTTCAAAAATTGAATGCTCAGCCTCGAGAAGTGTATAAAACTGTGAAACAACTGTAAGGGAACATTTCCAAGGGAGATGAAGGACGGCGCAGACAGACGGGGAGGGGGTGGCTGGCACCAGGGGTGTCTGTGAACTGGTGTTGCAGCACTCGATAAATTCCACGGCGTTTCTCCCGGGCCGGAGCTCTGTCTGCCCGCGCAGCACGCGGTGTGCTGCTCATGGTTTCACACCCGTGAGAGAGGGCCCGGCCAGCGGCGCGGCCGCTCGGCAGCCACGGATCCCTGCGCGGCGTCCGCAGGAGCCAACGCCGTGCCTGAGCTGGTTTTCCTTCTGTCCCAGTCCGTGGCCGTGTGCTGGGAGCTCGGGCCATCCCAGTGTCTGCTCCCGGGGGGGCAGAGGCCGCTCCGGGGTGCCGGGGGCTGCCGCTGTCCCCGTGTCAGGCAGGGACAGCCTGGGGAGAAATGTCACCGCTACACCATGGGGATAGGAAGAAAAGCACAGCGATAGACAGACACACACACGTTCGTTTGCACTCTTGGAGTCTTGGGGTAAGGACAGTTTGATGCCTACTACCGGAATTAGAATGTAAACATCAGTTTTTTTGCGTGGGGTGGGGCGGGGAGGGTTGGTTAATTTAGTGGGGTTTGGTTTTGTTTGTTTGTGTTGTGATTTTGATTTGGGTAGCACTGATGTGGAGAAGGTTCTGACATCGTAAAACATGGGTCTGTTGCTCTAGGACATACAAGCTCTTAGAAAAAAAGAACTACACTTGCCAAATGAAAGCTTTTTAAAAAATTTAGTTTACAAGATTCTAAAAAGTTGGAGAGAAAGGAAGAAGTCAACGACCCATCATGTTTTTGACCTGCAGGAAACAGAAGCTTCTCATTGGCTGATCTTAGTCAAAGGTGCATTTTCTAAAGCACTAGATATCCTCAGTAAAGTATAAGGTTTTTAATACAGAAACAAATTGTGCATGTAGAGTATTTTGAAATACCTGAGATTTCATAGTAAAAACTGTAGCCTTTTAATACCGTATATGAAGTATCAGAACTGCTTTGGAAGTATTGTACTTACAGCCGTACAGTAACTTACTATTTGTGGACAGTTTCTCTTGCTTGCATAATAAACATTTAATAATTCACTGAATTGAAATGCGTTTTATGTATGTTAAAATGAGCCATGCTCACTGGCTCTTGCCTGCCCCCCAAAATTAAGAGGAAGAACACCTCCTAGTGCTTAGATGCTGCCATTCTCAAGTGTGTGTGTCGCAGCAGTGTTTGTCCATGAAATTTTTCTGAAAGTGACATATGAAGAGTCAAAATTGGCTCTGACCCTCAGAGCCAGGGCTCTACTATTTCCTTCTTGCTGGGGTAGTTGGGCACTGAGCAGCTCTGGGCTTGTGCTAAACTCTCACCCTCGACACTTTGGTTTCCCTGACATTATAGGAGCACATAACATCCTCCACAGAGAAACAGGATGCAGATTGTTTTTTATTCCATCAAGGAGTGATTACAAAAAAAAAAAAAAAAACAAAAGGTACACTGGTAAAAATCAGATTCTGCCAGTAACAAACATCCAGTAAACATTTTATTTAGATGCAGATAATCACCACAGGGATACAGGAACTCGTGCTTGTGCCCACCCATTGCCGGCTGTGAAGCTCAGGACTGTGTTTATGATTACAACACACTGATTAGGATCAATTTCGGAAGACAGTTATAGCAAATGGAAAACTCAAATTCAGAAAAGCAATAGCCCCTCTACAACTTAAGAAAAGACTAAATTCAAACCAGTTTCTGAAAGCTTTGCTGCTCCCCCTCATCCAAAGTGTTTTGGTTTAGATAGGGATGTATATTTTAATTACAGAGGAAGCCCTCGGGGAGATTCAAATGCTTTTTGTTGGGACCTTCATCTAGCTCAGAGCTGTGCTTGCTCTTCTGTCCCTTTACCTAAAGCCTGAAGTCTCCTCTCTCTCAACTCCCTCTCTGTAAGACAGTTCTGCTATTTCTGTCAGTCCTTCTCAATATTTGCCTACAGAATTCCTGAAACGTGTCTCCAAACACTCCACCTTTCCTGCCTCCCTGCTTCCAAGGTCATCTTTGGCTTTTCATCTCTGCTATACCTACAGACCTCCACTGAAGCAGGTAACCCAGGAATCTCACCTTGTCTGTGCCACTCTGTCTTGCAGAACTGTTAACAGTATCCCCCAAGAAGCAGAACCCCGAGTTTCGGGTAAAAACATCTCGTGATCTGTAATTTCACAGAGAGAACTGAGAAAAGACAAGACGCTGCAGTGCAAAAAGCCATGTGTGAAGTGCTTGAGCAGCTGCAGGAGCTGGAGTGTCCCATGAGCATCACAGACAGGGACATCTCCCTGATCCTGTAGCTGGAGGCAACAGAAAAAGCAGCAATGCAAAAAAACAAAAATCCTCTCAAAAAGCAGAACAAACTCTGTGTTTTCTAATGAGGAAGGACACTTTAAAGCTTTAGTGAGTTTGCTATTCCATTCCTTCCACTTTTCCCTTTTCACAGGAAGGCACACGTACACACACATACACACACAAATCCAGCCTGGGCTGAGGTCACACGTTCAGTGCCACGGCTGGAGGACACGGTCACCGCAGGCCACACCTTGCAGTGGCTGCAGCAAGCTGAGGTGCAGCTGGGAGCTCTGCACTTCAGTCATCCCCTTCTGGATCAGTCCTTTGAGCTTTACACAATGAGGACCCCAAAACATCTGAAAATGCAGTTCCAAAATCGAGACTTGGAAGATGATCAGGCAATGGAATTGTTTTTCTTCAGCCCCTCCTTGATTCTCATGTTCTAAACATGGGCAGTGGAGCACATCCCATCACAGAGCGTTACGGAATTTTGGGAGTGATACAGAGTAATAGAAGTATTTCTGTTTTCTCTTTTACACCTTGTATTTGTCTAGTAGCTCTGTTACGGGTAAACTCACCTGCCAGCAACGGAATACTTTAAGAAGTTCATCATAATTGCACCAAGGTTTAAATGCATCACCATTAACCCCATAAGTACCGAAGGCTGGGAGGAATTACCTGTCACATGCACAGGCACTGTTCCCTGGGACAGAGGACGCTCGGAGTGCCAACACCCCACGAGCAGCACAGGCGTCACAGCAGCTTCAGCAGGAACTCGTAGGTGGCGTTGATGATCCCCCAGGACAGCACAGAGCGGTGGTAGTTCAGGTGGGCTCCTCTAAAGAGGTGGATCACTTTCCTGTCGCGTTCCAGCCAGATCTTCACTAACACTTTGGAGAAAGACTGAAATTCGCCGCCAATCTGAGCTTGCATGCGAGTTTTTACGACATTCACAGGGAAGAACAAGAAGCCCAGCAGAGCACCCAGCAGCCCCCCGCAGATGAAGTCGTTGACCATGTGAGCGCTGTACGAGGTGGCCTCGGGCAGACACTGCTTGATGGGCCCCCGCAGGCCGAAGAAGAGCACATTACTGGGCCCGTTTCGGAGCAGAATAGGCACCAATCCCCGATAATACTCCCGCATCCCGTAAGCTTTCAGCACCTTGAAAGCCTGGTAAGTGTTTGTGAACTTATCGTGGTGTTTGTAGTCCTGCAGCAGTGTCTGCACGCGCTCGAAGGGCGTGAGCACGGCCTCGGTGGTGCCAGCCAGCGCGGCCGCCGCGCTGCGCGTGAGGAGCTCGGACGCGCGCGCGCGGCTGAGCAGCAGCGCCGAGAAATCCTCGTAGAGGCCGAACATGAGCGCCATGGTGGTGGTTTTCTGCATGAGCGGGGGCAGGATGCCGCGGTACAGCGTGCGCAGCCCGTCGCGGCGCAGCTGGCGCACGGCATCCTGCGTGCGCAGCCCGTACAGCTGCTGCCGGAACAGCACCTTCTGGATGGGGAACGTCACCGCGATGTTGGTGAAGGCCGCGCAGCAACCGCACAGGTAGTGCTTGCCCGAGGCCGCCGGCCTCTCCCGGCTCGCAGACTCCTCGGAGGCTGCGGCGGCAGAGCCGCCCGGCCCCGCGGCTCCGGCCTTCCCGTGCAGCATGGCTCAGCGCTTCCTCCCTGCACCAGAAACAACCAGCGTGAGACAGCTGTGGCTGACCCCGCAGCCCTTCCCACCCAGGGCGTCCCTCAAACATCCCACCAAGGAAAAGCCAGTAAAGTTTGAAGGGGAAAAGCAACAAATGCCAGATCTGATGGATGCTGTGCCATTTCTACTCAAGTCTAGGCGACAGTAAAGAGCAGCAGTTCTTCCCTTCTGTGCTCTTTCAAACTAAAACAGAAATAAATCAGGAGGAATTCCCCTGGAATTACAAATTCCAGCAGTGAAAGGTTGACCTTCACACCAATAAAACTGCGTGAACAAAAGACAGTCTGCCAGAAAACCTAAAAAACCCCCAAACTAAATCAAATACATGCAGCAGCATCACAAAACCTGATCCTTACACTCTGCCTCTCCCTGGGGCAGAAAACACCAGGTAACACTTTGTCGTGGTTCAGCTCAGCCAGCAGCTGAGCACCACCACCCCCAAGGGATGCACAGGTGTCACACAGGTTTGATCTCACTGACACAGTGGAGAAATTCTTTACAAGTCCCAGGTCACTGCTTTGCAGCCTCCTCTGCATCAGCCCCCTCACTCGACGTCCACCTTCTGCTGAGAAGTTTCAGAAGTTGAATTTGGCTCAGACCAGGGTCCTGAAGGACATGTGGACAGAGGCAGCTTGACCAGATAGTCTGGAGAAGGACTGCAGGGATCTTTACCTGGAAAACCCTGTTTGACAGAAGAATGGGATTATTTGTTTAACAGTTATGAAAATATGTTTCTGCAGCTGCCCGCATCCCACCCCACAGCTCAGCCTGAGAAAGGTCAGTGACAGCCGTGTGAGACTGCAGGTGGTTCATGAGCCTCAAATCCTCCCCAGCACCAGCAACACACACGAGGTTCCCGGGATTTGAAGGGGTGTTTGGGGACAGCAGCCCTGCCTGGCGTGAGCAGCGACTGAAACGAGGAGGGGAGAAAGAAAGGAGGCGGGAAAAGGGAAGGAGGGGCGAGAGAGAAAGGAGCGGGGAGAAATACGGAGGAGAAAAGGGAGGGAAGGGCGGGGGAGAGAGAAAGGCAGAGAGGGAGAAGTAAGGGTGGAGAAAGACCGGGAGCCGTTTGTTTTCCGAAGCTCCCGCTGTCTCTGATGTGACCGCTGTCCCTGTCCCCTGGAGCCCCGCGCTCCCGCTCCAGAAGGAGCGTCCCGAGCGCCTCCCGGCCGGGCCCTCCCCGCTCGGGGCCGCGGG
>VZRO01000434.1:310301-326609 GCA_013397915.1 Daphoenositta chrysoptera | reverse complement strand
AAGCATCCACGTGACGCAAACCACGCCCCGTCCCTCGCCAGCCAATCAGACGGCGATGAGCAGCCAGCCACGCCCCCAGGCGGCTGAGGGGCGCGGGCGGGTCAGGGCGGGTCAGCGCGGCTCCGCTCCGCTCGGGGCTGGGTGATCCGCGCTCCGCTCCGCTCCGCACGGTTCTCGCCGGGCTCTCTGTCCCTCCTGCCGCCGCAAGTGCTCCCCGGTGGGCCCCCGCCCGGCCCCGTGCTGCCCCCCGGCCCCGGAGAGCTCGATGCCTGCGGCTCCCCCGGGAGAGGCGGACCCGCGGTGTCCGCAGTGCCTTTCGCGGAGGCCGGGAGGGGCCGGCGGGGCTGAGTTAGGTTTGTTAGTGCGGTAGCGAACCGTCGCGGCGCGTTCGTGCTGCGGTGTTGGTGCCGCTGCACAGGGCTCGGCGGTTCAGCGCCTCGTCACCCCTTCCCCCAGGGCCCGAGAGAGCGCGCAGGGCGCGGGGGCTCCGTGTGCCCCGGGCCCGGCCCGCTCTGTGCGGGCCCGAGCTGCGGTGCCGTGCCGGGGCGGTGGCGGTGATGGGGAGGAGCCCGGCACCTGCTGCCCTGGCTTGCTCAATGAGGGGTTGGTCTGGATGCTTTGTGCTTGATCCCTCTCCTGCCTGGGGGTCCTGCTGGTGTCGCTGGGGTGCAGAATGGGTCACGCCTTTCCCAGGCCGCGTGTCCTTGGCAGGACCCTCAGGCTGTGGCATACATGTGCTTTTTTGTGCATGGTCCAAAAGCCACAGGTTAGCGATGTAATTCTGACTGCCCTGAGAGAGCGGAAAGCCCAGAACAGCTCATGCAGCCTTGCTGGCCCATGAGCGTGAGGGTGGCTAGGTAGGGGTCACAGTGGCCAGATCCCATGTGTCTGTGCAGCACTGGTCAGCTGTGGCCTGGACAGGGATGTCCAGCATGGATTTGCTTGTTCTTTTCACCATGGGGTCCTTCCCTGGTCAAGCTTTGCCCTTCCTGTGCTGGCTGGACAAGCACTGATGAGAGGCCATACTCTCAGGCTGTGTTAGAGGAGGTTCAGGCTGGGTATCAGGAAGAATTTCGTCACAGGGTGTTGAGACATTGGCGTGGGCTGCCCAGAGAGGTGGTGGAGTTACTGTCCCTGGAGGTGTGTAAGGGAAGGCTGGATGTGGCGCTTCATGCTGTGTCCTGCTTGACAAGGTGATGACTGGGCAAAGGTTGTCCTCGACGATCTCAGAGGTGTTTTCCCATCTCAGTGGTTCTGTGACCTTGTCCCTCCCTCCACAGGTGCCGATGGAGGTCGGTGTCTTGCGGGTGGAGCTGTGGTGGCTCCTCCTGTCCCACCTGTGCCTGCCCTGCCTGGGCCTGCAGCTGCAGGACCTGGTACGAGCTGTCCTGGGCTGCCCGGGGCTCCGACTGGCCCAGCCGGCCGGGGTGGAGCCATGGTCCTGGAGAGGCCTTCTGGCAGCACAGCACTGGCCCCTGTGACTGGCTGGAGTTGCTGCCCGGCACACGAGGAGCAGGGCCAGGTGCAGGTGGAGGTGGTGGGGCAGGGCAGGCTGGGGGACGTGGCTCTGGGGCCAGGACTGGCCAGCACTGCCCCACAGCTGCCCAGGCCCCTGCCTGCCCAGCCCACCCTGCTGCTCCGACGCTGCCTGCGGGGTGTCCTGGGGAGCCCCGAGTCTGGGTCCCGCACGGGGACACTGCAGACAGCAGGTCACAGAGCAGCCAGCTGCACGCCCCTGTTGCCTTTCCCTGGTCTTAAAATTAAAAGCCAGACACAGTTAAGGGAAAAAGGGGTTTTTACCTCAGTATTTATTTAAGGATCCTTAAAGGTGCGCCACTTCATTCAGGTGGAGTGTGCCAAAATGAACGCCCATAGAGCGTGTATACAATTCGTAGGCCTTGCAAATTATCTATCAAAAATTCCCCAGTGAGAGTTTTGAATGAACCCCCCATCCTGAGGAATTTCCCCCTAGATGGTCCTGTCTTAGTTTGCAGGATGTTCCAGGGAAGACCTTCGTTTCTCAGGATAGCGTGGGGCTTTGTGGCCCCCAGCCACGAGGCCTCCAGGATGTTTGGTCTCCTGGCTTAACGGAATATTGGGTCTAAGCTGAGTTACCAGACTTAAGGAGTTACAAGTATGTATGCCAAAAGCACTGAGGATACATAAAAGCTATATAAAAGGCAAAAAATCATCACGGCATCACCCCTCACACCGACCTGGAGCTGAAGTGTCTGCAGCAGGAGCTGCAGCAGGACAAGGGAGCCCAGCCTTTGGCCAGCTCCCCACACAGCTGCATTGGCCGACAATGCCTGTCAAGGATGCGAAGGGGGAGCATTCATTTGCTCATGCGGGCAGGTGAAACGGGAAGGAAGCACCTTTAGGGACCTGACCTGTGCCAGACACTGCACACAGAACAGCAAGGTGCTGTGAGGCTGCTGTGAGCCCTCTTCCCTCTCCCTGCTGCTCCACCAGCTCCTTTCCTGTGCTTAGCCAGCCCACATGAAGGGCGGTTTGCTGGCAGCTGCACACAGGGGTGTAATCGCAAGTGCAAGTACTAATGTGGGGGCAGGTTGGGGTCACCTAGTCACCACTCAACCCTGTAGGAGCACAGCTGCAGAGACTGGGGGACTGCAGTATGGACCCCTGGCCATGCCCCTCACCATGGCCAGTCCTGGCTGGTGCCTGCTTCCGTCAGAGATCAGCCAAGAAGAGGGATCTTGGCTGGGGACACACACTGGACACTGAACTGAGGCTTTCCCTCAGCATCATCTTGCCCTGCAGTTGGTCACAGCTCTCAACTCTGTGCCTGTGCCAGACAGGATGGTGGTGGCGAGGGCTGGAGTAGCATCACTGCCAAAATCCCCACTGCTGGTGGTGTCAGGGGGCTTGGGGGTTCCTCTGCATCCACCTGGCCAGAGCAGGACCATCCCCAAAGGTTGGGGCAGCCCAGGGTCTGGGCCCATTTTTCAGTCTATGACTGTAAAAGACTGCAGATACAAGCTTGGGAGGTGGGGGAGGAAGGGAAGCATTCCCTGCCCAGGTGTCAGTGGAAATTTGCTCAGGTGGGAGTTACCAGCTGGAGTAGGAAGCAGGAATATGTATCAGCAGGAGGTACTGACCACGAGGCATGGGTTCGGTGCAGTCTGAGGCAGGAGCACGGCAGAGCTGGTCAGCGCTGGGGGCCCTGGCACAGCCCAGGCCTGGGTCAGCTGTGTGGGACATGGCCGTGGCCTCGCTGCCTCCAGGCAGCTGAGTGTGCCCGCTGGAGATGGGCCACGGCCACATCCCGCTGGGCTCCGCGTTAGCTGAGAGACTGAGTGAAGCACCCGTCCGGAATGGGCAAATAAAAGAAGGTATAATTTAATTACCTTCTGATCTGTGTTGTTTGTCCAAGTGGGCTGTGCAAAGGCAATTTGTAATTATTTCTTAACACTTGTAAGATGTGGATTTAAGAGGTGATTTTGTTTGTCTGGAAAATATTGAACACCTCTGCTGTGTAAATATTTAACCGCTTTCTTTGAGGAAAGCAGGTTGTGATGAGCAGTGCCAGAGGCTCCAGTTCGCGGGCCGGGGAGGCTGCGGGAGGCAGAGCTGTTCCCTTTGGTCACATCCTGCAGCCGCAGGTGCCTCCCCTGCTGCCCGCAGGTCCTCCTGCTGAGGAACGGCATCCCCCACTGCAGGGTTCGGGGTGCTCTTGGGGTGACTTTATGTGTTGTATCCCATATGGTCCAGAAAGGAATCCTGTGCCTTTCTGTGCCTTTAAACTGAGCTCGAGAGGGGAGAGAAAAAACCAGCGAACTTTTCGAAACGGTTTGTGCTCCAAGGACACAGAGATTGCTGCTGCTGCTGCTCCAGAGCGGGAGGAAGCACCCTTCCTGCTTGCCAGCCAGCTTTCGGCTCTGTTTTCTCCGGAGAGAGACGGAGAGGCTTCTTTTTTCTGGCACTTCGGTTTTTCCCCTCTTCTCCTCTGGAACTGTTTGGCAACCCCCAAACATCCCCAGGAGACCATACATCTCCAGCCCGGAGGGGCCCAGGCGACCCAGCTCCGAGGAGGAGGAGAGAGACCACACCCACAGAAGGACTTTAAAATCTGCCCAGGTTTCTCTCCACAGCGAGAGGTTTTATCATTTAGCATTATTATTCTGTTTCCGTGTGTTTGATAAATAAATAGTTTTATTTTTCTCTTTCACTTTCCTTCAAGGGTTTTTTTTCCCCCCGAACGTGGTGGGGGAGGGGCGGCTGTGACCTGCCTTCTGTCAGAGGATATTTTCCTCCAAATTTGTCTCAAACCGGGTCAGGGTGCTCTTGTGCCTGTCCCCGGGCAGCCTGATCACGGACTGCAACGTCCCCTCCAGCTGCGAGGCCAGGCTGGACATCCGCAAGGGAGCCAAGCCCCTCGTCCTGGCGCGTCCCCCTCCCGCTCCCACACCAGCCCCAGGGACCCCCCCTCCCAGGACAGGTAATGCCCGCCTGGCTTTGTTCCTCAGCCTGTTCCTTCGGCTGCTGTTGGTGCATCGGGCTGGAGCCAACCCCGAGTGCCAGGGACAGCACGGTGCTGCCCGACGGTGCTGGCACAGTGTCCTGCTGCCTTTGATGGTGCCGGCCTGAAAATCACTGTACAAAGAGGGGAGGGGATGTTCCCCCATCAAAAAAACTCGTGTGGAACCAGTGAGCCCGTGTAAACCAGCCCTCGCTGCAGCCAACAGGGGCTCCGAGTGGGAATGACATCCTGCAGCCCTCAACAACCAGAGCAGCCACACCAGCACCCGTGGGCTGGCCGTGTTCTGCCACAAGGATGATGCAGCTGGCCCCTCTCCTGGCCAGGCAGGTAGCTACAAGCTCCCAGGAGAGGCTGGATGACGCTGGTGGGGAGAACGACCCCGGCAGCGAAGAGGAGGACCCAACCCCACAGAACTGGACAGAAGCACCCTCAACAGAGCTGAGCTCAGGGCCCCCATGGAGCTCCTCCAGGGTTCCGGGTGAGGTGCTGGCGTGTGGATCAATATGTTGTCCTGGACCGCCTCATCTGGTCTTCCTCAGCTGTCCCTGGTCGACGAGTGTGCTGAGAGACGGTGTGACCTGAGCGGGCTGTGTTTTTGTCCTTAAGCTCCCAGTCAGAGAATTGTATTTTAGCAGGAAAAACCGGATGGCTTGGTGAAATAGAAGCATGCCTGTGGCTGTCGTGACTGAGAGTGCCAGCTCTGGCAGCTGCAGGGCTGCCGGTGCGGAGCAGCGAGGCGCTGGATGTGGTGGCCAAGGGGATGGCTCCCGGCGGGTGAGTGCTGCAGGGCAGGGCTGACCCGCACCGCCCACAACCGCATCTCCCGCAAGGGCCGCGGCGACGGGGCCACTGCCGGGTGGGGCTGCAGAGCCACCACAGCCATGGGGACAGCAGCCATGGCACCGTCTGCGCCGGGCAGGGCATCACTGAGAACAACACCAACTGTAGCTAAAGGTGCATCCTGCAGAGAGCTGGGGCATCCTCCTCTGTATCATGAAATCCCAGGATCAGCACGGTTTGACTGGGGAGAGAGACCTTGGAGACCATCCAGTTCTAACCTGGTGGAAGGTGTCCCTGCCCCCGGCAAGGAGTTGGCATGAGATCTTTAAGGTCCCTTCTGAGCCATTTTGTGACTCTGCGATTCTGTGAATGTCTGATTGGGCCATCCCAACTAAAGCTTATTTTGTAGGTGACTAAGAGCAGGATCCAGTCCTTTCGGGACTATGGGATTGCTCCCTGATGAAGCCAAAAGGCGTGGTGCACGAAAACCTTATTTTCCAAGGGATACCCAAGTAATCCATCTTGCAGCCATTATCAAATGCAGAGGATTACATTGTCCAAAACAATGCACTTCTCATATTCAAGAACGGGTGAGACCCTGAGCACCCCAGATGCAGGTGTGAGCTGGAGCCACCGTTGTGTTCCTCTGCTCAGCACCACAGGGCTCTGCACTGTCCTCTTCCTTGCATCCCCTACCTGCTGACGCCCGTGTGTGTGGCAAACCAGCGCAGGTGAGGGGCTGGGTTACTCTCTGCAGCCCAGTGAGGGTGTTTCTGAGCACAGGGACAGGTGTCCTGTGCCCAGCCAGCTCATCCAGGCTGCCGAGCCAGCACTGCCCACAGTGGCTTCGGGCACCAGGTTCCTCCTCCAGGGCTGTGCTCTGAAACAGGGGCTGGGTGTACAGTGGATTTTTGTTTTTCTTAGAAACTTGACCCTGACTCTTCTCTCCAGAGAGCGGAGTAATCAAGTAAGTGCTGGTGCAGGGTCCCCGAGAGGACACAGTGACACTGTGAGACTCACCTTGCTGAAAGGAGGTCAGGACACATGGGTCCCCCCATGGTAATGATGCTTCGATCTGGTCTTCCAGACCCCTAGAGCAGGAAAGTCAGGTGTGCTTAACAGAGAGTACTCTGGGCACCTCAGTCCCATAGCTCCTCAATCAGGATTCCAAACCCAGCTCCCTTTAGGCAGTTTTTGGGCAGTCCCAGTATTGACTCTCCTTCCGCAGGCTCATGCTCTGTTGCCCAGAACTTGCAGTCCCTTAGAGGTGCTGGCTGTGAAATCAGAGGAAGTAGTCTTTTTAGAAAAGCAGGACGTCCAGTCTCAATTCTCCAACTGTCCCAGCTGGGTTTTGGAATAGCCCTGGTATGGTGTTGTGTGCCCACCCTGCTCTGCCCCGTTCCTCCCTGGAGGATGAACCCTGGGAGCATTTCCTTGGCTGCTCTGGCACCACTGCAGTGCCCCAGTGCATGGGGGTCCCTCCTCCCCAGGTGTGACCAGCGTGGCTTCTGACCAACCCCACCATGGCCTCACACCGAGGGGGACCCTGGGACCCCAAGTGGTGGCTGGTGCCCAGTGAGCTCCAGCTCCACCAGCAGGATGGGTAGGGGCTGCCAGAGGCACGGGGGCATCTTCTGTGCCACTCTCTGACCCGGACGGGGGGGATTCTCACCAGCTTTCTGATGGCGCTTCTCCAGAGCCATGCAGGGCAGCAGACAGCTCGGGGATGCCCTTATCAGACCAACGTCAGGGACACCTCACTAAAAGCAAAGTTGCTGGGCAAACAGCTGTTTATGTCTTGCACCTTCCCACTGAGGCAGCTGCTGGGGTAATTTGCAAGCAAGCAGGTCCGTAGAGGAAATGTGCTCCTGGCAGGACCCAGGCAGCACACCTGACCTCTGGCCAAACCCCGCATCCTGGAGGCCTGCAGCACCACTGACCTGGGAATTGGTCACTCTGGAGCTGCTCTGCCAGCAACTGTCCATGTTTGTGCTGGATGGGTCAGGGACGGACACTGTCCCATGTGTCCCACTATCCAGCAGCCAGCCAGAAACACCCCTGAGGCAGCAGCCAGCGGCGTCTGGGCAGAATTAGGGGAACTGAGGTGATTCCCCTCCTCTGCTCCGCCTGGGGTCCAGCTCTGGGCTCCTCAGTTCCAGAGACAGGGACACACTGGGGAGCCCAGTGAAGATGCTGGAGGGACTGGAGCATCCCTCCTACAAGGAACAGTGGAGGGAAACCAGGGCAACTCCACCTGGAGCAGGGAAGACTCGGGAACCTTTTCTATGTCTGTAAAGACCTGCGGGGAAGGTGCCCAGGGACAGGCCAGAGGCCACAAGCACACAGGGATCACTGGAGGCTCCCTCTGAACATTGGGAAACACTGCTTCACTGGAGTTCCTGTAACCAAAGACACACCAAAGTCACCTGGACACAGCCCTGGGCACCTGGCTCTAGGGCCCTGCTGGAGCAGGGAGTGGACATAGAGACTTCCTGAAGTCCCTTCCAACCTCAACCTCTCTTATTGATTACTTGGAGCCTGTAGCTCCCACAGCAGTAATTATCCTCTTCCCAGAACACAGGATGTTTGTGTCACAGCTAATGACAGGTGTTAATAGTGGGTCTTTAAGGTGTGTGAGGAGATACCATAAATCCCAAAAGGATCTACCAAACCCAAATTACTCTCCAAAGCAGTGACATTTCAGAGAAACTGTTTCTTCTGACATTCCATGCTCTTGTTTCACACACCTGTGTGGAGGTGATCCTGTTTCTCACAAGCCCTCCCGACTCCTACAGCCTTACTAAGTAAACACCTCCCATGAGACTGATCACCCAGGAGAGTGAAAATTCAGAGAAACCAGATTAAAGTGTCTCTCCCAAGGTCTGGGAATCCACAGCTGTGGCCTCATACTGCTTGCTCTCCCTGAAGGTGATACCAGCTCCGAATGGAAACAGAACTCTCCCTCTCCCAGGCAAGGAGACAGGATAGGAAAAGTGCCAAAAACACTGTGTTTGTGAGCATCTTCACAGGTTTTGAACACAGGATTACACTGACACTCCAAAGAAACAAAAAGGTGTATGTAAGTCACACTCTTTGTTCCGGCCTTGAACCTGGGAGGGGCCATGAACCAGCACCAGCCACACAGGTGTCAGGGGAGAACCTGCCCGTTCAAACTGTTCCCTTTTGCTCCAGCACAACCTTCAGTTCACCCCCTGCCCCAGACAAACTGGAAAAAAAGAGAAGGCTTTATTATAGCTTTTGGTATATAAATAGAAAAAAAGCAGCATTTTAATGAGGTGAAACCCTCAGCCCGGGTTTCAGCAGGGTCAGGGCTGATGCTGGACCCAAACCCAGCAGATTCCCAGAAGAAATCCCCATGACACTCTGAGGGAGAGGCTGTGTCTCCCCTCAGACCTCCTGGGCTTCTCAGTTCCTTTTCCTGCGCTTCCGCTGTCCCTCTGGTGCCTTCTGCATGGGCAAGGGCAGAGACAGAGTGCCCAGCTTGTGGTTCTGGTCATTCTCCAGCCCCGGCATCCCCTTGGCCTTGGACACCCTCAGCCGCAGGGCCTTGGCGATGTCCAGTATCCTGGAAAACACCAGAGAAATGCCGTCAGTGGGGCTGTTGAGCCCCCATGCCATGTCCCCGCATGGACCCACAGCCCTCTGGTAGAGACCCAGAAGTGTCTCTGCAGTGCTGGGATGCCATAAAGCAGCAGCTGGGAGCAGCAGGGCTGCAAGGCAGGGCCCTCCTGGGGACAGAACACTACTGATTTTTTACAGCAGGTCCCAGCCTCCTCCATGCTGTTCCCCATAGCATCCTAGGCACCCTGTTCCCAGACACAGGGCAGCACAAACTAAACCCAGGCATCAACTGCCAAAACCAACAGGGTTTCCTGGAAAAGCTGAGTTCCAGAAAGAAAAACAAAAAGGAAAAATGGATGGAAACCAACAGAAAACACTGCTCTTAACCCCACTAAACCCACTACTACCAATCCAAGAATAAAGAGCATAACTGTGGGCAAAATAAGTGACGGCATCAAAACCGATGAGGACGCTTGAAAATCAAGCGGTGACCAAGGACTTTGGCAGGATCCAGTAATAACTGAAGTTCTGGCCGGAAAGCCCGATCCAATGAATGCTGTGGGGCCAAGGACAGGAGCACAGCTGGAGCACAGGTGCAGCTGCCAGGAGACTCCTGCAAAACGCAGGTCATGCACCCACAGACAGCTGCCCATCCTTCCCTGGAAAGATAAAGCCCTACCCAGGTCCAGAGACGCTTCAAGAGCTCTCCCAGGGGCTTTCTGTAGGAGGATCTGGGCAGGTGTGAACGAACAGGATGACTCACCTGCTCTCTGGGAGCTTCATGTCGTTCTGCAGGACAGTGAGATCTGTCTGGAAGTTGTTGATGTGCAAAGCCAAGGCAATGACATATGCAGTGATTTTAGCCTTCATGGATGCAGAGATTAAATTCTGGATGCTGTGGGGCAAGAGTGAGAAGTCGTGAGATGTGGAATGTAAAGGGGTTCCTGGTGGTGTGTCTGTGGCCCCTCAGGCTGACCTCTGCCTTATCTGTGCCTCCAGAGCATCCCACACCATCCCTTACCTGCCATTGTTGTAGGTCAGCGAGGTGAAATTCTTCATGAGTTTCCTGCTGATGATGTGGGGGCATTCAGGACCCATTGGATCTAGGGCAGAAAGGGGCTTTGCAGTGGAGTGAGGAACACACCCTCTATCTTGCCCTGCCCACCCACCACAGCAGCACATGTATCATCCTGACACTCACCATGGAGTATCACAGAATACCCACGTGGAAAGGGACCTACCAGGATCCCTGAGTCCAACCCCAAGAATCCCACCATTTATCACCTCTTCCCAGAAACACAAAAAACCTAAAAGGAACCTTGGTGATTGATTTCTAGGTCTCAAAATTTTTCAGTTCTGAGAGAATCCAAACAGCTTTTATTTTCTTTGTAAAAGGGATCTCCCTCTCCCATACTATACAATCTGAAATGCACACACACCTATGCATGTCTTTCTACTGCCACAAAATACTGTTAAAAGCTGAGACCACACTAACAAGTCCCTACTATCACCAAGTCTAGTCATTCCCACATCCTCCTTAGACAAGTCCCGTGGGTGACTCCTGTGTCTCCAGCAACGCAGGAGGATAATTAAAGCCAGGCTTGCCACTTCCTCCTCCCTCAGGCCTGCCAAGGACTGACAAGGACACTCAGACACACAAGTTCTACGGAAGCTGGCAAGTCCGGAAAATGTCAACCAAAATGTTCTGTGTGGTGCTGTTTCAAAAGCAGGACCCTGAGTATGGCAGAGGTATGATCCACACACACACAGCTGACAAGCAAAGGATGATGAAGACATTCCCAAAAGCATGTGTTTATGAGCTGAAAACTCTTACGCTTCTTCTTGATCACTTTCAGGTGACTGAACCTGATGAGGGTGTCCAGGAACCAGAGGCATCGGGTTTTGTGGTCTCTACTCTTCTCATCAGTGGGCAGGAACTTCAGCTCCTCCAAAACAAAGGAGCAGTGGCTGCAGGAAAGAGAGGGGGAGTTCAGCTCCCCTAAGGGCCCCTTGCTACTGTGTACACAACTGTCCCCACGTTCCCCAAGGCAGGTGCTGCTCTGCCACCCCTGGATCAAATGTCCTCCCTCGCCCCAGAGCCGTGGCACTGGCAGCAGCAGCTCCACTGCCCCTCAGCCAGGCGTGGCCATGGGCAGCAGCGTTACCTTCTCTCTTCTGCCCTTTTGGCCATCTCCTCCGCGGTGACGTTGGCGAGGGCGGCTGCTGGCACCCGCAGCGCCTCGTACTCGGCAGGAGACAGGACTGGCAGGATGTTAAGGAAAAGAACAAGCAAGCCTGGGCTTTCCCTTCCAGGTAGGGCAGTTCTGTCCACGCTCACTTGAGGAGAAGTGGGCAGGGCAGGGGGATGGAACCTGGCCAGGAACTAAGGCCTCTAAGAGACTGTGGCACAACCACAGCTAACTTCTGCAAGGATGACCTCACCAATATGCCCCGTGGAACGCTGCCCACCAGGAGGCATCCTGCTTTCCACAGGAAAGAGGCAGGACGTGGGACTTGTGGGCCCCAAAACCTCAAGGCAGCATTACCTTGCTCCCAGCTCTTGTGAGGGCCAAAGGCTTGACTTGCTCCCACGTGCCAGATGGCTTCACCGAGACTTAAAGGATGAGAAACCACTGTTGCACAGAAAAGATACTGTCCTCAAACTTGTAAACGTGCTCCGGCCTGTCAGCGTCCTCGTGGCACGGTGGGAGGAAGGCAGAGATGTTCTGCACATCATCCTGGGCCATGTCCTGCATCAGAGCTTGGGAGGGAAGCAGGACAGGAGTCTTTGGATCATGCAAACCAAAATGCAGAGAACAGGAACACAACCCAAATCCTTCCTTTAGATGCAAGTTTGCTCAATGGGTCAACACTATTTCAGTTACAGCTGGAGTTTTAAACATTTGCAACTCCTCTCAAGAACTTTCTGCTCATTAAAATTTAGAAAGGCCAGTCCAGACTAGAGAAACATCTTGGAAAGAGGGGTACCACGATGTCTCTGCTGCGGGTGGGCAGAGCATAGTTTTGGCACCTGCGTTCCAGTGGACACCCACTTGGCACAAAGCAGCTCTGACAGCACAGTCAATATCCACCCTGGAACACGAGCGGTGGAAGTTGGTGGGGTCTACAGTCAACAGACATCTCTCCTGTTCATGTCAATGTCACTCTCAGGATCCCAGAAGCGCTCTGGAGGGCTCCTATCTGCCCTCCTGCCTGGATGTCCAGAGTCAGGGCAGCCCCACCTCTCTCCTGCCACAGCCTGGAAGCCCCCAGAGATGGTGATACCACATTGTGCTGTGACCAGTCCCAAGGCTGCACCACTCTCTGAGGTAGGAAGGTGCCTTTTCCACAGTTATGCCACAGAGTTCAGACCAGGTAAAGGCACTGCCTTTATCCCAGTGAAGTCATATCCATGGACAACATGGGAGCTTCCAAAGCAGGCAGAATGGACACTGATGTCACTGGGACCTTCCCTCGTTGAGGCAACTCCCACACCAAGTCCAGCAGGACCAGAAAGAAGCAGTTCCTCTACATGTACCCATCTCAACTGTTAGACCAGCTGCTTCGTCATCACTTAAAGAAAACCCCTCTTCTTCCTGCCACACTTGGCAAGGACAGACAGAAAAAGGCACTTCAGGTTGTCTTGATCACACCCCGAGACAGAATCCTCTCACCTGTCACTCCCTTGGCATTGATAACGTTTGCTGCTGCTTTTGTCACAGCTGTGCTCACGATGTCACTGCCCACGGTGTTCATGCGGCGAGAGCTCAGTGCTCGCTTCTGCTTGCTGGTTCCGAAGGCCTCGATGCACAAATCCATCTGCACGAGAGAAGCAGACATCAGAGCACCCTGTGCACCCAAGAGAACACAAACCCCACTGCTCGTTCCACAGCCACCGTCTCTAAGAAAACTTTAAGCTCTTTATGTGGCAAAACCCGCAGGTGCAGGACGTGCTGGTCTGCAAGGGGCA
The DNA here is from genome assembly GCA_013397915.1 of Daphoenositta chrysoptera. Taxonomy (NCBI): domain Eukaryota; kingdom Metazoa; phylum Chordata; class Aves; order Passeriformes; genus Daphoenositta; species Daphoenositta chrysoptera. The sequence continues at coordinate 313,776 of VZRO01000434.1, read as the reverse complement.
GGAGGTCACTGGGATGGTGATCCAGCCTAAAATGAATCATTGGAAAGCCAGGCAATAACTGTGCTGCCTCCTGGACACAGGGAGAATGCTGGTCCTGCACGGGTTTACCCTCCAGGACACCAAACCTCCCAGCCTCAAGACAAGCATCTGCCCCTGTCAGCTAGATAATCACAGCGGAACATGACACGGCTTTCAGCTTTACCTTCTCCCTGTAGGATTTGTTCTGATAGTCCCTTGTGTCGTCAGGTATCAAGTTATCTGTAAAACAACAACAGTCAGTGTGCTTGGGCAGAAGCAGGCAGGACAGGAATTCCTTTAGCTCTGTGGCTGACAGACTTGGCACAGCACACCAGGATCCCCTCCGTGTGACTTGGCTAATGAAAGGAAACACCAAACCTGAGAACCTAGAAAAAAAAAGGAGCTTCTGCTAGAAAGCCTATGGGTGCAATACATGGACTATGGCCAAACCCAGGCCCTGCTGCACAGGGTAAAAATCAGCTACCAGAAGATGTGATCTTTTGGGTTCTTATCCTGGTTCTTATCCTTTTGTTCAGTGACAAAAACTAGTCCTGCTGGATAAAACCTGTTTTGTTTTCTTTTTCAGGGATCCAGTTCCTTGACCTGATGAGTCTCGGGCCTCCCTCAGCAGAACACACCCAGACAAGTGAGCAGTGACACTCTGTGAGTGACTCCCATCCTCCACAGTCCCTGCTTAACCTCCAGCCCAGACTCACTGTGCTTCCCTCTCCTGCTGTCCCTTTCAGCATGCAGGAGTGAAGGAATTGTTCTTACTCCATGCCAGGGAAACAAGGCAGGAATGACAAGGACAAAGGAACTGAGCAGCTGTGCCCCCCAGCACCTCCCACCTGAGAGCAGGGGCTGCATGTTGAATATTTCGGCATTGTAGACCTCCATCTGCCCAGAGTTCTTGTCCAACACGCCAACAAAGTACCTGGGGAGAACAGGGGCAGTTGATTAGTCAGAGGCAGAGCAGTGGAAATTATTTAAATTACAATGGTCTTCTCACATCCTGGCCCAAGGACAGCCTTGCACACACCATGCTACGATAAACCAAGTTACCTCCAAGGCATGTGTACATATAAAAACAAGAAAGACTTGCTGCTCTAAGTAAATGCAGAAGTCTTAAACAACTGAATTAGGTGAAGTCTAGGTGCCAGAGTTCTGCTATCGTCTTTTGCCATTTTTTGCTATGCCAGGACTTGACAGCCATAGCCTGAACAACAGCCAAATTCCCTTGTAGCTCCCACAGCTCAGGACCTCCAGCAGTGCAGGCAAGCACCACGTCAGCCCCAGAACTACCTCTTCACCCATGTGCAGAGGTAAGAGCACTTAAAATCTATCTCTGCAAACTCAGGAATAAACAACCCCTTGGTGCTCTTTTTCCAGCTGCAGCATCTCAAACTGGACACTGCTCTGTCTGAGGATCCAGCTGTCCTGGTTTCACTGCTCAGACAGAGCAGAGGTTGGTATTGGCATGTTTTGACAGACTCTGCAGAAGTGAAGCAAGTTCCTTGTACAGAATCACAGAACATCTCAGCTGGAAGGGCCCCCACAAGGGTTCCCCAGACCAGCTGCCCGACCCCTTCAGTGCTGACCAACTGCTGATAAATGCAATTTCTTAGTAACACAGCTGTTGCTCCATCCTGCTGCTACACTAACCCATATCCTCCCCCCGACCTCACAAGATGTTTTCAAACTGTTCTGTGATTTACACATCACAGTTTCCACAAGATGTGCACAAATGGCTGGAGCTTCCTGTCCAAATCCTCAGAGTCCCACCATGGCCCCCATGGAAACCTCTGAGGCAGGTCCAGGGAAGGGGCCAGGAGCTCTGTGTCTGAGCAGCCCCTGTGCTCCTAGCTCCTTTTTCCATACCTGCAGAGGGAGTTGCACTTCATGACGTCGCTGCCGAAGTTGTGCCCCACGTAGGAGAGCCGCTCTGTCTCCGAGACCTGGGGAACCACGGAGGGTTACTGCAACAGAGGCTGCGAGTGGCCTTCCCTGCCTCTGCTCTGCTTCCCCCGCTGCCACCAGGGTGCATTCCCAGGCATCACCACTTCCATGCGGAGTGTATCACCACAGGGAACTTGCACAGCGCCTCGCAGTGATCACCCCTCAACACTTCAGTTTGAAATGTGCTTTCCAATGACTCATTTGAGCTCCAGTATTGTCAGGTGCCTGCGATTCACCACCTGAAAAGCCAGAGCCAGCACTACCAGGAGTGTCTCAGCCACCTAAACGTATTTTCAATGCATTATGAGACTGTGTTGGTTTTTCTGCTCTGCTGCAGAGAATTTCCCTCAAGGATGTGGGGATTTTTGACTTTGAAAAGTCGTTTATTCCCCGAGTGAAGCGGCTGTAAAGATAAACTGCAGCAGCAGATAGCACCTCCTGATTGTACCCTCGGTTCCCTCTGCATTGAGAGATCTCCTTATGACTTAATTTAGCCGAATAAAAACACGCTTGGTGAAGATTTCCCAGTGTGAACAGAACACAATGGATTTCATGATCAAATGCACCCAGCTAGTAGGGAAGCAACTCCCTGGTGGTTCAGCTTGTCCCTGTTCTGCCACCTCCCCCCTGCAGTCTCCATGAGCCGTGTCAGTGCCAGAACCTCCTCTGCAGCCCAGAGACACCCCAGAACTGGGGACACACCCCTCTGGAACATGCTGCGCTGAACCTGGATTGCTTTTAAAAAAATCTGCTACAAAGCTCAGCACAGATTTTCACAGAATCCCAGACTGGTTTGGGTCATAAAAGACCTAAAACCCCACCTCATTCCCACCCCCCTGCCATGGGCAGGAACACCTTCCACTGTCCCAAGGTGCTCCAATCCCCGTCAGCCTGGCCTGGGACACTGCCAGGGACCCAGGGGTGGCCACAGCTGCTCTGGGCACAGGGCCTCCCCAGCCTCACAGGGGAGAGTTTCTCTCTGCAGCCGGCGGGAGCTGCTGAGGCCACAGCCCTGAGGGCAAAACAGGCTCAAAATCCCGCGCAGCCCGCAGCAGGAACTGCTCGCGGTGGGAATTACACACGGGAATTCCCGGGGCCGGGGCCCGGCTGCCGCTCCCGCCGCGGACTCTAACGGGCTCGGCAGCCCATGGGGTTCCTTAATAACATCTGTGACTTTCCTGGGCACAGGGCCAGTACCTGGCTATTAGCTCACTGTATGCTGTCACCAAAATACCCTAATATGCCCGCGCTCTGATGACCCGAAGCCGCCCCCGCCCGCCTCAGGGCGGGCCCTCACCAGGATCCTGCGGTGCCTCTTCCGGGGATGCGCCGTGTCCCGGTTCCGGTACACGGTGAAGCGCAGGCAGTCGGGGCGCTGCAGCCTCCCGTTGGCGAACCGCACTGCGGGAGAGGAAGCCCGTGAGAGCCGGGACCGGCCGCGACCCCCGAGGGGGGTCCGTGACCCGCCCCACGCTCGCGGCCCAGTCCCGCTCACCGAGCG
>VZRO01000434.1:297474-310202 GCA_013397915.1 Daphoenositta chrysoptera | reverse complement strand
GGCGGGAGCGGGGCCGGGGCCGATCCCGATCCCAGTCCCTGTCCCAGTCCCTGTCCCCATCCTCATCCTCGCACGGCCCTTCCCGCACGGACACCGCAGGTGAGCGGGGCGGGGGGCGGCGGTGAGGCGGAGGCCAGTGGCCCCGGCGTCGGGGCGGGACCAGGGCTCTCCCGACTCCGCTTTATGTCCCGTGTGCGGCACAAAACGGAGTCTCCGGGTGTGTCCTTACCGGAGCTGGTGCCGCGCTGGGATGCAGGTGCTTCTCTGGGAGGGGCTCAGACCTTGGCTGTTCCAGGTGATGCGTGAAGGAAAAAAAAACCGGGGGAAAAAAGGCAGTGTCTTGAGAAGAGCACCTTTCGGCAGGAGAGCCCAAGTTATCCAGCAGTCACTTAATGTTCTGGAGTTCTCAAAGGCTTTAAATTACCTAATTTTCCCCGTGCTGAGTATTTCAGGTGGTAGCCGGGGAATGATCTCCCTGTCCTGTCTCCATCCCAAGGACACTCGGTGGGATTCTTGGGATAGCCGGTGCAGGGCGACGAGCTGGCCAGCAAAGACAGCGATGACCAGGGTAGGAAAAGCAGCAAACACGTCCATGTTTGAGGACGGACTTTCTGAATCAGCAGACTTACATTTGATCCCTCCTCAAACCTATAATTCTGGCCATGTGACCTTTTATTTCAGTTGCTTTTTGGTCTTGTGTCCATTGATGCTGTCGTGTTGCCGTTGGAAGATAAACGTGAGCACAGGAACTTACGTGTGTGTGTGTGCCTTGGACACGCAGCCTTTCTGCTCACCAAATCCTACCCTTTGTTGTTTTTTCGTGAGGAGAAGCCAAGATATTGCGGAAAGTCGCCTATGTAGCCTTGAGATGAATCGACTAAGATATGACTCATGTTCTGCTGAAGAAAATTTAAGAAGAAACCACCCCTGACTCTTGTCTACTTGTGTTGTTGAGCAGCGCGTTGTTGTGGCAACAGCCCAGGTGTTTCTGTGTTTTCCAGCTGTATGAGCAGCTTATCAAAGGGGGCAGCAGGTTATTACAATCAGAGTTTTTCACAAACCAGGATTAAATATTTTGCCAGTGGGTGTGAGGTGCCCTGTGCTATCCAGTTTCCAGCACAGCTGCCTGTGAGATGGCTGGTGCTGAGGTCAGCTCTGTGACACAGCCTGGGTTTTTACTCCTTTTCCTTGTCCTCCAGGCTGCCGGCTTTGATCCTGTGCCCATGTGTTACTGTTTGTGTCTCTCAGCTGTCACCTTTCCTCCTCACAGCCAGGTTCACTGCAGCCCGAGTAGGATTTCAGCCATAGAATCATACAGCGATTTGGGCCGGACGGGCACCTTGTCTTGTTCCACCCCCTGCCACAGGCAGAGACACCTTCCACCATCCCAGATTGCTCCAAGCCCCGTTCAGCCTGGCCCTGGACACTGCCAGGGCAGCCACAGCTTGTCTGGGCACCCTGTGCCAGGGTGTCACCTCCCTCACAGAGAAGAATTTTTTCCTAGTATCCCATCTTCTGCTAGCCTCTTTCAATTTGAACCCGTTCCCTGCTCCCTTTCAGTGCAGACTCTCATAAATAGTCCTGCCCCACCTTTACTGTAGACCCCTTCAGAACTGGAAGGCCACAGTTAGGTCACCCTGAAGCCTTCTCTTCCCCAGGCTGAACAACCCCAGTTCTCTCACCCATTCCTCGCAGCAGAGCTGCTCCATCCCTCTGATCGACTTGGCGGCCCATGTAGCGGTGTCTTCTGTTTTGCAGGATCATGGATTTTCCAGGACACTTTGAACAAGTCTTCCAGCAGCTCAACTACCAGCGGCTCCATGGGCAGCTGTGCGACTGCGTCATCGTGGTGGGAAACAGGCACTTCAAAGCGCACCGCTCCGTGCTGGCCGCCTGCAGCACGCACTTCCGAGCGCTCTTCACCGTGGCCGAGGGCGACCAGAGCATGAACATGATCCAGCTGGACAGCGAGGTGGTGACGGCGGAGGCCTTCGCCGCACTCATAGACATGATGTACACGTCCACGCTCATGCTGGGGGAGAGCAACGTGATGGACGTGCTGCTGGCCGCCTCCCACCTGCACCTCAACTCCGTGGTGAAGGCCTGCAAGCACTACCTGACCACGCGCACGCTGCCGCTGTCCCCGCCGAGCGAGCGCGCGCAGGAGCAGAGCGCGCGCCTGCAGCGCTCCTTCATGCTGCAGCAGCTGGGGCTCAGCATCGTCAGCTCGGCGCTGGGCTCCTCGCAGGGCGCCGAGGAGCCGCCCGGTGCCATGGGCTCCTCCATGCGCAGCAGCCTGGAGCAGCGCGCCGCCTTCCCCATCCGCCGCCTCCACAAGCGCAAGCAGTCCTCCGAGGACCGCGCCCGCCAGCGCATCCGGCCCGCCATGGACGAGCCTGTGTCCGACGTGGCCGCGGAAAGCGGGCAGCCCGTCGTCCACTCGCGTGAGGATTTCTTCTCCCCGGACTCGCTGAAGATGGTGGACAACTCCAAGGCCGACACGGTTGCTGATAACCAGGAGGACAACACGATCATGTTCGACCAGTCTTTTGGTGCTCAGGAGGACGCTCAAGTGCCCAGCCAGTCAGACAATGGCGGGGGAAACATTTCCCAGATGTCCATGGCGTCCCAGGCCACACAAGTGGAAACCAGCTTCGACCAGGAGGCTGCTGCTGAGAAGAGCAACTTCCCATGTGAAAATCCAGAGGTCAGCCTGAACGAGAAGGAGCACATGAGGGTGGTGGTGAAGTCTGAGCCCCTGAGCTCCCCAGAGCCTCAGGATGAGGTGAGCGATGTCACTTCCCAGGCAGAGGGCAGTGAGTCTGTGGAGGTGGAAGGAGGAGTGGTGAGCGCAGAGAAGATAGAGCTGAGTCCCGAGAGCAGCGACCGCAGCTTCTCCGACCCTCAGTCCAGCACCGACAGGGTCGGAGACATCCACATTATGGAGGTGTCCAACAACCTGGAACACAAGTCTTCTTTCAGCATTTCAAATTTTTTGAATAAAAGCAGAGGAGGTGGCTTTGGTGCCAGCCAAAACAACGACGACAACATTCCCAACACCACCAGCGACTGCAGGATGGACAGTGACGCCTCTTACCTGATGAGCCCGGAGTCGGGGCCCGCCAGTGGCCACTCCTCTGCTGCCGTCTCCCACGTCGAGAACCCGTTCAGTGAGCCCACGGACTCCCACTTTGTGAGGCCCATGCAGGATGTGATGGGTCTGCCGTGCGTGCAGACCTCTGGGTACCGAGCAGCGGAGCAGTTCGGCATGGATTTCCCACGCTCCGGCCTGGGCTTGCACTCGCTGTCTCGCGCCATGATGGGCTCAGTGAGAGGTGGAGCTGGTGGCTTTCCCGGCTACCGCCGCATTGCCCCCAAAATGCCGGTGGTGACCTCTGTGCGCGGCTCGCAGCTGCAGGAGAGCTCCTCCGGGTCCCAGCTGATGATGAACGGGAGCGCTTCCTTTGAGAGCGGGCACCTGTCGCAGCCTGGCCCGCCGCAGCTGACCAGGGCATCGGCGGATGTCCTGTCCAAGTGCAAGAAGGCTCTGTCAGAGCACAACGTGCTGGTGGTGGAGGGCGCACGCAAGTACGCCTGCAAGATCTGCTGCAAGACCTTCCTGACGCTCACGGACTGCAAGAAGCACATCCGTGTGCACACGGGAGAGAAGCCCTACGCCTGCCTCAAGTGTGGCAAGCGCTTCAGCCAGTCCAGCCACCTCTACAAACACTCTAAGACCACCTGCCTGAGGTGGCAGAGCAGCAACCTGCCCAGCAGCTTGCTGTAACCTGCTGCCCTGGGCCTGGAGGAGCCTTGCTGCTGGCGGGCTGGCGGACACCGGCGTGCCACGGTGCCACAACAAAGTCTTGGCTCTGCCATTGGGGATATCCGGTACCTACCTCGCAGGGTGTCGCCGCCAGGAGCCGCGCGGCGGGATGGGGATGCGACCCCCACAGCAAAGCAGCCCCTTTGCAGGGCAGAGGGGTGACAGCATGGGGGTCTCCTGAAATAGCACGTTTTGAGAACAAGAAACTGACGTGCAAGTTTCTTTTTTCTTCTTTTTCTCTAAAGCATTTTGTAACAGTGAAAGCATTTAAACAATTACTGTAACATGAATTGCTGCATTATGTGAGGACAGTGGTGCAGACCACTTACCTTTAAAAGAGAAAAACAGCTTTGGGTGCACCTGGCTGACATAATGCTTTAAAATACGCTACTTATAACAATAGTTCTAGGATTATGAATGTATGTTTGGCTGTTTTGTAGTAAAGGACACTGTGTAATCAAGGTGCTTAAATTAAATCCCAGACAAGTAACTTTTGGACTGCCAGGTGTACATATAACTTTAATACAGCAAGATCTGGATGTTTGGCTGTTTTTTTTTTTTTTCTGTAGGATCGAGTATTAAGTGGTAAGTGAAGTACTGTCTCTTGTTTGTGCTATTCCTAGCAGTATTTTAACCAGTTTGTATCTCCTATGTTACAATTCTATATACGCAGAAGTTTGAACAGAGCTTGTCTTTGTTGTTTTGAAGGAGAGGTAATTTGTGATGGCTTTTTTTGCCACGTAAGACAGTATCTCGCTGTTCCCAGATGCCCACAGCCCATCTGGTCCCCGTTACGGTGTGAGCACGTTGGCTTTTTCTCTTATCTGCAGGCTTTACTTTCCTGCCCTGCGCACTTAGTGACTTCCCTTCGCAGCTGTGGAGCTGTCCTTGGATCAAATCGCTCCTCCGTCAGGAGCAGTCCTCGTTTGCCATATTTCACAGAATCATAGAGTATGCTTAGTTGGAAGGGAGCCATGAGGATCATTGTGTCCCGCTGTTGGCCTTGCAGGGGATATCCCAACAATCCCATCCTGTGCCTGAGAGCGATGTGCAAACACTTGTCTACCTCAGGCAGGCTGGGGGTGGTGACCCCATCCCTGGGGAGCTTGTTCAGTGCCAGACCACCCTCCGGGTGAAAAACCCTTTTCCTGATAGCCAACCTAAACTTCCCCTGACTCGGCTCCAGCCGTTTTCTCAAGTCCTGTCATTGGTCACGAGAGTGAAGCAATGCGTACCTGCCCTTCTGCTGCTCCTCAGGAGGATGTTGAAGACCTCAGTGAGGTCTGACCTCAGTCTCCTCTTCCCCAGGCTGAGCAAACCAAGTGCCCTCAGCTGCTCCTTGTAAGGCTTCCTCTCCAGACCCTCACCATCCTCATGGCCTCCTTTGGACGTTCTCTGACAGCCTAATGTCTTTTATATGATGGTGCTAAAACTTGGCCCCAGCACTTGAGGTGAGGCTGCCCCAGTGCAGAGCAGAGCGGGACAATCCCCTCCCTCACCCAGCTGGGGATCCCCCCGGGACAGGATGGGCCCTCCTGGCTGCCAGGTCACTGCTGGTTCATATTCTGTAAAATGTCAAATCCAGGCCTTCCACTTAAACTAGTCTTATAAAAGTACGTTTCCCCATACATTTAAAAAAAAGGTAATGTAAATTTAATTTTAAAAAACGGCACGGTTCACGTGTAGCAGAAATGTGACGTTTTCCATGTGAGTCATGTAAATTTCTTTTCCTCTTTGGTGCCACTGTAACTTAACACTGCCTGCAGTTTCCTTTCTTCCTTGTCAAAGGTGCACATTGACCTGGTGCTCAGCATTCTTAGGTTTTAAAATAACATTTCAGAGCACTTCTGCTGATGGTAAATGCTGCTCAGCCAGGCAGGAGCTGAGTCAGGGCTGCAGTGTGTCCTTCTGCTCAGGTGAGGCAGAGGATTCCCTGCACCTGCCCTGTCAGTGCATCATTTGCACCTTGACCATCTGAGGAATGCAAAAACACAGGAGATGGTTGGATTAATTCCTTTAAAACGTTAATATTTTGTTACAGGATTTACTTAATGACCATATTTCTGTCTCTTGATATTTTTTTTAAGCATTAAAATAACATGGTTTTTTAAAGCAGTGGGATACGCTGTGTTTCGTTTGAAACAATTTCAATATTGGGGACTAACAGCATTGAGCTTCATAAACACTCTCCCAAACATCAGTAAAATGCAGTATTTTGTACTTTAATATTTTCTTGTGTTGCTTTATTAAGTAACACTCTGTTTAGTTTTCCATTGCATTTTTAGTGTTTTGCTTTTTAAAATCAAGGCTTGGGGTTTTTTGCATTTTCTGTTTCCTGTAGCACATCCAAATGTGTTGAATTGTTACAATGTTTGGGAATAAAGCATCTCTTTAAGCAAGGAGACTATTTAGTAAGTAATGTGAGCAGATAAACACTTAACTGGACTTTTGAAATGTTTTGATATAAACTTTAATGTGGAATATCAGTGGAGGAGAACTTCTGTATTCTTTCTGTGAGAAAAAGTTTGTCTGGAGCATTTTCAGAAGCAGCAGCTTTAAATTCCATTAGCAATTGATGTGCAGGGGGGCAGTTGCAGGCGTGCAGCCTGCAGCTGCCTCACGGCTTTCCAAGTCTTCCTGAATGAAGCAATAAATTCCTGGGAATAGCATAAATAAACACCTGGGACCTGAGCTGCCTGCTCTGCATGAAGGGTGGCTTGCCCCACAGCCTGGAGAGCTTATGCCACTGAATTCCGCTCAGAATGGAACGCTGCAGGTGGGATCTTGCATGGAGGTGTCGGGGTGTCTGTTCCGAAACACCTGGAAATAAACCCTATGTTTTTGTGTTGCTGTGTCTGCCTGGCTTCACTGTTTGGTGCTCTTCACACCAGCCTGTACAGAAATACTTGTGATTGCAAAAGTGATTGTAAAAACCTGAACTTGGTAATAATTATGGTCTTTGTAAGAACTTAGTTTTGTTAATGAAATAATATCTACACAGCACCTGTAAAATTCATGACCCATGGTCACTGCTGCTCTCTGAATTCCTCATGGGAGGATGCCACAGATGCAGGAGGTGCTTGTCCTGAAGGAGTTCTGAGGTGGACACCTGAGTCCAGTGCTCCAGACCCTGTGGCAGCTGATTCACCAGCTCATGTCTGTTTCTTGATGTAGCTGGGGCATCTGACACAGCTGCTCAGACACCAGGTTACTCTCAGTCACTGTCATCATTAGGGATCACAGTCACCTCTCAGGTGCTTGGTCAGCATCCCTCAGCATCACAGTAGCTTCACCAAGAGCAGAATCTTCAGTGTCAGCACAAGGAATCTTGGAGACCAGCGAGCTCCCCCACTGGACTCCTGCCCTGGGTTTTCACAGCAAAGTCAGTCATGATTTCGACTGGGTCATTCAGAAACTCCCCAGCCAGCTGGGATGCCCAGAACACACTCCCTTCCTCCCCACCACCACAGCCACAAGTCTTTCCTATTCAGTCCAGGTGACAAACCTCCAGAACTATTTGATGGGCCAGCACAAGGCAGTCAGCCATGCTCGTGAATCAAAATTTACTGATAAATGAGTAAGAATCCCTCCCAGGTGTGATGCAAGGCAACTTCCAACAACCATTGCTGCTACCAGAGAGTGCTTCATTTAGCATCCAAGAAATTCCAGCAGAGTCCAGCACAAGGGACACTTGCTGTGGGACAGGAGGAGGCACACAGTGTGTGCAGGGTGAGCTGTAACTCTCGTCACGGGCTTTGTGCTGTGTTCTGGCTCCCTCCCCACACTGGGACTGTGGTGCTGCCAGCTGCTCACCCTGGGACACTTCCCTCCTGCCCACTGCAACCTCCTCGCTCCCTCTCCTTGTGCTGCTGTCCCCAGAAAGCACCGGTTCCCTGTCTGTCTCCTGCTAGGGCAAAGGCCCAGGGGAGAAGGCATGGGTGGCTGCGGGGTAGTGAGGCTTGTCCTGAGGCAAAGGGATGGAAAAACCTGTGCAAACCCACCTCGGCAGGGTGGATCAGCCACTGGCATCACTGTTCAACCTGGACATGTCAGAGGGGCTCCTGTGTCCTCCTGTGTGGGCCTGGACACCATGATGCTGTGATCAATGGCAGGAATAGATGGGCTCCAGGCTCCAGCCCCCATTTATGGAAGTGGGACAGTGGCTGCAGGACACACAAGTGTCCCCAAAGCCCTCGAGATGCGCCCATCAGGCCTCTCCTGGCAGCTGGAGGCTCAGGCCCTGCTCAGGCTCTGCTCTGCACCAACACAGGTCACTGCCATCTGAGAAACACCCGGGCAGCTGCAGCCAGAACCTACAAAGGGGCAGCAGAACCTCCCAGTGAATTCCAGCTTGCCATCCACTTTGGAGCTGTGCCTGGAATTGGTTATGGATACAGAAGGCCAAGCTGGAGGTGCCTAGGAAGCTGCACAAGTCTGTTTTGTGCTTTTCTTTAGACATCTCAAGCAGAGGATCATGCAGGGCACCGATTCCATAGGACCATTTAATGTGTGGGCAGACAGCAGCTCCTGTGGCAGCAGCAGCCTGCATGGACAAAGCTGTTACTTCTCCTCCCTTCCTTGCCTCAAGCCCAGGTAAGACCATCTTGGCCTCTCACTGTTTCCAGGAGCCAGGTTTTGAGGACAGCAGCTCCCTTACGGTGGTTCCAGCACGGCAAGCATTCCCCCAACCAGGGCCAACCCCTCTCCACCGCCTGCTGGCACCCGCAGCGTGCCCCACCGCGCGCCGTCCTCAAATAACAGGAGCACGACACGTTCGCTGCTGTTCTTTAATGGCTCCTGGCCACGCATGGGGAGGGGGCACAGGCTGGCCCTCCTCACCATGTCCATCCCACAGCGCTGCTGGAGCAGGGTCTGGCCATCACAGTTTCAGCTCGTGGGGCATGGGCTCCCCTCGCAGCCCAGCCAGCAGGTTGTTGGCTGCCAGCACTGCCATGGTGTTCCTCGTCGCATACGTGGCGCTCCCGATGTGCGGCAGGATCACTGCAGGGACAGGGAGGGACACTGGTCACCTCTCACCTTCCACCACCCCCAACAGCCCCTTCCAGGGCTGTCAGAGGCACAGTATCTGTGCAGATGTTATTTGTATATTAATAAATACGTAATATTACTAACTGTTGTAAGTAATGTATTTAATAAATACACGTGTATGAATTATGTCCTGCCTGGTCCTGTTTCAGAACTCCCAAATCTCCAAGTCCTGCAAATATTTCCAGGAAGTCTCTACTTTTATCACTCCTCACACTGTCTACTTTGAAAGCCAATGCAAACAAATAAAAAATGAGTTCTAGCAAAAAGATACAACAACTACAGGTTTGTATTTCAGAAACAGACAGTTATGGGCAGTTTCAAATTTTCATGAATGTCCCTATGGTTTCTTTTTGGAATATACTTTTCCTATTCCAGAAACCCCCTCTGCCTGGAGGGATCACCTCCTGTGAGATGCCAGCCAAGCAAGCTCCTCCCTCGCCATCCTTTCTCATCTGCATCATCCTCTTCCAGATAAGACAGGTATCAGTCCTGGACCCACACCTCCCCAGCTGCCCAATGTCCCACCTTCCTGATGCCTGGAACTGTCCAGGTAACAGGCTGCCAGCCCAGGAGCGTTCCTGAGACCAAGATTCCTCCAGGCAAACTCAGCAGCCCACTTATAGCCAGTGGGAATTTCTTCTAGCACAGTACATGCCCAGGAGCCTACAGAATACCTGAGCTGGGAATTGGTTTCTCATTCATGCACCTGCTGATATTGGATTCTCTGTGACTTTCACACATCGGATGAAGAGTCATCACGAAGGTACTAAAACTGAGCTTATCTCAATGGCTTTCTGGAAAATTAAAACGGCTCCCACACTTGTTTGACATCATGTTGATGAGTTTTTAGCCCACAGCAGCTCCCTGCACTGTACAGCAGCCCACCTAAATATACCTGACCTGCCTGTCCTTCTGTGCTCTGGTGCCCACTGGCACCAGCAGACTGATGGGGACCGGGGGCCCCTGTCACACCTGTCACTGGGCCTGCAAGGCAGCACCTGCTGGAGGAGGGGTCTGACCACCCCCCCGACACTTACCGCAGTTCTTGAGGGAGAGCAGGGGGTGGTCAGTAGGCAGTGGCTCTGGTGTTGTGACGTCCAGGCCGGCGGCTGCAATCTGGCCATTGGCTAGGGCATCGTACAGGTCCTCCTGGTTCACCACAGCCCCCCTGGCAAACGTGAGGGGTGACAGGCGGACGTTGCTGCTGGGGGTCCCGCAGGCTCCCCGGGGCACAGAGGCAGTGGGTTCCCAGGGCTGCCTGAGCAGAGGTCAGACCCTCTCTCGAGGCACTGGAACCTCCCAGCACAGTGAGCTGCTCCTGCTCCAGCTGCCCACAGTGCGGGAAGAGCTGGGTGCTCCCTGAATAATTTATCTTGCTTTTGGCTCAGTCCCAAGAGGCCTTGGGCAAGTGTTCCCAGCAGCCATGAAGGCTGTATGTGCTGTCTGGACTCGCAGCCCAGCAGATCCCCGGACACTCACAGCCTGTAAGGGCGACAGCCACTCTCCCAGGCACGGAACTGGGCTGCCAGTACCTGCTTGTGTTGACGAACACAGAAGTCTTCTTCATCTTGCCAAAGAAGTCCTTGTTGCACATCCCCTGGGTGGCTGGCGTCAGGGCACAAGTCACCACCACGAAGTCCGACTCCTCAGCCAGCCTGGTGAGAGGGACTGAGACAAGAAACAGAGACATACCACTGCAGCCAACACCTTCCCTCAGCCAAACTCCAGGGGCAGCTCACTCCCTCCTTGTCCTCCCAACAGGACACCTTGGTACTCATCCCATGGGGACAGTCCACAAGACCCTCCCCTCCTCTTCGGAGCAGCTGTCACATTCTGCCCCTGTTGACTGTGTCCAACTTCCTTGTGGGAATGAAACTGACAGAAAATCACCAATGCATGGACACAGGGAAGGGCAACCGTGGCAGGATCAGCTGCAGCCTACAGTTCTCACAGTGTTTGATGAACCCCTGCATGTCCAGCCTTCCCCTGGCCTGGAGAAGGCAGGCTCCTGCCCGTCACCCCTCACTGCCTTGTGGGGCATGTCTGGGATGTGGCATTCCCTCCCTTGCTGCCCCCGCATGCTGGGCACGCCCAGGAGCCCCCCAGATGCCCCAGCTTGTGCCCTCCTTCCAGTGGCCCACCCTGCAGGTGACAACCCTGTGAGCGACACCTCCCTGGAGCTGTCCCAGCCATGGTGCTCCATGACTGACGACGGACACTGCCCCTGCCCTGGAGCCATCCTTACCAAACTCAGCCCCAAACTCTGCTGCACTCTCCGGCTTCGGGCCACTGCCAGTGTACAGAAACTTCCTGACCCCAAATGGCTTCAGGCGCCGGGCCACTGCCTGTCCTAGGAGGGAGAAGGGTGTTGGGCTGCTGTGGCTCCACGACACGTCTGGGGACCAGCACCCGAAGCCACCAAAGGGCTCCTGCAGTGGGATCCCTCCTTCCCGGCTGCTCCCAGCCCGGACTGCAGGGTGTGGGTGGAGACGTTCTGCTGTGGAAAGGGGCCCATGGATGCTGAACCCGTGACTGCCCTTGGGAGCAAACTGGGGAGCAAGGACAGGAATGGCCGCTTGCCGGCAAAGTCCACAGCGGGATGGTGCCGAGCGTCGCGTGGACTTTGGCACTGTGTTTGTTTAACTGCAGGCCCGGAGCAGGTACAGGTTGCTGCAGGGATTGGAGGTGGTGGAAGAACATGAACACTCAAGGCTTTAAGACTGAGGCTGATGAGCCAGCGCAGCTGCTGGGAGAGGCTCTGCACAGCTCCCCTCGCTGTGCTCATGGGGTTTTACCAGGTGAGCACCAGGTCACCACCTTGGCTGAGTCACAGAACAGTTTGGGTTGGAAAAGACTGCAAAGACCATCTCATTCCAACCCTCCCACCTCCAGCAGGGACACCTTCCAGTAGCCCCGGTTGAAGGCGAGGCTCCAAACCCACCCTGCCACTGCTGGAGACACAGAAACCTGCCCTGAACTGTACCTGAACTACACTCACCTATCCTGCCCAGCCCGATGATGCCTACTGTGCTGTCGGACAGGCCATATCCACACATCCACAGGGGCTTCCACGTTGTCCAGCCGCCACTGGCAGAGAGTGGGACAGGAACAGGTCATGGAAAGCTGTTCAGAGCCCAGCCCAGGTGCTCAGTGTGAGCTGCATGAAGCTCCGGCCTCGGCCCCTCATCACCAGCCCATGTGGCACAGCTCTGGGGCCACCCACAGTGGGCACTCACCTCTTCACCTGCTCTGCTGCCTCCGGCAGCCGGCGGCACGCGGACAGCAGCAAGGCCACAGACAGCTCTGCGGTGGCGTCGGTCAGCACGTCCGGGGTGTACCCCACGCGGATCCCCCTGCCAGGCCAGACGGGGCTCTGCGGCAGCCTCGGGGTGCTCCCCTGGCATCTCCAGGCTGGCTGCCAGCACTATGCCTGTCCCAGGTACCCAGGGACATCCCTTTGGCTCTCAGCCCTCCTGCCACACCCTTTCCCCAGGTTGTCCTTGCCTCGTCCCAGCACCCAAATGCTCCTGCAGCCCTGGTGGAGTTGGGGTGACCCCAGCCATCATCTGGCAGTAGAGGGGTGCAGGTAGCTGACCCCATCCAGCCCCACGCTCTGTGAAAGCCCACCTGCCAAAAGGGACCAGTGGAATGGGGGGTGTGTCGGGGGGACGGGGTGCAGANCCCGCGGCACCGGCTCCTCCGAGTCCCACTGCTGCACGCGGCACCTGCGGCGGCACCGCCGGCGTCACCGACCGGCTCCGGCACCGGCACCGGCACCGGGAGCGGCTCCGGCAGCGGGACCCGCACCGGCACCGGGCCCCGCACCGGGACCCGCCCCGGGCCCGGCCCCGGC
>VZRO01000434.1:279429-294125 GCA_013397915.1 Daphoenositta chrysoptera | reverse complement strand
CCCATCCCAAGCCATGCTATCGCACCCTGTCCCACCCACCCTGGGTTTTGAGGAGGAGCTGTGGCTTTCTAGGGAGTGCAGTGATTGAGGTTGGTTTCCTGGGGATCTATGCAGACTGGACAGGAGAAGCCCTGAGGACTGGTGATGGGACCAAATCCATCCGGACTCATGCCCACTGTCTGTCGTCCCCTTCCCAGAGCCTGTTTGCTGGGATCCACGTGGTTAATGGATAATCTGCTCGGAGGCATGCCTGCGCTCCCATTCCAGAATGAACTGCGTGTTCCCAGGGACAAAGCCGTGTGCCAGCAGTGGCGCTGGGTGGGGAAGGAGCTGGGGACCAGCTGGGCTGTGCCAGGGGCTCCATGTGCCCCTCACCCCAGCGAGTGGGTCCGTGCTGGTGTTGCCCCCAGCGCCCTTCAGCCATCCCCTCACACCACGGGGCAGGGGCTGGATGTGCCGCTGCTCCCTCCAGTAACTTTCTTCTCCTCATCACCCAAGTATGAGTATCTGCGTCCCTCCTCCCTACCTGCTCCCAGATTGGGTTCCTGGTGCTGTGAGAGGGAGTGCTGGCTCAGCAGGGGCATGTGGCCCCGGCCTGGTTTATTCCTGACAAAACCAGCAGTCTTTGGCTGGAAGGGGCCACTCTGAGCCGGAACCTGCCAGCCTGGCAGCACCACAGTGCATCCCCAGCAGTGCGGGACTTCGCCCATCAGCCTTGTCACTGCCTTACCATCACCGACTATCCTGGCATGAGATAATTCCCTGGTGGACTTTCCCTCCTTCCCCTTGAGGCTGGGAGAGCCCCCCGTGCCAGGCTGGTCCCACTGCTGTGCCACAGGGCCCGCACTGGCCGGGCTGGTGTAGTCCTGCCACTCCCACCAGTTCCTTGGGCAGAGGGACCAGAGCTGCATGTGGGAGCACACTGCAAAAACCACAGACACCTGGCTTTTCCCACCCTGTCCTACCTGCAGCTTCTTTCTTGCTGCTGCTCCCGCTTGCCTTGCTGTGCCCACATCCCCGTGTCCTTGCTGCTCCTGCGTCCCCTGTCCCCCTTACTGTGCCCACATCCCCACTGTGCCTGTGCTCCCGTGTCCCTGGTGGGCCCAGTGTCCCTGCTCTGCCCGTGCCCCCCTGTGCCCATGTCCCCGTGTGCCTCGCTGCCGCTTCAGGCCCCGCAACGTTCAGCATTCCATCAGCCAGGTGACATCCCACCCTCACTGAAGGGCAGGAGTCTGCTTGGGCTGTCACACTGTTGCCACAAGGTTACACTTAAAGCATTTTCAGAGGTTTCCTGTAGACAGGAAAAACATATTGTTCCCATTAGGGATTTCAACCACATTGGTTTCTTTAATCCTCCTTAAGGGATAGCTGCGATTTTATATCTGGGAGCAACTGAAATGATGCTGTTCTAAGGAGTGATATTTTAATTGTCTCTTAAAAGAGGCCTTTAAAAGAAGGCTCAGAGCTCTGCCTGGAGTGAATTCACAATGGCCATATATCAACCTTAGTGCCCAGTGCAGCCTGTGGCATGAGAGCTTGTCTGGGACAACTGGTAAATCCTATAAATGGGAATAAACCAAATTGCCAAAACACAACTTCCTCTTTTTAATGCTGTCAATGAAAGCACAGCAGTGTGCCTGGGGCAGTACCTGTGGCAGGGCAAGGGGGAGAGGGACAAGGCACAACAGAGGAAAGCAGGACGAGGATAACCACAGAGTATTTAGACAAAATGCAGAAAAAAGGCAGGCAGATGGCATGAATATTAGTGCATGAAAATGACTAGCACTCTGAGAATTTCCCAATGTACTTCTGACTGGTTTGGGCTTGCTTTTATAATTAATTTATGGAAAGCACTTAAATTGGGAATAAACACAATCTCACAAATCCCTCCTAATCTCTGCCTGTATTTTTGAAATGATACCCTGAAGGTATAGTTCCTCACAATGATTAAACTGCTTTTCTTTTAAGAATTAAAAGGGACCTTTTCCATGTGGTCATGTGTGGTGTGAGGCCCACACTCTGATCTGCTCTAGATGCAATATACTCTTGGAAGTGCCCGGGTAGGGCATTTCCCCATCGGACTGCTGGATGCCAAATCTGCCAGTATTTTCATTTTGGATTCATGTATTTTAATGCAAAATATGACCCAGTGTGTTGTCAGCCTAGGACTCAGAAGCACTCAGCTATTAGCATAAATTTAGAAAGCTCCTTGAAAACGAAAAGAAATGTATTTAATTAAGTGGCTGCTGTTCCCTGTTGGTGGAAGCCAAGCTCTCTCCGTGGGTAGGATGTGCAGAAGGTGCTCAGGGTGGCAGAGCGTGAGCCGGGGGCTCTGGGGTGCCCTGCCGGATCTGGGTCTCAGGGTGCAGGCAGAGGCAGTTCGGAGCAGCTCTGCACACGAGGAGAAGCTCAGGGAGGTACAGGCTGTGCCCTGTGGCTGCCCTGCCTGGGCTTTAGATGCTGCTGGTCCTGCTGAGGGTGTCAGAGAGCTGGTGGGGCCTTGCGTCCCTCTGCAGAGGGGAGGGGCAGTGAGGGGCAGAAAAGCACGGTGTGGGATGCTGCCCACTGTCTCCAGTGGGATACGGGTCCCCAGGGGGCTCATGGCTGTGGGCTTGTGCCTGGAAAGGGTCCAGGAGGGACAACATCAAGTTTATTACATAGCTGATTGTGCTTCAACATGGAAATCCAGGGAAGAATTACCCAGGGCACACCCTTTGGTTTGGCCTGTGCAGCTCAGTCATACAGAGGAGAAGCCTTTTCCTTGTTTCCTCCAGCAGCCTCTTCATGTAACAAGTAATGGAAGAACGCTGTGGTGCTGGGGAACTCCTTCACCCTCACAGACGTGGGGGCATGGGAAGACTGCCCATCTGCAGCCGCGGGGTGGCTGGCCTGCACGTCCCAGATGAGTGCTCCCATTTTGCTGGCTGATGGCTGTGCTCCTGCAGCTCCAGGAAGGACTTGGGACATGGACACATGGGCGACAGGAGAAGAGGCTGGCAGGGGATGGTGCTGTGGTGCCAGCTGCCACTGCGGGTGCCACCAGAGGCACGTGGCTGGGACCTCACACTGCCTGGGGATGGCCAACAGCCTGGCCAGAGGGGCAAGGTCTGGCAGTGCCACCCCCGCCCGGTCCCTGTGCCAGTGCAGAGTCCTTGTGGCACTGCTCCCCGTGGTGCTGCTCCCCGTGGGGCTGCTCCCTGTGGCACTGCTCCCCATGGCACTGCTCCCCGTGGTGCTGCTCCCCGTGGGGCTGCTCCCTGTGGCACTGCTCCCTGTGGCACTGCTCCCCGTGGGGCTGCTCCCCGTGGGGCTGCTCCCTGTTGCACAGCTCCCCATGGGACTGCTCTCCACTGCAGCACCTATGCATCCCTCAGGGTGCAGCTCCAGCTTGCCAGAGTGGGTCTAGAAGCTGGGTTGTTTTTTGCAAATTCTGTATACTATTTATATAATATAATACAATATATATTACATATGTAAGATCTATTCTATAGGGTTATTTATTTCTCTCCTGCTGCAGTAGTTTGTTCCATCATAACCTTCCCAGGGTTCTGAATGCTTTTTTTTGCTCAGCATTTTCCTCCTACACACAGGAGTGATAGGTTTTAACACAGTGTTTCTGTTCTTTAGGGAAAAAGAGAAAGAATGCGAAAGATTGAATGCGATCTTTGTTTTCAAAATAATGCTGCAGTAATTAAAATGCTTGGAAAGTTGTTCTGTTCCCAGAAGTAATAAATAGTTTTGACTGTTTTGCCCCATTAATTGCACATTAGTTAAAGACGTGTATTTTATAACATGCGTATTCACCCACCTGCTTGCTCTGAAAGTTAAATGCATGTTTGAATATGCATTATACCCTTTAATGCACAGTAATTATTTGGTACATTATTATAGGCTCTTCCTGAGCCACCCCTTCCCAGGGAGTAGGTTTTTGTGTCGGCTCCAGGGGGTGCTTGGTGCCAGGTCTGGGGTCATGGGACCAAGCAGCAGCCCTTCTCCGGGGGGCCACGTGCAGTGACTGCCGGTGCCAGCTGGGAAAGGTCCAGGGAGGTCGCTCAGATTTCTTTTTCCCCTACAGATCCCAGCTGAAGAGGCCCAGTTTCAGCTGTCTATAGTCAGTGCAGGCTCCAGACTCTGTGACCAAATGGTCAGCTCCTGCCAGCCTTCACCAGGGGCTCTGTGGTCTCAGACTTTTTAGGAAACACTGCTTGCATCATCTCAACTGTAAAAGCTGAAGCTTGCCCAGCTGAGAACAGGACCACCAGTGTTTGGGGCAGAATCATGAGAGTTTGGGCAGGACAGGCCAGGCCATTCCTCTGGTGGCTGTCACCTCCTAGGATCACCTGGTTCTGCCTTGGGACTGTAGACATGACAGTAAGGGGTCAGCAGAGTCTCCAGCCCTCAGGGAGAGTGGGAACAGACTTTGTCAGGTCTCTTGATGACTGAGGGACATCCAGAGTGTCTGAAAGCTCACAAGCTGTGATCAGAACATCCAGTAAATCTGATCTCCCTAATCTCTCTCCCCTGACGTGTGGAAAACAGCCAGCAGCTCCCACCAGCTAATCTGGTGCTGGGTTAAAGATTAAATAATGGCACAGGGCATCATGGCCCCAAGCAGACATTTTTCTGCTGTGCTGCGTCCCTTCCTCCTGCTGTGGCTCCAGCTGCTTCTGGAGCTCCACCAGCCCCCAGGATGGGCCCTGTGGGGATCACATGCCCTTGAGAGCAGTGCTGAGCTCCCCACAGAAGCAGGCCATGGCACACAGCACTGGTGTGGCAGAGCTGGGGCAAACCCAGAGCAGAGCTGGGAATGGGAAAGGGGATCCATATCCTTTGCCTGGCACGGTCCCAAAACAGAGGAGGTTCCAGCCCCATGTGTGGGTGCTTCCAGCAGACCCACACCCTCTCTGCAGCTGTCTCTCTCAGGTGGCTCTGTGAGTGGGAGGGAGGGCACGGACCTGTTCCCAGCCGGCTGCCACTCAGCAGCGCCCTGGCTGTGCCCTGTCCCCAGGAGCCACGGCTGGTGGCCCTGTTGCCAGCGATAGGTCCGGCTGCAGCTTCTGAGGAACAATGCGCTCCTACTGTATGGTACCAGATTGTACATCAAAACTATTATTTCCAACATCTCTGGCTTAATTGTAAAACTATAATACAAATGACATTGGGGGTTTGCTGGAGTTAAATTTTAATAGCAAGCCAGCGCCCTTTTAATAACATTTTATACATTTAAATTGGGCATGATCCCTTTGGGAACAGTAATTTTATTCATGGAGATTATGTCTAATTTGAATATAAAAACACCACTAAAAAGATATTGGATTTGCTATTTTTCACTTGCAGGAGCTCCGGAGTCCAATCTTCCCAACTGACTGGGCTTTGGCGGATTGAAAAAGCCTACAATATCCCCCACCCCAACTTCCTTCCAGGAGTGCAGTACAGAGATCCGTGTGAGTCCAGCCGCCCCTGCTGCCGGCCTGGGCTGGCTCCCAGCGGGCTCTGAGCTGCAGCCACCAGCACCAGCTCGGCCTCGCACCAGCTGTGCAGGGATGAGGGGCACGAGGCCATGGGGCAGCCTCCCGGGATCGGCCATGGTAAAAGAGTCCTGGGTTCTGCTCCAGCCCCTGCACAGATCCTGCTGCAGCTGCAGCTGGAGCCTCTAAGGATGGGAGCTGCCTCCACCATTGTTCCTCTTGTGTTCGAGCTGTCCAGAGCCTCCCAATTCCAGTGCCAAGCTAACGTGACTCCTGTCAGATTGGCAGGTGCCTTGACTGGGGTGGTCCTTTCCTTCCTCGAGGGCAGGAAGGGGTCTGGCTGACGCTGTGCTTTGGCAGCAGCAGCCCCACTTGCTCTTTCCAGTGACAGCAGAGTTAGAGATTGATAGCTGACAGGCACAGCTCTGCAGGGACTGATGCCAGCCCGCACTCACCCCTGGCTGTACATGAGGGACCCTCAGTGGCTGCTGCTACTTTGGAGAGCAAGGAACACTGGCACACACACAGCCAGCGCTGCGAGACACTGGCACAGAACAGCCAGAGCCGAGGGATGTCCGTGGATACCGGGGCAGCTCCTGCGGGGGCCGCGTTCCTTGCCAGGGAGGATGCTGAGCAGAGGTGTCAGCTTGCTGAGCACTACCCTCGAGTCTCCTCTGTTGGGGAGGCTGGCAGGAGCCGAGGCCAGTTCCAGCTGTTGTGGCTGCCCCTTGCTGTGCAGAGTGCGTGCCCACCGTGTGTGGGACTGCCGGAGGAGGAGAGAGGTGTTGGGGTGAGGTCTGCCTGTGAAATCGGCTCGTTTCCACCCGGACACCGGGATAAAGCCACAGGCGTGGCAAAACCTCTTGGCTCCTCAGGGGAGCATGTGGAGAGAGCCGTCCACTGGCGGGGAGGCAGGAGCCTGCGGGGGCCCGGGGGTGCAGCCAGCGGGGTCCAGCAGGAGCAGGAGGTCCCTGGCTGCCAGCCGGCACCGCGGGGCCGATAACGGCGCTGGCGCCGATGGGCGCGCACAAAGCGGCAGCCTCATCTCCGAGACGGGATAAACTGTGTGGCCTTTGGACAAGATTATTTCTGTTCAGAACACGATTGTTATCACTTAATTGAAAATAATTATCCAATGCAAATTGGCTCCAAGTTGGCAGCAGAGTTGAGGGGATGGCGCGTTTCCAAGCTGTCCTGAGGAGAGCCGAGTGCGGTGGGAGGGCGAGAGGCTGGGACTGTCCGCAGGGCTGAGCGCGGAGGACACTGCGGGGCAGATGACCCCTTTGATACACCTGCACCCCTCAAGGAAAACAGCGGGGGCCGTCCTGCCTGCTCAGTGCTTTCATAGACTGGGACCCTCTGGTTTGCCTTCCCGAAGCAGCCACGGCGACAGCAGTGAGAGTGTAGGTGCTGGAATCAGCTGCTTAGGAGACCTCTGCTCAGACGTGACAGTGTTCACAAGGCTGTGCCCCACCTGGGGCTGTTTGCACCTCGGATGTCATCACATGGAGGATGCAGGTCTCCCGCTGCTGTTCACTGGAAGAGATGCAGTCTGTCCACATGAAGGAGGCGGCTGGTGCCACAGCGGGGCTGGAGCACAACTGGGATGTGGAACCCTCTGGAGAGCCCAGCAGGAACAGTCCCCTGGAGCTCTGACCCGACCGGGCACTGAAGCCTCGGCTGGGCTTTCTCCTCTTCTGCGGGACGTGCTCTGGCCACATGCAAGCAGCCCATCGCTCCAAACGTCACCTGCATCTGTGTGCTCTTTCCAGTCAACAGAGGAGAACATGTGTCCCTGTGGAATTTCCCCCATCCCAAACGCCTTGGTGCCTGCTAAACCTTCCTCTTCTGGGAGTAGCCACCCCTGCCTACAGGCTTCCATGGGCCGTGGTCAGCCCGAGCACCTCCTGCCCGGCAGCTCCCTGCAGCCACTCTGCCCATGGCGTTGTCTCTGCTCCCTCTTCCTTGTTTTCTGCCTGAATGGATTTGGATTAGACAAGACCTTCCCAAATGCACACATTGCCCCTGCCAGTGCACAAATACACCAGAGAACACCAGGTTTCCACAACAATTTTTCTATGGTTTGACCAGACTGGCACAAGGTTAATTAAAAAAAACCCCCAATGTTTAAATGCAGTTTCATCAGGAGAAGTGCAAAATGCCGGTGCAAGAATTTCTGCCAGGACTTTTCAAGCCCTGCAAAGCACAATTAGACACAGTCAAATATTGCCCTGGTTAAAGACTATTAATTTTCCTTACATTTGTCATGAATTAATTTTTTCTGGCTGTATCAACAGTGTTTCCTTTCTAAATACAACTGGCTCCTTTACATTGAAAAATTAAATTTGCTCTGATAATGAACCGAGGTGCTAATAATCATTTTGCAATGCAAAAAAAGTGCAATTACTGGCTGCTGTGCCACGTGGTGCCACGGTTGCTTGTCACTGACCCTGCTCTGCCACTGTCACCCACAGTCTCATCTAGAAGGTGCAGCATGGGAGCACCTTGCTGGGTGCTCATGTGTCTGTGTCCACCTGCTGGGGTGAACTGAACCCGAGGTTTGCTCAGCACCCTTGAGTAGCTGCTCAGTGACACGTGGGGTGAAACAAGGTCTGCCAGTGAGACTGAGGCCACCCTGAAGCACACGGGTCTGTGTGGTCACCGTGGACTGCTGGTGTTGGGTACGGTGTGGCCCTGTGCACACACAGGTAAGTGTCCCTGCAGATTGTACAAGAGTTGGACAGAGAGATTGATGTTTTGAGACAGACTTTAGGGAAAGGAACACTTTGAGGAGGAGCCAGACCTGTGCTGTGTCACAAAGACACATCCAATTCCCTCCCACAGGTGTGCTATAGACACAGACACCTCAAATCACAGCACTCCTTCCTTCCTCAACCTCTCTGTGTAGTGGCTGCAACAAATGATGGACCCAATACTCCCTTCTCCCCTCTTCACTCCTGGGACACCTGCCCCCATTACCCAACAAGACTCTGACCTGCTGATCCATCCATCTTGTCTCCTCTGCGGTGCTGGGTCTGAGCTGCAGCCCTTTATTTATTCACGCAATGTAGGTTTCCTCATGCTGCCTCACCAGTGCACATCAACTGTGACCTCGAGACACCGTCCTCTCCTGGGATGAGCATGTTTTCCAGTCCCAGGCATCTCTGGAGTAAGGACTGACAGTTCTTTAAAGGAGGGGGGAAAGCAGGCAGGAGGAGTGACAGGCTGAAGTACATTGCAGTTTAATAGGATAAAGCAGAGCTCGATGGGAGCAGCTCAGTCTGCCAGTTGCCAGGCCTGGCACAGATTCTAACACAGCACTGCCCTTTCACAGCACCTGACGTGCTGATATTGATGGTGCTGGAAAATCCACCCCTTTTTGCCATTTTCCTTGTCCTGTCCTCCTCACTGAACGTAAACAATCTCCTGCTGCTTTATTCTCATGCTGAACTCTCTAAGATGCATCAGCTGCCTGACAGAAGCCTTACGGGGAGTGCTGGGTGCACTGGTTACTGGTGATGGCTGCTGCCAGACAGAGCCCACTTTGTTCCAAGCGGTGCCAGAAAGAGACGCAGGCACTGGTTTCTGTTGCACCTGATTAACCCGGGTGCTTTCCAGCAACAAGCCAGCCTTGTCCATGTCCCTCCTTCCATGCTGGTGGTATTATCCAGCCCTGCCAGTTCTCCCCTAAATGCCCTGGTGGGTGCAGATTTCTGCAAAGGCTGACACTGGTCAGTGCTGGAGCTGACGTCATTACCTGCCAGGACCCAAACACCCCCGTGGTTCATGCCCCAGGTTGGATGTTGTTTCTTTTCCCACAATGGCAACGCTGCTGCCTGCCAGCCAGGTCCTGGCCTGTGGCTGGAGGATATTCTCTCACCTTGCTCCTGTCTGCTTCCAAGGGTCACTGCCTCACTGTTTTCCCTTCCCATGGTCCTGAAAAATACGCTTCCTCCATCTTTTACTCACTGTCCTGTAATCACAAGCAGCAGACATGTACCAGAGCCAAGGCTCTGCAGGGCTGGGTACCTGCAGGATTCGGAATGACATCCAGAGGCAGTTCCACCACAAACACATCGTCTGGTGCTGACAGCAGCTGCTGCCAGTGACAGGCAGGAGCCACAGTCGGCAGCCAGATTTCTGTGGGTCTCACCCCAGCACCTGTGTAAGCCACTTTGCCTAAACTCCCTGCCACGACCTTCCCAAGGCCAGGCAGGCTCTGCCCACCAGCACACAACAGGGTTTGAACAACTCCACAGCTGTGTCCAAGGTGAAATATTCTTGTCTGAAGACACTGAGCATCAGAGAAAGAGATTGGGACTCCTGGCTGGTCTGACTCCTGCCATGCTGGCGAGGAACCTGGTCCACAGGAGAAGAACTCTGACTTGCTCCACCCTCTGGCGCTGCACATGGATGATGTAAAGGCACCTCTCTCGGGTGCAGGAGATGCACTCACCTCAAGACAACCTAGCTGGCCAGATGACCAAAACAATCACTGAAAACCACCCTCCTCCCTGTCTGCCAGGTTCGTGCTGGTTTGGCTAAAGGCCAATGGTGACTTTTGCTCAAATGAAATGCAGCATTCAAAACCAAAAAGAGATGTACCACACAGCACCTGGGAAAAGAGCAGTTTCCATGTCAAAAGCAAGTATTTTCAGGGAAGGAATTAAATGAATATTTTTCAGTAGGGCTAAAACTGATTTTTTTTTCAGTATCATCAAGAATTTTTCAAACACGCAAGAAATGAAGTTAAGCAAAACTTAACTTTTGTTGCCAAGGATATACTGAAGCAAAGCTAGATAATAGGTTCCCAAATACTATGCAAGTGTATCTCAACCTTAAATACCTTTGAAACAGGATGACAGGGTCACCAGGACACCTGTGTTCTCACTGTTGAGTTTGCCAAACAAAAACCTGATGAATTTAGGGACTACTGGCATGGAAAAAAACTGGTGTCATGAGAGTCCTCCATTTTTTCTTGGGTGCCCGTATCCCTTTCCAGATACCCTTGTGGGGTACAAATAGTCTCTACTTTTAACACAGGACTGCTGCATGAGGAGAGGACTTGCACCTCAGTAACCCTGTGTTGTTACCATCAGCTGCTCTCTAAGGAGTGGTAGAGTAGAGAGTAGCAGGGTATAGATAATTTCCTTTTCAAAACAGTACAGTATAAATACCTTCCTTTATTCCTTTACTCTTGCCAGAAGTGATGTAGTTGCAGCTCAGGAAAGAGAACATGATGCTGTTTTCAATTGTGTTTGGAATGCAAGGAAATGAGGAGCAAACCCATTTTTTTCATATTTCTTATGTAAAGTTTTATTTGTGTAAGTCCTTTGATAAAGCATTTTATTCTTATAAACCTTAAAACAACATGCTGAATTCCAGTATACAAAAATAACTGTCTTAAAAAAAAATAAGTTTTAGCACAGTGTGACTGGAACCAAGTATGTTCTTAATACTCTGCTCTTTTTTCTCCAGAAACAGCTCCCACATCAAAAGGAACAAGGACAGATTTTCTGTGAGATGTAAACTCTGTTCCATGCCCAACTGCTCGCTCCTGCTCTGCTGACCAGCTGGTAGGGACAGGGATGGAGCCTGGAGAGTAAAGTGGGTGACTGCTGCATCCCAGAGCATAAAACAGAGACTTAGCTGCCCCTTGCAGGGGGGAGGGAAGTGCCAAATGCCCTTCTGCACACTGGAGAGGACCAGTGGCTGAGGGGATGTGCTTTATACCTGCGTTCCCGCTTTCCACCCTGATCCCCCTGACCCAAGTCTCCCTGGCATTGGCCCCCAAGGCGCTGTGCTCCAGCAGCACAGCCACATCTCACCGGTGAAGAAACGACCCCTGCCAAATCCAGCGTGCCCCCCACACCCCTAAGCAAAGAAAATAAACATACAGCTTAATCGGGGACCATCCCAGGCAGGAGCACTGGGTCCTGTTTGCCACGGGGACAGCCCATAGAGAGGGTGTGGTTCCCTCTGGCTGAGGAGATGGACGGGGTGGGTGATGGTGCCCAGCATGCCGGGTCAGGGATGGACTCAAATTTATGTGCTAAGAGAGGGACAGGAATAAAGAGAAGGCAGAGCCAGAGCCCGAGAGTGCCAGTGCTACCTGCCTGTCTCCCTATCACCAGGATTTCTGTTTGGACTTCTTCCTCCGCTGTTTTATAAGGAATAGATTGTCCCTGCTGTCAGGACTAGCAATTTTCTGCTTTTTCCATTTCTTCTTCCTTTTGGCACCTTCCAGAGGCTGCTGTACACACATGGCTTTGCTGCCTGAGAATGCCTGGAAAAGGGACTTGTGGCGGACCCTGCTGCCCTTGCACACCTGCTGCTTGTACCCCCGAGGGAAGTCCTCCTTCGGTTCGCAGTGGATTTCAACACCCCTCCTGTGCTTCTCCTCTTGGGGTTTCTTTGCCCGGGACACCATCATCTTCTTTTGCTGCTCACTCTTCTTGCTGTTCTTTCCATGTTGTTCTTTCCAAAGTTTGCTCTTTTTCTTGTGGCTGTGCACCTCAGGCTGTTCTTCCTGTGGCGGTGTTTCAGACTGCTCTGGCAGAAGGCCTGCTTCCTGCAGATCTGGAAGCAGAGCGGATTATTTCAATACCTAAAAACCCTAAAACCTGGCGCCTGAGCCATCACGGCTCTCTTTAGTTACGTATGAAGTTAGACAAAAATATTTCTCTGGCAGATTTTTTCACTGTGGATTTTTCCCGTCAGCAGGCTATAATCTTAACAAATCGTGATTTAATCTGCTTCCTGCTATTACATGGCATTTTTAATGTCATCAGATTTTTCAGAATTAAAACATCTGACAATGCTTACTGAGTGACTTTGACACAGTCAATTTCCATGATAGAAATGGATGAGTAAAATCACAAATCTTTCACTACCACCAGGCTACCTTTTCCAATCCATGCAGCTTTTCCCAACACACGAAAATAATTCCACAATGTTTCCAAAAAGCACAAACACAGAATTGAAAGGCGGGAGGGATCTCCCAAAACATACTGTACCTGCCACCTTCCTTTTTAACCTGTTTGCTCTCCTCTTGATATCGCATTCATCATCGTAGTAGTAGACGAAGGGAGAGCTGGGGAACATGTTCCCCTGCATCCGCTTCTCTGAGCACTCCTGCAAAACACATTTCAGGTCACTAGAGGTGGCCAAGTGGTGATTTCCTGGAAATGAAATGGGCCAGGTCCTCCAGGTCCTGGTCTGTACCTGTGGGGGATATGGTCAGCACCGACATTTTCATTACCAGCTCACAATCCCTCCTGCACACACTGCAACACTGCTGTGTGAGCACACAGAAGGAATCCCCCATCTTCCTGCAGTTACCAAACATCTGTAGCACCCACAGAACAGATGATGAAGACCAGGGGATGACAGGTAAACACGAGGCAAGTTGCTGACAGAGCTACTGGACACAGGGACAGGGCTGTGCTGCTGCCAGGCGGGACCCCCAACACTTGCCCTGCACATGCCCAGCACCTCAGA
Organism: Daphoenositta chrysoptera; assembly: GCA_013397915.1. NCBI lineage: Eukaryota > Metazoa > Chordata > Aves > Passeriformes > Daphoenositta > Daphoenositta chrysoptera. Next base: position 281,157 of record VZRO01000434.1, on the reverse strand, counting down.
CACAAACAGTGCCATGCCATGCAAACAGGGCCTTGCTCCTGGCCCGTTTTGGGTGAGGCTCCCTGCAGAAGTGTGGCAGGCCAAAGGGGTGGGTGGGCTGGGAAAAGAGGGGAGCAGCAATGGGGAGCCAGAACCTGCCAATAGCCAGGATGGATGGTGTCACTGTGTGCTGTTCCCTCACAGAGACAGACCAAAGGCAAATCCTGCAGCAGCTGCTGCACACGTCAGAGTGCAGGGAAGAGGAAGAGGAAAAAGAAGAGCAGAGCCCTGAACAGAGAGCTGGGGTGAGGAAGGCGCTGACTCTGGCATCATCTGCATGCCAGCCTATTTCCCAAACACTTAGAACAGGAATGTGAGTTTTTTCACTGCTGTACACACAGTTTTATCCATGTCTTGAGAGCTAGGCTAACAGGAACACTTCCTGTGTTTCTGCCTTTTTTCTGGGTACCATATGATATAGAGAGGTGCTTTATCCTCCTTCATCCTTCTTGTAAATTGCTTGTTACCTGCTGTGCTTTGCTTCATCATCTTTCTCTTCTTGGATACTGCTGAGATCACAGAATGCGACAATGGCTTGGCTTGGAAGGGACCTTAAAGATCATCCACTTGCGCCCCTGCCAGGGGCAGGGACGCCTTCCACTATCCCAGGCTGCTCCAAGCCCTGTCCGGCCTGGCCTTGGACACTTCCAGGGATCCAGGGGCAGCCACAGCTTCCCTGGTCACGCGTGCCAGGGCCTCACCTCCCTCACAGGGAGGAATTTCTTCCTGACAGCTCATCTAACTCTACTCTCTTTCAGTTTGAAGCCATTCTAGTGACGTCTGGACATCACCAATCTCCAGGTGCTCTCAGGAGCTTTCGTTCACCTGATGTCTGCACCATGGGACCAGCACCTTTCCTGCATGTGCTGCTGCTACCACCCAGTGCCACCCTGGCAACCCTTCTCCCTACCTGCTCCTCTCTCCCTTCCAGAGGCACAGCAGATCTGAGATGCATCTTGGATGTATTTTGCATTTCTCAGCTTCTTTTTGGAATTTGCTTGGCTGAAATTTAGTGAAGAATCAGTTTTTCTGTAGGTTTTTTGCCTGGTTTTGGGAATGGCATGCACATGGAAAGATCTGGTACCTCTTCCCTCTTGTGTCGCTATTGGCTTATCCCCTTTCATTCAGACATCGCTCAGGCTGTTTCTGCTCCTTGAACACTATTACAAACACTTTCTTATCTTACTTAATTTTGAGACCCATAAAATGCCCATGACTTGCTTTCCTCCCTTTCTGATTTTGTTCAGTTTTTACCATTCTCTATCTAAGTATTTACTATCAGCTCCTCACACATAATTTCTTATTATTTTTACAGGAGCCTTAATAATGACTGAAATAATCAATTTACAGCATCCCTAATAATTACTCATTTTTTTTACAGCAGTCTTACTTGTATCCACATACGTCCATCTACCTCCAGTGCCATTTTCTGGGCAGTTTAATAAAAGTAAACTAAACTAAAGGCCCAAGCTTTTAACAAAACATACTGGATAGTTGAAGGGGCTGACAGACAAGAGCAGGCAGAAGGGAAGGGAGGAATTTGCTGGCAATTTGCTGCTTCTAAGCCACAGGAAAAATTAAGCTAAACCCATCCAATGCATGATTAACATTCATTTTCTAGAATATTTGTGGCTCCTGCATTTATTCCATAAAAGAAAAAACCCTATTATTTGTTTTGTGTTGGTATTT
>VZRO01000434.1:196259-274409 GCA_013397915.1 Daphoenositta chrysoptera | reverse complement strand
TTTTTTTTTTTTTTTACGGCCATGACACATATTAAATTAGCAATTAATGAATGAAATTTTATGTTTTCATTGTACAGTTTGGGAAACCAAAACCTTTCCCGGAGGAAGAAATTTAACTTGCCCGGTCCACAGTATGAGCACTGTGAAGTGATCTTTTTCTACAGAAATAAGACATTTCTGCAATGCATTTTAAACAGATGCAAATAGCATCTACAATCGACTGTGTGAAAACGCTAAAGGAAGAGACAAAAAGTACAATATTATATATTTAAAATAAATGAATGCAATCTTTTAATACTCTCACAAGCAGAAGAGAAAACCCTAAAATATTAATTCAAAAAGTCTTCTCTAAGAAACGGACAAAAACCCCTCAAGTTCGTAGCGAAAATGAATGTATGCAAGATAGTGAGGATAACAACAATACAATCCCTGAATGCCTCAAAATCTTCATGGTTTAAAAGGCATCCCAATTTTCTCCAAAGGTGGTGGCATCTCTCTAGCCGTCCATGGCTAATTTTACAGGGAATGCAAAACGTTATTTAAAAAGGATGGCGCATTAAACTCCAACTATTCCTGATGTGGCTCTCAAACTACAAACCTATCTCCCCTTCTATTTTAATTTTAAAGTAAGTTAGCAAACACTTCCTTCCTAATCCCTGGGGACTATCTGTATGGTGACACAAACGCACAAATTTATGACAGTAACACAAATGCTCCTCCGAAGTAATGTGCAACATTAAGTGAAATCGTTTCCTGGAAAGATATTATAGGTATCTATATTTTATTTGCCATCTTAAACATATCTGGGTCTTTATGACCTTATTTTTAAAATGTATTTCCTTTTTACATTTCCTGGTGCAAATGGACTGCATAAATAAGCAATGTGCTATGAGGCTTCAGACTAGCCGATAAACCCTTTCAATTTTCATGCCAGCTTCTTCTTTTGTAATTCAAATCTGGCTGAAAACTGGCAGCTCTGAAAACTGAAACAAGCACTGCCACAAATACCTTGTAATGCTATCGACCTTGTCTGCCCATGCAGTGAGAAAGGGGGATGCATATGTGTCTGCAGTCATCCAGATAACACAACTCATTTTTTTGGGGGGATAACAGAAGCTGGACCCGGACTGCGCACCCAAAGCAGTCATTACCAGGCAGGCTGGAGAATAAGTCTCTTCAAAATACACAGCGCATTTAAAAACCATATACAGGGCTCAGCCACTGCTTTCATTACCAATTTTAATTTAGCTCCTTCAGTTTGCTAGCCAGATAAACTCTTTAGTGCTGTTTTTTAATCTATTTGCCACATTTTATGTTTAAGATTATAGTAATATGGGACAGGAGAAGGAATCACTTTTGGAGGAAATAAAGAAATAGATCCGCTTATCAGCGCCCATCAGAAAGTTCATTAATCAGCCGGGCTTTGTGCCCCCTAAATTGAAAGGTTAAATAATCCTCTCAGGAATATTTCTCGGCACCGCCGCCAATTGTCCGGAGAGAAGCTGCCATTCACCGTGCTCCAGATCGGTGACAGGGTATTTTACCACCGTTTGGGCCCCAAACAATGACGGACAAATGGCCTGGCTCACAAAGAAACCTTTTAGTACACGGATGGAGAAAGGACCACAAGCTTTGAAGTGGGGTGGGGGAGGTGGGGAGAGACTGTGCGGAGAAGGAGGAGGAGGAGAAGAAGGAGAAGGAGGTGGAGGAGGAAGAGGAGGAGAAGGAGGAGGAGGAGGAGGAGACTCACGCAGTGGGACATGTGTATTTTATTTGAATGTTTATTAGGGGATTGGCCAAATGTTTATATATATCTCTATATATCTATATATCTGCCCAGGCACGGCACCAGGTGCCCTCGTGCTAAGCATATGCATAGTTACACATATTTATACATTAATCTGAAAACAAACATTTGCAAATCCTGTAAAATCAGAAGATGAACAGAACTAAAGCACAGTTATATTTATTAGCTAATACACGGGGGAGCCTGACAAACCCCAAGGTTTTAATTTTTACTGTCATTCTGGATGATTTACAGCTTCCTTTCTCTCTCTTTAACCTTTATGTCGTCTGCTGATCATCCCTCACCATTGGACCCAAAAGGAGGAAGTACCACATCTGAATAACTTTCTTAGGGGAGCAGTCTTAATAGGTATTTCTTGAGAAATAGATTCTTAGTAAATATTTTGTTGGAAGTGATTTCTAATCACAGCTAAAATGGAAGGAAATATGGGAAAAATTTTAAGTGCTGCTGAAGAATATGAGATGCCAAGCAAGCAGTGCATGAGTTTGCTAGAAGTGAGTTTTGGGGTACATTTAAAATAGATAATAATTGAACCTTTTCCCTTTAAAATCCCCAGCAGCTGGGCTTCAGCCTGCAGCATCCTTCACTACTGGACAATTTCACAGAAGCACCTTCCTTACATTACCAACTGCACGTGTTAATGTTTATCAATTTCCTCATAATTTTTTCATCTGTTAGCCATTAAAAAGCATCATATATATTCAGCAATAGCAGTTATTTGCACTTAGATTCATGACGAGTGACATTCATCCCGAATATGCCCTTGCGGAAACGTGTGACAGCTTGTACACAACCACTGACGAACAAAAGCTTCTCCATGTCCTTTTTTGCACACCTGTTTTTTAAAATTGTTTCCAATTCCTTAAAGTTTCTACTTTAATATGACTTGGGACTTTCTGAGTAGTATACAGTGTCTAAAAATGGATGAAAGCATTTCAGATTTCTGCTCTCTTACACCATGTAAATACGCTGTCGAGCAAAACAGTTTCCTCCAGACCAACTTCTGAGTATCTCAGTGCTATCATTTTTCCTCTTTCCCTCCTGATGCCACCATCAGAAAATCAGAATTAATTTAACCAGCTCTCATCTAGCATCAAAACAACTCAGATAGAAACTGGGTATCCCATACAAATCCAGGGCAATTAATTTTAAAGGAGAAGATATTTCAGGGTTATCACCTAGTCCACGGAAACCATCCAGAGTCCATACTCCTGCACAGGTGCTCACCATCCCATTTTTTAAGTGCCAAAAGAAATTATAAAAAATCTTTAGAAACAGAATTAACTGCATAGCCAAGAAACAACACAGAAATACTTTCTGTTGGCTACAAGGTGAGCCAAAACTACAGGTGGAGAAACTGCAAGTTTGAGAGGAGAAAAAAGAAAAAAGGAAAAAAAAAGACAAGGCACTTTTGGAGACAACTGTGAGAAACTCTGAACCAGACAGTGTCTGTCCTTTCCTTGCAAATTCCTCACCTGCTCTGATGTAAAAATAATGCCTCTTCCTCACCCCCTGACCACCCCACCCTGGGCAGCATTGCCACCACGCCACTCCATGCTGGGCAGCACTGCACCGTGGAGACACCAAGGGCCAGGGAAAGGGGCCGTGTCAGGCCAGACACAGATTGGAGTGCCCATTCCTTCATGGGGGGGCTACCTCTGCCCATTTCAGAGTCGCTCTCACGGCTGTTGGGGTATGTTTGTCAAATGTGAATTTAACCCAAATTCAACAGTCAAAAATGAGTCAAAACCGAAGGCCCATCTTCACTCCCCTGCAGCCAAAAATTCTGTGGGACGCCTCCTTCTGTGGCCGTCAGTGGGTGGCACAGCATGTGTGCACACACAGTGCACCTCATACACACTTCTGAGGCTTCTCTGTGAGCACCTGCTCATGGCTCCGTGTTCCTCACCACTTTGTGCGGGCCCTCGGCTCCTTTAATTCCCTTTATACTTGACTCTTCAACACTTGAAATCAAAATCAGGATAATTCTGTCACGGGGATAGAAACTTTTCTATACACATGACAGGACCTAACAAGATGTATTAATATCATTGACATGATAGACCCTCTTGGAATTAAATCAGTGAATATTTTTAGGGAATCCTAATCCGTAGATTATTAACATGATCGAGCATAACTTGAGGAAGTTATTGTCTTACCGGCATGAGCTATGGGCTGCTCCGACACATGAATCACCAGCAAGATGAACCATGCAGTGCAAACAGATTTACTGACTTTTTACGCTTTTTCCACTTCGCAAAATGAAAATGCACAAAAATCCATCTAATGGCATTTATGCATATTATATGCAACTGTGATTTTTTCACATTTTAAAAGGTCTGTTAAGTGTGGAGATGATTTTTGTTTTCCTAAAGAATTTTGAAACCGGTCCAGAGTTCTAACAAAACTTAAAAAAGACACCTTCATATCAAGTTTGGAGAAATTCTGGATAAATTCTCAGAATGTAGGAACTTTAATATGAATATTCATACATAGCACTGACTGCAGAAAGAGGGCACAGATTTTATTTTTTTTCTCAAATGTTTTTAAAATGCATTGGAAATCTTATTCTAGCTTAAAAATTCTATCTTCTGTCTTTAGATTTTTAATACTTGAAACAATAATAATAATAATAATTTAATTAAAATGCTTGTGTAAGTTCACCTTTTCAAACTAAAGGAAAGAGAGGTGAAATTTTTAAACTGAATTTGTAAGCATTAAAGAAAAAAATCATCTTAATCCTTTCCCTTAAAAGAAATGCGGTTGAGTATATGAAAGGGAAATATTTCTGCAGCAGATCTTCCCTGATTATTCTGTTTGATTAGTTAACCATTCACCCAACAGCGTTGGTGTATCACAAAAATAACCCAAACCCCTCTGGTTTTGCTGGGCTGGAGGGACACATGTCACCAAATGTCATGTACTGCACAAAGATTTAAAAGAGTAAAATACACTTTTTTCCATTGCCTGCTCTTGTCCTTTTCCCTTTCCAAGTCAGATGTGAAAGATATTGCTTTTGCAGCGAACATGGTTCTTGACACCACTTCAACATGCGTGCTTGAAGTTGGGGTTCTCTGAGGGATGCCGCTCTCCAAGACAAACACCACAACAATGTCCTTTGGAACCCCAAAATCAGAGAAATGTTCAGTCAGCTGAGCTTTCTATTCTACTCTCTCCCCACTCCCACACTGCTTCCAGAAATATACAAAAACACAATTTTTGGTCACGATGTAGTCTGTCTGTAACCCTCAGTTTAAAAGCTCCTTTTATTTTGCTTTCTGGGGAGCAGGTGCAGAAGAGTACAGGACAGATAGAGAAAGCAGGACACTTCCTACTACAGTTATTACATGATGAAAGTAAGTGGCAGGTGATGCCGATGCTGCTGGAAGGTTCTGCATCCCACCTGAAATGTGCACTCAGGTCCTTGCAAAAAATTTATGCAGGGTTATTACAGCTACTTCTCTTCCCCATCATAATTTAAATACACGTTTCAAATAAAAATTGGGAAAGAACTTTTAGATAGCATGCTTTTGTACTGAAAGCTATTGCATAAAGCTTTGAACTCATAAACCTAACCGTTATTTCAGGACCTGAAAGTCTCTTTGTTTTCTGAAAAAAAAAAAAAAAGCTATCAGAAAGAATATCTTTTATGAAATATGATTCCTTTGCAATAGGAAAAGTTTTGGGGTTTAGGTTTCTGATAGCGTCAAAAAATATCTGAAATTTGAAAGAGAATGCAACACAGCAAATTACAATTAGTAGGGGAAAATAAACAGTAAAATCCCTTTGCCCAGCACATTGACCCCCTCTGACCTGCTGGCTTTCTCCAGGACAGCTGTGCAGGGTTGGCAGCATGTCAGGAGCATCTCTGACTCTGAAAACCACTTGCAAGAGGGCCCAGGTTTGGACAACACAGAGTTTAAAACCAAAACATCTGACTGTTGCTGGCCAAGCTCTGCTCCAGCTCCTCCCCTGACTAACAGGGCAAGTACTCTCTCCAAGGGCAGAAAACCTTCAGAAACTGAAGCATCTCCCAAGCAGGTGTTTGGACACTGTCATGTTCCAAGTGTTCATGTCGCCCCAGCACTCAGAATAGCCAGAATCATCTTTATAGTAAATCCATATCCCTGTGAATTCTGACTTGCCTTCCCTGTAAAATATCCTGCTGAATGGATGCTGAAGCAATAGCATATGTGGGCCCACTCTGGGATTCCAAAATATGAGACATACATGGCCTATTTCATAAACAGACTGGTGTTTTTACTAGAGCTACTACAAATAACCTTGAAACACCTGGAGAGGAACTGGCCAGGTGCTGAAGTATTCCAGAAGAGTGTGCTGATCCCATGGTCTGTGGCTTTGTGTCATGGCCAGCGGAGCCAGCCCTGCGGCCATGTCACAGCCACAGCTGCGAGGAAACCGGGGGTTAACCTCCTCCCAAAAATACTCCAAAACCCATCTCTTCCCTCACCGCTCAGCACCTAAAAAAATCTCTGGAAACCAAATGCCCTCTCTCTCTCAAGCTTAAATATTTTTTGCCAGGGTTGTATTATTTTTAGTTTTCCCTTTCTGGAAGTCACACTGTAACTGACAGAAATTGACTTTCAGGGATATGGCTTAAATTTTCACTTCAGAAAAAAAGTAGCAGGCCACGAGGAATTTTAATAATCCACACAAAGAAACCTGAGCGCAAAATTTAAACACAAAAGACGCATTGTCCCTTCGTGTCCTTCATACACAGGGCCAAATCAGCCAGTTCCTGATTCACCTTCCTTTGTGTAAGCGGATTAAAAGTAAGATTAACAAACTGTCAAAAAGTGTGTTCAATGATAGCTTCTGCTAATTAAAAATTCTGATGGTTCTAAAACTCTGTTGGTGGCCATCTTGACCTGGGAGATTTCACACAGACGAGGCTGGTGAGGGCAGGGCGATGAAGTTGGCGTGGCTGGCTGGAGTGGCACCAGGGCAGGAGGAGGTTATTAAAAATAAGCAATCCCTACAGAAAGAAAACATCTCGTCCCAGTGAGATTTATGTTTCATCACACACATCAACACCGAGAAACACTTAAAGAAAATAAAAAACTTGCTCTGCCCATTTTAGGGACAGAATTTCTTTACTCAGTTGATATTTGCTGAAGAAGATGCTAAAAATTGCAAAGTTCATTCCTGTTTGACTGTGGCATCCTCATCCTGATCCTGGGCCAAACCAGCCACATCTGTCCCTCTATGGCACAAGCCGCTCTGACAATGCAGATGTGGCAAGATCTGCAGGCAGCACATTCTCCATCTCACACCAAAACACACCGAGGCCCCGCGCACCTCTGGCTGCCCCACCAGCACTGCCACGCGCTGGGGGGACTCGGGCCTACACTTCGGGGACTCACAGCAGAAGTGCAACTTCACACCCAGAGCAAAACAGGGTCTCTATGTACTGAAAATAAATAAATTTCCTCTTTTTTCTCCAGTGATGCCATCTGCTAGGTGGAAACGTTACCACTAGCAGCAGCTTCAGCGGGTCGCTCAGGCCACGCAGCCTCCGCACTCCACGGGACAGCAGTGAGGGCCCACCCCAATCAGGTACAGGCACCGCAGCCCACGGTGCTCCCCGAGGGCCAGCGCACAGCCCCGGGTGGCTTACACCAGCAGCAGAGGGGACAAGGGCTGTCCACTGGGGAATGTGTCACTGTGGGACTGCAGTGGACCCCCAGCTCTGCCCCTCCAGAGCCTGGGCCCGCTGAGGACAGAAGCTGCCACTGCGGACACGGCGAGGTGGATGGGCAGCAGGTCAAACTTGAAGGGAAACACTGTATTTTTCAAAGAATAAACTGAAAAACTGAGACAAACAAAAGAAAATCATTGGGTGCCTTCTCACAAGTTTTTCCACTGATTTTTTTAGCATTATTTAAGGTTTATCTTTTTTTTGCTTCTAAGAGGGCTACAACCTGGCCTCCACTCAAAATACATAATAAATATCGCTACATTTATAGCTCGAATCTGAAGTGACAAGAGACAGGGAGTGAGAAAGAGCCCGGTGCTCTGGGGGTGAAAAAGTGCTGCTGTGTGCACCCCTGTATCCTTAGGGTGGAGAAGGGATGTGACGGCATGTCTTGTGGAGCACAGGCCGTGTTTCTCTGCGTCGTGGAGCATCTGGCATTTAGGAAGTCAGAGTTGTAAGCTAAGCTTCCTCATAACCCGGAACAAAGAGCTCAACAAGGCCTCCAAATGCCTTGTGTCCAAAAAAATCACACATATCATCACTGACACTCCAGCAAGCTACAATCAAAACTGTTTATCCTGAATCTGTGAAAGAGGTCTTTGTCCTGTTATTTGATTGACAATAACCCCTTTGATAAACATTAGTGGGTATGAACCAATTTACTGCAAATAGATACCTACGTGAATGAAAACGTGAAATATATTTTGACAAATATAATTGCCCTTCTCTGATACAGGAGAAATACAGAGAGCAGTCACGATGAAAATGAGGTGTAAAAGTTTTTAATCACCGTCTTTAAGCGGTTATTAAATATTATTTTAAACCGCAGTGGGAGTTGGATTTTTCTGCTGACTTTGATTGAGGTTTTTTTTTTTCAGAATAATTTTAGTTAAAAGAGTTGAAAGAACAAGTTTAAATAAACTACTTTCAGCCACTTATAAAGGTTTGATTATCACACAGCTCTTATATTTAAGCTTCACTGAATGCCTTATGATAATCTTTTTTTCCATCAAAAGGCAAATTAAAATATTCCACTTACAATCCTTTTGCCATTTCTTCATAAGATTCCTTGCGCTGGCAGTCTGTTTTGGTTGGAATAAGATGTTTCTGCCCACACAACAAATTATTTGCAATGTGCTCAAATTTGTCACCATGGCCAATGTCAACAAACCCCACTACCATCCCCAAGAGCAGAAGGGGTTTGTTATTGAGTCATTGTTCGAGTCGCCCCGCATGCCATGCAGGGGCTCTGAGGAGTCAATAGATGGCAGTCCATCTCCTAGGAAAGTGCCAGAAAATGAATAAAATAACCAAAAGCCTCATAAAGGAGAGAGGTGGAAGGCTGTGTGATTCTTCACTGGCATTCATAGAAATTAACTAGGAATACTTTATAGAATGCAAAGCATTCGGACAAACTCTGTGTCAGCCCTCTGTGAACGGTGCCAAAAAACCGATGTATTTTCACAAAACTGAAAACAGCCCGAGTTTATCTGCCCCTACATATGCCTGTATGTGGGATGCTCACCATCAGTTTACCAAAACCAGTTTAAATCTCATGGTTATATCCATGACTGAAGCACAGGAAAAGCTTTTTTGTGGCCCCCAACAGCTGGGCAGCCTCTGTGGGTTGTGACAGCCACAACAGCACTTTTGTTTCAAACATGTTGTATTTTTCTTAACACTGCTGTCCTGTTTGTACCAGAATATTTATTCTACAATACCAAAATTGTAAGATAATCTCTGTGGTGAAATACTACTGTGCTGGTAAGAGAGTAAAAAATCTTGGCTTTTTGTTACAATCCTACAGATATATGTTTAAACATTATACATTATTCTAACATAGAAGTTTTGTTTCTTGCCAGAACACTATTTACTTCGCTCTGCTTTGGGTGCAAAAGACAATATTTTAAAGGGAATAATAAAAGATGGGACTCATACTTTTTAACACTTCAGATAATGCAGTTTCTTTTAATTTACTTATTGCAAATATCAAGCATGTCTTTTACCATAAAATTTTTTTAATTCCAGGCTTAACCCAACTGCTAATGTAACTTTGAGCCAAAGGTACTCTTCCCATGCAAAAAATGAAGGCATGCAAAGACATTTCCCACATGTCAGAAATGCGGATTATTTGCAGATAATCTGCAATTCACTGCAAAGTAAAACGCTGTTTATCAGAAGGTAGGGCCTGATGCGAAACCATTTCATCTGTGAGTGTCCATATTTGATCACATTTCAAAATGTCCCCAAAATGCACCAAAAATTTCCAAATGGGTACTTTTAATAATACGCCCATATTTGTAACCACTACATTTTCTAACAAGAACTTGTTTTGACACATTTTTTTAGCTTTACATTACATTAAGTGTAAACCCTGAATGCATTCTACAAAATCCACAGAAATAATTTTCTGCCTCAAGATACCTCAAATTTTGCCCTAGTACAGCATTTGGTCAAGCTTAAGCTACCCTCTGATTTGTTTTTACAGACATAAATATTTTATAAGTGTTGAGGGTAACTCTCTTTTTGAGGAATTTTCAATGGCAGGTGAGACTAAAATTAAATTGAATCTTCTATCTCAGTAAAAAACAGAACCCAAGATGTTACTGCACCAAATATTTCTATCTGATTATTAAGTTCCTAGTATCAGAAACATTTCAGAAATTGTTTTTACATGCACCTTTAAGGATTATAATGAAAGACAGCATTTACCTTTTTCCTTCATCCAATTTAAAACAAACAAACAAACAAAATTACTCAGTGAATGCACCTTTTGATTATAATGTTTTTCTTTAAAAAAAACCAAAACCAACCAAACCAACAAAAACTCTTTACCAAATCTGTTTAAAAGGAAATTCTCAGGAAGGGTGGAGGATTTCCAGGGCAGATCTTTGTGTTAGAATCATTATGCACAAAACACAAATGAGAGGTTTTAAGTGCAGATTTCTTCTATTCATTGAATTTTGAAGGAAAAAAGGCAGAAAAAAGAGCATTCCACTGCCATGAAGATGTGGAGGCACAAATTATAAAGCACATCCCATCCACTGCCTCAGAGAAAAAGCCAAAGATCTAAAAAGAAAAGTAGTGGAGAAACTTTTCTACTCTGGTTTAGAGCAGAGAACAGGGGTTAATTATCTGTAACAGCGAAATAAGTGTGAGGCCGATTTGGGAAGCAGTAACAGCAAAAGTTCAGAGAAACAACAAAACCCTGATTTTAAAAGGTGGTTTTATGTTTGAAAATTTTAGAAATTAATATATTTGAGAACTGTGACACCAATTCAAGATTTTGTTTTTGGTTTGCTTAAATACTGTACTAGATTTCAATACTAACCAGATTTATATGTATTTTATTTTTATATCTGTTTTAAATATGAGGAAAAATCTTAGGTAATAAACTGGTACCGTTTCACAAAGTTAAATTTTCTTGTTTCAGGGATTAAAGATCAACTAAGGCAGGCCAAAAGAGCAGTCACAGCTATATCCTGACTAATTATAAATTATCTGCAAAAGTTAATGAGGAGTTTTTGCTCAAATTCATGTCTCTGCTCTAACTTGAGATTTATTTCACTCATATAAGAAGCAAGCTTTGTCACACAGAGTGAGTAATTACCAGCATCTGGGATATCTGAGATGGGATTACTGCTTCTGCTATGCATCCCAACTTAAAACTTAACGCTCTTTCTATGTGTAAATGTGGTCACTGAGAGAAGAGAGGCAAGGCAGTAATTTAATTATTACAGTATTAAAATGAAATCAGAAGTTTTAAAGATACTTAAAAAATAGTGACAGTGTTTCATCGCCTTCTTCAGTTCAAAAACTCTTCAGATGTTTATTATCTTCTCAGAGAAGATGCTTGTCTATATTTTATGGTCAGCAGTTCACAGAGGAGTAAATAGGTTGGGTGTAGAAGAAAATAAAAAAGGTGTTTCTACTTACTGTTAGGTGATACTGCCTCCATATTTCTGGGCAAGCCTGGAAAATAAAAATATTGATCAGCTAGGAGCATGAAACAAGGTGCTTTACAGCCTGTTGGTTTTGGCATAACACAGTATCCACTGGTGTCGGTCACAGGAAAATAAGAAGCTTAACTGAAAGGGTCTGCATTTCAGCTTCAAAAACCCGGCTAGACAGTTTAATTGAATTTTACACTGGTTTAACACACTCCCTGCCATTGTCAGAAAGCCAGTAACAGTTTTCTCTCTGCCCTTTTTCTCCGAGGGGCAGAAGTTTGGGAGAGCAGTGTGCTCGTGACTGTAGGAAGCATTAATGCTGCAAAACAAACAGGGGCGGATTTAAATTCTACATTTTCTGACATTTTAAATTTACATAACGCTCTAGAAATTAAATCACAAGGTGTCTTCTTTTCACATAGGAACAGAAATATTTTATCTTTTTTGTATGTATCTCTTTGCTAATCAAAATATAATTGTTACATGTAATAATCCTCAGCAGCCTCATGTCAGATGAGTTGTAAACAAGAACCATAACAGATTGCTTTAATGTTGCTATTTTTACAATGACTTGCTTGCTTTTTTTTTTACTTTAAATTTTTTTTAATTGCCAGACTCTCACACCAACTCTTAAGTGCAGCCCTTTGGAAAAAAAAATATTTCAGCAGGTTTTTGAGTCCCAGCAGTGACACAATTGACCTGAGGGACACATGAGAGACGGTAAAGAGGAAAACGTGGCTCTTTAAAACAAAATCAACATGTTGGTGGTCATTGAGGCTCAGATCACTCTCTTAGGGGTTCTTAATGCTTTTACAAAATGTACAATATTTCTGACGGCCCCTGAGCCACAGACAGACACGGAAATTGTGGCACTTTTTGTCATTTTGGTGCACAGCTACTGCAGCGGAGGGCTTTCACTTCTCTTTAGAACATTTACTCTCTTATTAGAACAGCTCCGTACTCATTTGAACAATTAGCAACTTGGTTTGCCAACCTTCATTTTAAGTACTTTAAAAAGAAATATAGTATTCCACGGCTTCTCCATAATATGCTGCAGCTGCAATTTCAAACACTGAAGTCTCATGACTACTTGCAAATGAGTACTATTAACATTTCTTTAGATTTTGAATAATTTTTTCACTCACGCCTAAATTCTTGCCTTCTTTTATTTTGATGGAGCGTGTTAATTAAAAAAAAGTACACCACAACCAGTATCTCTCAAAATAACACCCAAGTTTTTGCCAGCCACCCTGTGGCACATACCGTGTGTTTTTCCCAGATGTGATGGAAATTATATTATTTATTATTCATTCCACCAGTAACATAATTTTCTACAGAAAAATCTAAAATCTCTTCTGTGTAATGGTTCAACATTCCTCCTCTTACTCAAATACTGTGTGTAAATATTTGAGTTTTATATTAATATTTCTATAAAGGAAATGTGTGAAGGACATCACATTCCTCACCGAGGACCTGACAATTTGAACACACTCAAGCTGTCTTTGAGCACAAACAAAAGGATTTTCCTCCTCCCCTAACTTAGCCAGGGTTCAGAGAGGCAACACACAAACACCCTGTAGCCTGTAAAAATATTGTACCAGAGCCCTCAGTATCTCCCTCAGACCTGAAGAGGTTTCAGCTGTGCAGGACAGCTGTGCTGGTCCAGCTCAGGGGTAGCAGGCAGTTATTTATACATTAGTTCTGGATAGTTTTCGATTACCACAGTGTGCCCTGGCTAATATGGTTGAACAATTGCAATCAATGAGTTCTCCTATACTGGCAAAATGCCACTGTGTGGTATGACCTTTACTCACACGTCTGCTATTTAATAATCATCATCATCATCATCATCAAAATTACTTTATTTTTGAATAATTGTTCGGCTGGGTATTTTTTCTTCTCTGGACACAAAGACATCACTTAGAGCAAAAATCTGTAGCTCAGACTGAGAACCACAGTTGACAGAGCTCTTGTCAAAACCCTGGGAGAGGCACAGCCCGAGCCCCTTCGTGGTGCTGTCCAGAGGTGGGTTTTGTCCTCAAGGACGTTTCAAGGGTGAGGGAAAATGAAAAGAAGGTAAGGACGAATATGGTAAGGAAAGGCTAAGCATATTCCTTCATTCAGATGGTGACTTGGGGTAATACTGCTCACAATTATGAAGTGGGGTACAACAGCTGAGGAGAGGTGACTGTTAAACAACAGCTTTTTAGAGACGATGCTTTTAACCAGGAACCTCATTACTTTGCATCGGTTATTGTCTGCATCTTAGATCGTATTGACAAAAAGTATGATTAACAATTACTACCAAATACTGGCTCCTCAAATGAAGCAGAGAGGTTTGTTATGGAAGACAGCATAGCCAGATACAACTGCTGCCAAAACCACGATTTTCCTTATTTATTTAAAAGAACTTAACCATGAACGGCCGTCATTTAAAGAAAAGCCCTCGTGGTACCCAGCTACTATGGCAGCGTGATGAACTACATTAAAATAAAATTGCATTTATTTCCTGCCCCAGTGGTCTGACCTTACTTGCATTTAGATGTACCAGCACAAAAGGTGCCTACTCTAGAGGGTAGTGCCACTGCCGCCGCGCGGCCACCGAGCGCATGGGTGAGGGGCGCGTCCCCGCACCTGCCCACACCTTTGGCCGTGCGAGCGCCATGCCATCATCCCCCAAATCCGTGTCCCTGCTGCCACGCACTGTGTCCAGCCAGGGTGCAAGAGCGATCACTCCTGACTGAGGCTGACCCAGTGCAGGGTGCCGTACCGGGAGAATTGAGACTGGGTGCTGCACATTTTGACCCATATTGAATTTTATCAGGTGCTAATTATTGTTTTACCAGAACAACGGCTTAATGCATCTGTTGTTTAATTCCCACTTCCCTATTCTCCGATGTGAACATCAAAGAAAATAAAACACTCAATCTCAAACAGCCCCTGACAGCAGACCGGGACTCGAGAGCTCAATAGACGAGGCCCTTGCCACCAGTTCTCATATTTCCACAACAATGAGCAAACACAAAACCGGCACTAAGCGGCCTTTCCTCCTTTCCGCTCCCCTCGGCCGGTCGTCTGCCTCGCGCCGAGAGGGCCCTCGACGGCGGCGCTGCGGGGTGCGCGGCGCGGGGGAGCGGATTAGCCCCGCTAACATGCGAGTGCCGGCCAAAGGGAAGGAAAAACCCCACTACTGTATTTGGCGTATGAATAACCAAAATGCACGCGCTGACAGGAGACCGGGACGGGCCCGCGGCTCCCCGGGAGAAAATGTAGCTGTGATGAGTGACAGGGCTTTCAGGAAATATGTTCACAATCACAGACAGTGAAGGCCATGACCTAGATCGTTTAAGAGCTTGTCTTGTCAAATTATCAAAAGCTTCTTCGTCTCTGAATAAAGAGTGACATAAGTGAGTGTCAGAAAGCTGCAGGCTGACAAGCCAAGCATACAATAACAGCATGCACGTCACATACTTGCCGAACACCGCCACGGCTAGCGGCAAATCTTAATGAGAGCGCGGCTGGCCCAGGAGACTTGGGTCCCTGCTGGCATAGCTACTCATCTCGCAAAAATCCTTCAGCTCCGAGTCAGTTATGGTCTGACACGACGACTACAATTACTAAACACAACTTTTTAACAGAATCCTCTGGTGCTTTGTCAAAGAAGCAGCGGCTGCTTGGAGCTGCCCCGCTGCAAGCCACCACAATAAAACAAAAGATTTGCCAAAACACACACTTTTCATCACCTCCGCATGGGAACTGCCGCGGAAAGCACACAATGCTTCCCTTCAAAACCGCTCCTGCACAAGCAGATGTCGAGACCTCTCCCCACGCTGCCAGTGCAGACAGCCGCTGGTGCCGGGCGGGCAAAGCTGGCTAACTGCCGGTGTCGCCCTGGCCGCCGGGAGCATGGCCTTATGCTCACCCTTGGGTGCATGTGGACCGCCAGAGGCGCCAAGGGTGGGCACGGACACTGGGGAACTAAGGAGAAAGAGCAAACGTCGTGCTCTCTACCCAGGGGAACAGGGCCACATGGATGCCAGCCGCCCCTGTGGAATGATCCCTGCACCTCCAGCTCCATCCCAGCCCACAGCAGTATGCCAGAAACAACAAAGGCAGAAGGAACCTCCCCGGAGAGAAGAGGCCAGTGGTGGTTTGCACGTCCAGAAAGTTGTCAGAAAAGGCAGAGAAGATGCCAGTCGAAGCAACCAGCTGGTTCCTGGGAAGGAGTGCTGACAACAAGGGTATTTGGGCATTCAAATGGGGCCATCGGACACAGCGTGGCTGCAGGGCACCAAGCACCTGCGCACTGCTGTCTGCCAGCTCCTGGGAGAGCCCATCCAGGTCACCGAGCACCTGCATACTGGTTTTCCCAGGTATACAGGGAGACATTGCCCCCTCTGCCTGCTCACTGCTACATCCCCTGTTCAAGGAGTCCTTCTCCCACCCCTGCTGCTGGCAGGTAAGGCTGTACAACAACCACAAGGCTCATGACATCCACCTAACTGCCACTGAATCAGTCAAAAACGACTCCTCTGACGACCCTCCCATGGAAACCACGCGAGGCTGGGCTGCTTCCAGTACCCCTCCAGCTAAGAGGACTCTGCATGTTCTCAGCACTGGCTCAGGAAAAGAGACTGATCTAGCAGATCATAAATGTATGACCCTAAAATGTTTTAAGTAACTTTGAATGTTTCCCAATGAAACTAGGTGAAGCACCTTGAACTGCCTCACAGGCACTTCTGGATGGAAGAGGAAAGTCAGTCTGACACACTGTGCACAAGAGCCTGTTATGCACCTTCTGTGTTACAGGAAAATGGAGTGCTTGCTGAGAAAGACAAATTACTACTTCCTTTGAGCATCCAAAGCATTTCATAATGTATGTTTGATAACAAGAGGATGGGGATTTCCCTTTTTTACAAGGAGTCACATGGGAAAGACAAGGGGTGATAGCTACAAGTTACTCCTGGGGAGATCTCAGTTGGACACAGGAGAAGCTCTTTTCACAATGAGAACTATCATATCGTGAGGGAAGTGCTGGATTTCCCAGCATTGGACACTCAGGATTTGGCTGGGCTGTCTTGTGTAGACCATGCTTTTGCCAAGGAAAGTTGGGGATGATGATCAGATGATCCACAAAGTCCCTTCATACCTGGTGTAGGATTCTGTGATTTCTCTTCTGTGAACTGCTCCCATTTCCTCTGGAAGCAGGGCAGATCTGCATCCCTCAGTAAGGAGCCTCCAGGTCTGCTGCTGACTGCACAGAGTCACCTCGTACTGTCTCTTCCCAACCTGGCTTCTATTGCCTTCATCAGGTGTACTGGAGGAAATGATGAACAACTGCTCCCTGACTACTGTCTCCCATCACAGATGATTCTGAAGCTCTTTACAGACCCTTCTCTCTGTCACCTTCTTTCCAGGCTGAGGAGTTGTGGCCATGCTGAGGGATGCAGAAGACAGGGACCAAAGCTGTGCCCAGGTGCTCCTGCTTTCCTGATGATTCCTAACATTTCACCAGATTTTTTTTTTTTCACCTTGTGAAGACTAAACTGATTTTTTGTGGAATCATATCTCATATCTAGAATCTGAGTCCTGAACAGTAATACACAGAACCTGTTATTCCATAAGCCAAGGTGGGATTATTTTACTTTATGTTTATTGCCACTCAATTTCAATTGCCATTTTATTGTGTTCTCCCTCTGATTCTTACAGTTCTTGGGCAGTCCTGCACAGCTGGCTCACAGCACTGACTCTGTAAGTAATTCAGTCTTCTCAGCAAATCTTGTCACCCCATTGTTCACCCTTTTCCATGTCACACTAGCATATCCCACCTTTATCCTCTTATTCCATGCCTGTTTAGTTTTCTTGAAAGCTTTTGGTCAGGAACTTTGTAAAGCGCCTTTTGGAATTTGTAGGCTATGTCAACTGGATCATGTTTACGCACATGCTTGTCAACCTGCTCCTTTGAAGAATTCCAGAGATCCCTGAGAAGAGGGATTTCCTTTACAAAAGCAGCCTTGAATCACCCCATGTATATTATATTTATACACCCATTCCAACATGCCACCACCGTGGTTCCTGCCCCCTGGCTTGGTGCCCATGTGCAACTGGCAGTCTGGGACCCCCAGCTCTCCCTGGGGCCCCCAGCTCTCCCTGGGACACCCCCTACACACCGTCCTTGCATTAGCAACTCAGTTACCACTCACATGCCAAGCACACGGTGTCTGTTGCCATCACTGGTTGGGCCATTTCACCTTCATGCTCCTCTGCATCTTTTGGGCAACCACTACCCAGTTCTGGTAACAGGTTAGCACTCACAGATTTGTAGTAACCCTCACATTCTCTTCAACTTGACAACTGTTCTGGTCCTCCCCTCCACAAAGTAAGGTTTCAGCATGGGAACATCCCTGGTTTCTTCAGCTATGAACATCCCAGAAGAAAAAAGTATCTTCAGGTCATCAGCAGCAACCTTGTCCTGTCCAAGTGTTCCCTTCGTGTCTTGATCACCTGTTGGCTTCATAGGCTTCCTGGTCTGATGTCAGGAAAGATTTACTCTTGGTTTTGATGCCTTTGCCTTTGCTCTGCCATGCCATCCCTCTCTCTGAGGACTGGGCAGGTGAGCTCCTGCTCTGATACCCCAGTATTCACCACACAGGTGAATGACACAGGCAGCCTCATACATCCTATGTAGGAGCACACAAGAACTGCCCAAAGTTTCAAAGAAAAACTTTTCTGATTTAAGGTGGACCTAAATGAGCAGAAAAAACACATGCTGTGATGTTCCTGATAACCTGCATGACTCAGGTAGGATTTAAATGCTTGTATGATAGAGCACTCATGATTCTTTAAAGAAAAGAACATCAGTTTATGAGAACTGGTGTCCCAAATTTGTAGAGGAGAAAAGATGGCAAAGAAAAGATGTTCATTACAGATTACAATTTTGTCTCACTGCCAAATGTACAATTCACATTCTTTAAAGGTATTGTGGGCACACTAACTATAAGCAAAAGTATATCTGGAACACATTCAAATATCGTAAGGAATAGCAAGCCGCAACTATGCAGGTTGTTGTTCGCACATCTCATGTACCACTGCGAGATGCTCTTTGACCAAACAGAGGAAATAAAGCCCTGAAGGAGACATTTGGAAAGAGATTCAAATATTTCTGAGTATAAAAAAATCCAGCATTTAGGGAATCCCACAGGTGTATTTGAAAAACAAATACATAGGCCATATCTACAGATAGAAAACGAAGTGCAAATGTATGCCAAAATTAACACAAGTTGCCTTTTATCCTTTTTTGTGTTTAATTCAAGAGAAAAAATTATCATAATAGGTTGTCTGCTACAAATAGGACTGAATTACAAAATCATAGTCATGTAATACAAGATGAAAGAAAGAGACAAATACATTTGTTCTCCCTTTAATTTTCTTCTATGTTTTACTTTAGTAGATCACGTCAAACCCAAAGCCTTCAAATTATTTCTCTCTAATAGTATTCTCACTGACTAATATCTCATCACAGTGAAAAAACCATGGATCTGGAACTCTACGTGCATCAGAGTTACTCTTTACTTCTTCCTGGTACACTTGCCGATACTGTGTCTCCTGATTTCAACCTCCCTATACCTTTCATTCAACAGAAAAAAGGACATTTTTGTCCACCACAGCTAAACTGAACCAAATTAAAGACCAAGAGCTGACAATGTTTTGGTTTGTTTTCTTTGAACCATTCTCCATGAAAACTCTGATAGTGTAAAGTAATGACTAAACACAACATTTTCATATGCTTATACAAATAGGCACTATGTAAAATCAAAGAAATATGAAGACATTGTAGCCATTGTAAATTCAGTTTTTGACAGACAGAGACCAAATCATGCCCGATCTCTGTGCCAAGGGCCCTACTCACATCAGCATAGTGGCCTTTCATGTCGCAGCGGTTGCAGTGTTTGTTCCAGTAGGCTCTCTCTAGGCATTCCCTGAAATAGTGCCCGGGTAAGCAGCAGTTCAGACAGAAACGTGCTGGGCAGCTGTGCTGTAGATGGTCTCTTCCTGCACACAGGCAGCAAGGGGGAACTTTCTGTGGAGAAACAGAAATAGAATCGTGTTAAGTGACAATGTTTCAATAGATCCTTCCAGTTCTCCTGCCCCCACACGGGGGTATGAAGGGGTAGCTGGGTGGGCACTCAGCTGCCCTCCGGACTCACCCGGCACAGCCTCATGACCCACACAGTTGAGCGCTTGGAGAGACAAATACAACACACAGAAAACTATTCTGAGGCCAAAGCTGTATTTCTGTAAAGCAGGTTTTCCCAGTGAGTGAATTTCCCCTCGAGGGTTGCCTGGGATGTGGTCATTCTGAGTGTCCTTGTGGGTAACAGCCCCGAGGACTGAGGGTTCTACAGATTCTGTTGTGGGGGTTGGTAAAGCCAGGCTGTCATGCAGCAGCTCCCACTTCTTGACAGTGTAGTGACTGACTTTTAAACCCCTAACCACAGGACAAACTTTCGGAATATTTGGCGTCTATCTGAGCTGCTTAAAGTTAGCTGCAGTTTTGTCTTGTCCACGGTTTTTAACACTATTCATATCACGGTTCATTACACTTTCTGCTTTCATTTATTTACTAAGGCCGTATTTTTGATTCCATAGATTCTCCTTGTTGAAAATACAATTGAAAAATATTTTACACTTTCAAACTGTTTTACTATATGAAAAAAAAGATGTTTCTGTACGGCGCTTGACTCTTTTTCTTGCTCAGTTTACAGCCACATGGTTTAATAGAAGTTGTTCCTGCCCATGGCAGGGGGGTGGAACGAGCTAAGCTTTAAGGTCTCTTCCAACACAAACCATTCAATATGATTCTATATGATTCTATACAATTCTGCATATTTTTCTTTTATAAAAACAATAAAAACAACGACATCACCAAACAGAAGGATAATTTTATACAGTAAGCTGACCTTGTGCAAGCTGTCCTGCAACTCAGAGCAATGCTTCCCAGAAAGGACAAACCACTGAAACAACGCTTCTAATGGCAAGCACAAGGGTGTATTAGGGAAACAGCTGAATGTACAAGTGATTTAAGCATTGCATTTACCTTTGCAGTGGGACAGTTCTTGGACAAATGTCCTGGTCTGTTGCAGTTCCTACAAGTAATGTTTTTGTCAGCTGTGTAGTACCGCACGCTGCTGTGCCTCATGCCCGCGTAGTTGGAGATCTGTGCCTGGTGAAACAGAGAGAGAAATGCATTTACCACTTGAGATTCTGTGGTTTGGGGAACTGGGAATTATAAAGGTCACTGCTGGCAGTGATCCAGCAGAAATCTCATGTTTCACATATACAATTTACACATCCAGGTTTGGAATGGGTAATTCTGTTACAGAGAAACCTGCATTGTCTGGAAGAAAAGCTCTTGCTTGAACTTCCACTTCAGGACATTTTTTTTGCTATTTAATACTGCAGTTATGAAGCTTTTCCTCAATTAGCCAAGATACTTTTACTCACTGTGCTATGTCACGACAAACTGGAATTTTCTCCAGAACACAAATGTAACTAACATCAATTGCAAATGCAAGTTACATGTTCTCTTGCACACATTAGGGAAAACTGCTTGGACAAAGTACAATGCTATACAAGTCTGGATGAAATCTGCAATTTGCAATTGTAAAGAAAGACTTAAAAAGGAAAAAAAGAAGAAAAAAAGAGAAGCTGAAAACAACTGTCTCTCTCCCAGTGACCTCACACATACTTTCTGTGTAGGCAGCCAGAATTGAAAATTCTATCTACAACTATCATTGCCTAGTAAACAGCACAAGTTAAACAAAAAAAAATTTTGAATGAGTGAACAGGAGAGGTATAAAAATACCAGTTCTCTTCAGGGAAAGAATTTGTTAATGTCATTTGATTGTATCAGCTCTACTGGACTTTGGAAAGAAAAAGGGAAGGAGTTGGACACAGCAGCTGAAGCTCACTCTTCCTGGATGCTCCGGCACCTCGCCTGGGAACTCTGGGCTGCAGTTTCCCCACACCTGCCCCTGCGCCGAGCCCGGGAAGGCACCACACGCTGCTGGCTCCCAGTGCTGCCTGGGAAGGGGACCAGGCTGCCGTGAAACAGCTCTGGGGCTCCAAAGAGACCTGGATGGAAGAGCTGAGTCCACCTTGCAGAGTTCGTGGAGGCACTCCAGCTCTTGGCATCCCTGTCCCTTCCTGCCTCTATGCCAGCCCCAACTTAGGAACTCCTTTCTCCCGTGGGAAGATACTGCTAATTGTCCCACACAAACACCACACATGGGTTCTTCAGTCCCATTTACTTTGTTCCGCTTGTTAATAAGCAACAAAATAAGTAATTACAGAAAAATTTGGTTGTCTGTGTTACCTCTAAGTCTTTATGAGAGATGAACCAGTCCACATCAATTTCTCCTGAAAAACAAAATTAAAATTAATTATATTTAATTTATATGAATATTTTTCTATAATATATTCAACATTATGATGACTGCAATTATTGAAACTGCTAACAGATTTTGATGTACTGAAGGGAAGAAACTAGTTCTATCTTTGGTAAAGGAAAGCTATTGACCCACTGGGCACTAAATTTGCCTCACTTGAATATCAGCCCATGTGCAACTATTGGGAGGAGTTTTTCTGACACCACACTCTTGTCTTGCCCTCTGGGGTTTAAATTCAGATGGGGATTTAATTCCTTCAGAGGCATGGGCTCCAAAGGTCCTGATTCCAGCCACTGGAGCTGTCCCTGCCTGTGTTTGTGGGGATGCCCAGCTCAAGCCCAGAGGTTGCAAACACGGGAGCACATGGAACAAGAAGTTAATGCAGAGCATACACTTTTCCTCCTTGCGAATTCACCGAGTCTGTGTCTCCAGCCCTGCATCCTGACTGCTGCATGCCAACACGACTGAGCATAACCTCAGCCACCCAGACTGTAAGCTGAGCAAATCTATTTCCAAACAGGGTTTGGTAATGTGCAATAAATCAGGAGGACACACTGAATTATTGACTGTCACGCCATAACCTTCTCACATCCAGCCTTTGGGCTGGGAAGTGTGAAAAGAAACAAACCAAGAAGGAAATGGAAGGGCAATAAGCTAAAGGAATAGGGACGCAGCTAGAGCTGTTTAGAGATTCTGCATGTCGACACCGCTTAGTGCTCTGGCTGCGCACACACAGCTGTGCTCCCGCAGCAGCTTCTCACCGCCACGGGATTCATGTCAGAGGAGGGGCTCACCTTACCTATACTTGTACAGCAAGCACTACAACCTGTATGCAAAGTAATCCTGCATATTTGTCAACTTTTAAATGCAAACTGTCCCATCCCAATCTTGAATCTGACTCTGAGGCGTCCACGTTACTAACACAAATCACCACATCATTGCGATTTACAGACAGCAAAAATTTCTCCAAAAATGTTGATTGTACTATTAATTCCCATTAGAAGGTGGATGACTACAAATTAAAATTATATCATCTATAATTTTATGTCTTCCTCTTCATTTCCTGAAAACATCAGTAATTTTGGCTGAAGCATGTGATGTAGTATCTGGATACAAGGCATCTCACTCAGGTGCTTTAGAGCACAACACCTGCTTACTGCCGGTCTTCCTTCAACAGCCAGGGCTCACACCACCTGTTCTCACCTGAACAACACCCTGAAGCATTTTTATTTGCAACACTTGCTCATGCCAACGACTGTCACTGAGACACTGATAACGCCCTAACTGGCCTGTTAAAAAAGTGATTTGAATGATATATGAACCTGAGTTGTGGCACACAAAGTCACTGCCACCGCCAGGACTCCAGCACCCACCTGAACTGTCACCCCAGCACCGTTCGGGATCACAGGGAGGATGGATGGGACAGT
This sequence comes from Daphoenositta chrysoptera, assembly GCA_013397915.1. Classification (NCBI taxonomy): domain Eukaryota; kingdom Metazoa; phylum Chordata; class Aves; order Passeriformes; genus Daphoenositta; species Daphoenositta chrysoptera. The sequence goes on along the minus strand of VZRO01000434.1, from coordinate 251,061 downwards.
GACGCGTCAGTGCCCTTTGGCATGACTGAGTTGTGGATATACTCGAGAGAAAACCAAGCCTTTTGAGGTCTGATCGTTAAAAGTAAAGAAACACTGTCATATTTGAGTGCATTATTTATGGCTCAAACGCCTGTTAAGGAAATTAATTCATAAAGAAAAAGGTATTTGTAATTCAAAGCTCTGCCTTGGCACTCAGCACTGCAAGTGCTGTGTTGCACAGAAATGCACATGCAGAATGATCACAGATCAAAATTACCAGCGAATTAACTCCTGTTAATCACCAGGCATGCTCTTCCTGAGGGCAAACCAACCAAGTTTCTCTTCTTCACTGTCAAAATCCCCTGCTTCACAGGGGAAAACCATGATACAATGACTCAAATACTCCTAATACAAGAAGCTAAAACTGCTCCACTCAGAAAATAAATACAAGAGCTTTAATCATGAATGAAATATTACAAAAATCTCCCTTTACTAAATCTCTTTGGTGATCTAAAAGTTAACTCTAATTCACAATAGATTGCATAAGGCTTTGTTTTCACCTACAATAAATTCTTCGGACTGAAACACCCAGGGAGTTTTGCTTCTGCAACCAAGGTGAAATCTTGCTGTAGAGACACATACAAAAATCTGCAACAATACTTCTCACTGACCACAGTGTTTTGTCTGGCTCTAGATCATGAAATAAATCACAAAACTCGTATCAAATTGACGGGTACTTCCCATTCCCGCTGATTTTGTTTGCTTATTTGGATGAATTAATGTGTCCGACTTGCAATCCCAGTGCCCTCTGGGTGGTTCCTGGCCACTCCGCCTCCACTGTCCTGCTGCTCCCGTGGCTCACCCACCAGCGTCGGCACCTTGGTGTGCTGGGGGCCCCCTTGTGCCACACTCTCTCACGCCTGAAGCCCCGTCACCTTTGTTTTACTCCTCTTCACGCAGCCTCAGGCGGGCGGCAGCTCTGGGGTCGCAGTGCGGAGCAGCCTCCCAAGGATGCAGCGGTGGTTTTGCCCTGGGGCAGGCCGGCAGCTGGCACCCAAAATCAACACAGAATGGGTCAGGGAGCAGAGGTGAGTTCACCAACTCCCCGGGTTGTCCGAGGATGATGCTCTCCCATCCCACAGACCGCGACCTGAGGCACAGAGGGCAGTTGTGGACAGACGCACGCTACTCACTCAGAGCTCCATCCCTTGCAGAGCCTTGCACACCTGCCACCTGATGTCTCCAAGGCCATACCAGTACCACATTAGGGCATTTCAAGCTTTTTTTAAGGTTGGCATTCCCACAGAAGGTGGATTTCTGCCTGAAGGAAGGGCTGTGATTGCCTTATTTCTAAATTTATTATACTTTTTTTTTTTTACTCTTCTGAATACAGCAGTTCAAAGACTTATCCAGACAATCTCTGTCAAGATTTCCCTCTTTTTCTGTGGAGGAACTTACTTAAAGCATCCTGTGAGTTAAATAAACCAAGAACATCTTTGATATATTTACGCTTTTAATCTTCCTCATCTTCATTTGTTAAATGCTCCCTCCTTTTTAAGATTGTATTAATTTCTACACTAAGTTTAATATTAAGATTAAGATGAATTCCTGTACTATGATTATATATATTTCTATATTAAAAAGATACAACAGACTTCACTGTATATACTTCTTGTATTTTTACTTTGAGGAAATGGTGTTATCAAAGTGCAGATCAGGGAAGAAGAGGATGTAAAATATACACCATTTATATGAAAATGGAAGCCTTGCACAAGGTTCTCCCTTTATCAAGTACCACATTTTGGCTGTCCTCTGCCCCTGCACAATGGGATGAATGGCGAGCAACAGCTTTGCTTTTATTTAAAGAAAAATTTTGAAAGATCATTGAGATTCACATGTATCCCTCCACCAGCATGAAAATGTAAATTTCTGAGCAGCGCTCGGGGTGAAGCCAGATTTAGGACCACTGTTCAATGTGCATTCAAACCTCCCCTCTTTCATCCCAGACCGGGAGAGGAGGGGAGGAGGGAGAAGGAGGACCAGCAGTCAAAACCTGAAATTGCCTGGAGGAACAATCTGCTTCCACGGAACAAAACACTGACTCAGAATAAACAATAAACGGTTCACAAAATTTCCTTATCTGCTGTGCTGCTCCACCAGGGACCCCGGCAGCTGATCAGGCTGCCCTGGCCAGGCAGGGCATGGGCTGCCACATCTCCCCCCCTCCCCCCCAAAATCACACTAGTATTTTGCTCATCGGGGCTGGGAGAAAACATGTCCTCGCACAAGCTCTGCCCGCCCTGCAAGGGTTTGTGTCATCACCTTCTTCAACAACACAGAAGCTGCAGAGCATGGACATCCAACTTTGAAAATAAAACACAAAATTTTCCAAAAGAAGAAGGCAAGTGGCCATGTTCCCCCTTCCTTGTAATTGGAAAATACATGACGACATGTATTTTATTTATTTTATTTTGTGATCAGCCCAGTGAAACAGGACACTTCAAGCTGTGGCACAACAATACATGGCCTGAAGGGCAAATGCATTTCAAAGCTGGGCTTTAAAAATTGGATTTTGACTGCTAATTAATATAGCATATTACAGAATATGAACTCTAATTATATTCTAGTGTAAGACCTCCATGGCAAGGACTGTTTCAGACATATCTCTGAACAATATTTACCATACCAGGACATGGCTTCTGCTGCTAGTGGAAGAGCATTTTAAAAATATAAGCCTTAAAACCCTAAAAATCAGTAAATCTGTAAGAATTTCACATTGTGACTTATTACATATAACTGAAAATTCCTGCTTATGTGTGAGCTGAAGTGATTCAAGTCTTACTGTAATGCAGCTTGCTATAATGACTTTCACATTTTCGGAGCCCAAGTAGCCCTTCTCACAAGAGAAAAAGGAATGACAGTATGCCGGCGGGGCAGCCAAGTACTGTCCCACAACAGAAACCAAGGTGGCCTCCCAACATCAGGTTCGGTAACGCACAGGAATTTGGGTTTCTATGGGCCAGGACATACTGTACATCTCTCCTTTCTAGGAAGAGGTATTCCAAGAGCCCACGGACACGGGTGTGTGTCTGCATGGCCATGTGTGGTCAGGCCATGTGTGTTTGTGTGCGTACACGTGTGTGTGCAAGCACCCCCACGCGCGTTTCACCTGGCATTTGGCCTGCTGCACACCAACCATGTGGGAGAAGAGGTTGGTCCTCCTTGTGCTGACTGAAGCTCCCATTCCAGCAGCTCCAGGTCCATCCCGGCAGGGACCCCTCCCCTCAGGCAGGTGATTGGTGGCCATGGGGTCACAGTCCCCTCTGCACACCCCAGCTGCTCTCACTGGCCCCTGGGAGGGGAACAGCATCAACCCTGGTGCGTTTTTCTTAGACATTTCTAGTGATTTCTCAACTTTTCCTTGATGAGAAAGAGATTATTTACTTAAAAACAAAACACCTGCTGTTTAATGGAATACCTGTCAATATCTCTTTAAGACAGCTTTAAAAGAGATCCATAAGTCCCACAGGGAAATCAGTCGATGGAATTGTTGACAGAAGTTCAATTTGAGACATTTTCTCCCAGCAAAAAAAGGCTCTCTTGCCTCTCTCCTTCATACCTAAAATTATGTATGTGCCAGTAATACACACACGTTTTGGCAGTAGGGAAAACCCTGCAATACTTTATTCTTAGTAACCTTTATCTGCCATTTTTGAAAAGCATTGCAAAATCCAACAAGCAATACTCAGCCCATTTTGAAATTAATTAAAATGTAAGCAGTTGACTGAAGCAAAGGCAGAGTTGGCCAAAAGCAAACAGAGTTCAAACAGGAAAAGAAACTCACACACCTCTGAGCAGCCCTGCAAAAGTTGGAAAAAAAACCCCAGGAGCTGTAAAAGTTACTTTAAGCAAACTTCAGCAGCTATGACCCATGGGGGAAGACTTAACCATCACTGCCAGAGAGGAAAGGTCTGGTGGCTGGGGTAGGACAGATGCTCTAATCCCCTGGCAGCGTGTCTGCTGGTGGGGCCCTGTGGCTGGGCTGGGGTGGCCACTCCAGAGACATCACAGACGATGGAGTGCAACACACATGAGTTAAGAGCACCTTAGCAGGCAGAGACATGTATTTTTGGTGTTAAAGCAGGCGTTGATAGATACAGAAATCACTGTAGTGTCGGTGTATCCTGGTGCTCTATCGGGAGCCAGGTCCCTGGTACCACAATTTGGCCCTGCACCCCATTTCTGAGTCAAACAACCTCTCCAACGACCCACCCTGCACCCTCCTCCACACGCGTGCCCCTCTGCATCTCCCTCAGCTCCATTTATTTCAGCAGCTCCGTGTGGATAAAGTGCCTCATGTACCAAGTGGGAATAAAAATGTGCACTGAAAAAAGCAGAAGACAATTCTGTAAATTATATTTTTGTGAATATATGTACCACCAAACTGCTGAAATGCAGGGACACATGCTAAACATGAACAAGTAGGGTGCCCTTTCCATTATGTAAGTATGCATAATTTCCTGTCTGTTTTCTGTCTGTGCTGTAACACTGCTTCCTTCAGCACTGGCCACTGCTGGCCATGTTAATTCACAAAACTCAGTGGCTCATGATTTTCAAAGCTTAGCGCAACATTTGCAGAACAAAGTAGGTTTTTCTCTCTTTTTGGTGGGTACAAGTATGGGGACCACAGGAACAGTTAAATTCATGGCATGGTTGGTCTACCACACAGTCGGGGGAATTCTTTAAATAGAGCCTGTCACTCTCTTTGCCCATCAATGGGATTTCCTTCTCAAACTGCTGATTCGTTCAGGTACACAACAGAGGAAATTTCAGTTAACCTTTGTTTCACCCCGGGGAAAAATCTGTCTGAAAAGTATAAAGTGAATAGATTAAAAAAAAAAAAAAAAGAAAAAAAGAAAGAAAAGCTGCAGGGTTATTCTTCCTAGTGTTCACAGCAGTCAAAGTTAAACAGAGAAAAGGAAGCAAACATGAACATTTTATTCCCACCAGAGAATAAAGTATAATATATGATTTAGAAATTCCATTGTCTATACTATGATTTCTAATTTAGAGAAGGAAAGGCTGAACACAAATCTATTGTTCCCATTGGGTGCATCAAGATTTCACTTTTTCACTATTTTCTATATGACTGAAAAGAGAATAATACTTTACTTTGAAGAGAAACCCTTTTTAGCTATTTGATTGAGTTGTCTGAAATACCTTTTAGATTCCAGAAATCATTGGTGAAGAGAAAAAAATAAATACTAACTCAGAATTACATGTGAAAAAATGAAAACAGGGATAAAACCAAAAGTACAGTAATAAAATAAAGGGAAATTTCAGGATACGTTACTGCCAAAAAAGGTCTAAGTTGTTAATAAAACCCCCCATTTTGAGATACAATTATAATTTCAAAACAGGAATAATAATTTTCATTTTCTAGTGTCATTCATCTGACAACATGTCTGCAGCATTTGCTGTGGTAACACACTGAGAGTTACTGCAGACCTATGCCCAGCAAGCCTCTACAGAATGGGCGGATGGACAGACGTGGAACTCGGGAGCACGGCCAGGGCCTGGGCATGCAGGGCTGTGAGGCCTGTGAGGCCAGAGCTCCAGTGGCAGAGATATTCTGAGACGCCTTTTGGGATCGATAGGTTGCCAAGAATTAATTCAGCGTCACTAAGACTATCTCTGTGTTTCAGTGGCGGAGATTTTGTCAGTGGCTGCAGAACCCTTCACTGGGCAGGTCATGGTGGGAGCCAGGGGCTGCGGCGGCTCTGCAGCCACGGAGAGCCTTCACCTCTTAATCAGCTCCTGGAGAGGGGTGTCTGTCGCAGCCACCGACATCAGCTTTGGAGCCTGCCAGCCTGCCCCGGGCACACGGCTCTTCCGGGGATTTGTGCAGGTCCCTTCATGGCTCTTGGGTAACTGCTCACACATGAGCCTGAGGAAGACCCTTGCTTCACTCCTCACCGATTGCAGAGGATAAACAGTTGTGTCTTGGGAGCCTACTTTGGCAACATATTGCATCTTTTTTCACCTATACAAAATGAATGAAATTGAAATATAAATAAAAAGGAGACGACAAAATCCACAGAACCTTGCTCTGCTAAGGCTTGTGGTGTCTGATCTGCCAAAGTCCCTGTGGCTAAAAGAAGCCATGTAAGGTATGTGCCAACAATGTGATGTGTCTCCCTGCAATGAAATCCAGATTTAAAGCTTCTTGGAAATTAATTGCTTCTTGGAAATTCAATGCTTCAGTTGAATTGCAAACCTAAAACCATTCACCAGTAGCTGCATCCTGGAGAAACAGCACGGCTCTCTTGATGCTGCCATAAACAATAAAATAGGGAAATAATCCCTGAGTTGGAATAATATTGATGTAGATGAATATCTGAAATTTGTCAAGCTTAATTGGGGATCTTAACTTTTTCTCTGAAATTCCCAAAATCTTTAACCCAGGAAAAAATAAATCACATTTCAATGCAGGCTGAGTGCCAGTCTTTGGGTATGGGCCAGAATTTTGGTTCAACTTTCTTTTGTACTGATAAATGGCCCATAGGGCAAAGGCAAACTAAATCATCCCAGCTCTGCTGATTCTCTCCCACCCTCATGCTCAGACCAGGCTCCCATAAACAGCTCTTGGAGCTTGAGGAGGACCACCACAGGGTTCCTGGGAGGAGACAGACCCAAAACAGCTCTGAGGGTGGCAGTTCTCAGCACTTTCAATCTTCTCCTGGGAGGACTCAAATGAGCTCCAGACAAAAGGACTCCCAAAGAGCCTGGTCAGATTCAGGATGTGGGAAATTGCATGACTCTGAGAGCAGAACTGCAGTTTGAGCTGATGTTCATTTTGATCCTCCTGATGACTGTAGCAGTAGGAATCATAAGCAGGAGGTTCCTCAAAAATATTCATACTGAACAGAATACTTCTACAATTCGGGCAACAGAAATTAACATCACCTCATAGATTTGCCATCAGTTTGTTTGACGAAATCTCCCCATCTGCCATGTACCTTGGGTGCCTTTCCACATGAAGTCTTCTTCAAACTTGAGCTTTCCAAGAAAACGGAGGAGTGATGCAGTGACACTGCACTCTTGACAGTGACTGGAAACAAGACGTTGATGCATCTGAGGATATGCAACAGCACAGTTGCTCCATGAGAAGAGAGCTCCAGCATAAGCACTCTGCTCTAATTTGGTCTTCCTGGGCTTTTATGACCTTACCACCACAGGCAGATCCTTTAGTCCGTCCCTGAAACACTTCCACAGCAGGAAGAGTTTGAAAGATCTTCTCAACACCTTGGTCATGGCTTATAAAGCACGTACCAAGATGGTGCAGTTGGTTTTCCAAGAAGACTATGGAAAACTACCACGGAAAACTGTGGTGGGTCCTTGCACAGATGATGCTCTGCTCTCAAACTGTCATGAAGGACTGCAGACATTTGGAACATAAAAGCACCAAACAGCACTAGCGTCTGGTGCCTGAAGGTCACGCGTCTTGAGACTGGTCTTATGTTGGGCTCTGAGGGGTGGAGATTGTAGTGCTGCAAAGAATGAGAAAGTACACAATCTCCTTTTCCACTGCAGCCCTAATTTTTTGGTGTTACTTGGTTCCACATGAAAAAGAGACCCTTTTCTTGAGAACAGAAAACAACTGGAATGGACATCTTCTCAACATCAATCTTCTGCTCGCAACAGAAAACAGTTTCCTAGAAACATGTCATTCTGTACTTATAGGCACAATTTTGAGGTGATGAAAAATGAAGTGGCCTTGCCAAAGAACTGCTAAATCTCACTGGCTACAACAGTTCTGTCTCTGCAACAAGGACCACAGCAGAAATGGTATCACTCTCTTTCCTTCTTTCTCTTTCCAAGGATAAGTGAGGAAAGGGAGATGTTCTCTCTATAATCAGCAAACAACAATTCTCAGTGAGAGAATTCAGTTTTTGCTTATTCAAAAATTTTTCAACAGCAAGGAGATAAAATTAATCTGAGACCCCAATTTCATCTCTGTTTCCCACCTTTACTGGCACAGTGGTCTCAACAGTGGGGTGCAGACACCCCAGGAGCAGGGAGGACATTCCACTGCAGCATGGGAAGAAAAAGCTTTTTTTACCATTAGTAAATAAAACATAACAGATTTTAAAAATAGCGTATACTTGATCTTTCTCTCATTTCTTTTTTACTTTCTATTTTGTGCATGCAGTGTAACCGCAATTGACATTTCAATTGTGGGGTCAAAAGCACCTCCTCCAATGCTAAAGACATAGTTATTTACACTTTGATCATTTGTATCCGTGGTTTTGGTTTCTTTTCTGTTTGTTTATTGGGTGTTTTTTATTTTTTTTCCTTAAACACATACCATGGCTATAGCAGAATCCTTCTCATTGCTACCAAAAGGCAACTCATATTACAATACATTGTTGCAATGAACAAAACTTTCTTCCATATCTACTAAATTTGGGTTCTCTAACAATACGAGCTTTTCATACACCTGAGGAGCTTGGTCACTGCACGTCTTGGCCAGGTGCTGCCAGGCAGGAGGCCAGGAGGGATGTGATCAGCACCACATCAATCCCAGTGGGTACTGCTCGAGTGTTTTCACAGCCTGTGATGTGCCCGAGATACAGAACAGAACACAGGGACTAGGAGAGCTCACAAGTCTATATGTCATTTTAAGCATTTGACTTCTGAGAACTTAACAAGCCTTTACTGAAAAAGAATCGGACAACAGCAGCACTGAAGAGTTAGACTGCATATAATTAGTTTTAAAACAGCACTTAGGACATTTAATATCACTTCTTCCTGACATCAATATAAATGAAAGGCATATTATATGCTAGCTCTTCCTACCTAAATTCAAATACTGCAAATCTCACCTTTTTGCTGTTCTAATAGGAAACTGTTATGCACTTCATATTTGTACTTTTTCATTTAATTTATAATGTTTTGCTTGATTAAAGGTTCCACTTTTTTGTTTCAATGTTGATTTTTAAACAGCAGTACTCTTTACAATATGCAGTTACTTAATTCAGGTCAATTACTTCATGTGACTGAGCTGAAGTGAATGTGAAATATTTGTATTAATCCAAGAAAGCTGATGCACATCAAAAGTTGTGATTTAAGTCACTACTTTCTGACAGAGACTCAATCATCTGAACAGTTCTGCCTGTGTACCTCAGGTGAAAGTCCCCTACGCTGTGGCAGAGTCGCAGTTCTACTGCGCAACTGACTAAATATAGTTTCTGTATGACAAGTCTGGGCAGTAACTCCTGAAATCTTTGATTGAGGTTTTCCCCCTTCATGTGGACAAGAGGAAGGGATGTCTGAACCCACCACTGAAGGGCTGGTTCCAAAGCAGATCCTGCTTCTACCTAGCAACACTGGGAAAAAAACAACCAGTCCTATCACTGAAAAAAATCACCAAGGCCTCATTTAAAATGTGCAATCAACCAAATTTCCTGAGCAGGGTGGTAGCTCGTCAGTCCTTTAAACAAATAATGCAGACACTCTCTCTAACTCCCACCATCTTTCACCGGCCTGTGGGCAGGGAGGAAGGAGAAAAGAAAGCACTGGAACAGAAGATCGGTGTTCCAAGGCTGTGGCCAGGGCACAGGAGCCACCACAGCTCAAAAGGATCAGTCCTGTTCCTAAAGCCTTGATGAGCTGGGAAGGGGGAATATATGGCTAATGTTAGGAGAGACGCTCCTGAGGGGAGCTGGCACCATTTTACACTAAACATCAGAAAAGACTGACAAGGCTGTGAAGGAGAAGGAGGAGGAGGAGGAGGCAGAGAGCACCCCATGCCCACCCTCCTGCAGACAGCCGGTCCCTGCCTATGGACAAGAGTGGGACCAGTGTGCAGGGGGTACCGCTGTGGTGGCCCCACTGGTGTTCCCCAAGGTCGTCCAAAGACAAGGCCTGTCCTGCTTGGTGCATCTCCACAGTGGGGTGACACCCACACTGGGACGATGCCGCTGGGGGGTTCACCCAACGCTGTGCTACCAGAGACCCTGTGCTGGTGGCGGGGTACCAGATCTAGCTGGGATCTCTTCACCTGAGCCTAAATGAAGCCACATCTGCTGGAAGCCCTGCCTGTGGCGGAGCTGGGCCAGCGCTGGCCATGTCAGTGAGGAACAGCATTTCACCCGTGGCTCACAGGAATGCGCCAGCACGGAGATGGGCACGGGTAAAGCCGCCGTTCTGTCAGCTGTGAGCTGTCACAAGGTCTGGCCCTGATGCCAAGCCCATGTGGTTTAGGAAAAATAATCCAAATCTTGATTGCAAATTAAAAACCAGAGTTACAGATTTCTTCCCATACACTTACCACCTTAATTCGGGCAAGACTAGAAGCAGGAAACTCCCAAAACATTATGAATTCTGGGTGGCAGTAGGGACCTCTGCTGAGTACAACCTCAAAAATTTTATTTCAAGTCCTTGATGTACTAGCAATAAAGAAATGCTGAGACGCTCAAGTTTGCATCTCCTTTTGCTGTTAGTGATTCAGATGATCCAGTATGACTAAAATCAGACATGCATTTTGCATTACTACACAAGTCTGAAAATCAGATATTCATTATCAAAAAAATGTGAAGAAAGTACATTTGAGATGCATTATTTCTACACTTGCTTTCATTTACACCTGTGTTTGTATAAGATCAACAAATTTGATGATGCAGTAGGAAAGATGTGATTACCTTATTATTATTATTATTATTTTTTTAACAGAGGTGCAGAGGGAAGCATAAGGGAAAGATAATCTGCAATTCGTTAACCAGCAGATCTTCAAATGGTTTAAAAAATGCAAATGAGGTATGAAAGTAAAAAGCCACCTACTCAACGTAAATGCAGGCAAGTAAACACACTATTTAAAGCAAACAGATTACATAACTCACCAGCAACATTCAAAATCTGGAAAACAAGTGGGCCAACTATTTAATATGAGAAAGGAATGCACAGCCAGCCTCCCTCTTTTGGAAATATAAAGAAGGATAAATTCACTGGTTGCCTGAAAGGAACATATCTCAGGAGCTGTAGAAACACTGATTTCCTTTTTTGCCATTGTCTCTGACAACACGCTCTTTGAATTACACACCTGCCTCCAGCCTTCATTATTTCTGTTTCATTATAATGAAGATTATACTTTTGACTTCCAAGGCTGCTCGCTTTGACAAAGCCCTGCAAAACCTCCCTTTCCTTTGCAATCTGACAGTGCCATAACAAAAACCACAAACAATTCTACCACAAATAGGGTGTTTTACCCACAGCACCCCACCCTGCAACCACACAAAAAAGGAGTGCTGTGGAGAACCCAGGTGCCATCACTGCAGGTGCCACCACTGTCACTGATACGAACAGGAGCACCCAGATTGGAACGTCTCAGAGACCTAAGCAGGGAACAAACAAGTGGAGAATGTGAACTGCCTAACAGTAGACAACATTTGCACTGGTAAAAATATCCAGAAGTGCTGAAATATCCAAAATGGACACTTTTTAATTCAAACATCCAATTTTTTAATGAAATCCATATGAAACTGTCATTTGATTCCCTCTCACTTTGGGCTGCATGATAGCTTGTGTGGGCACTCTGTGTGACTGACGTGGCACAAATGCCAGCACTGCAGTGCTTCCATGTGGCCCTGTGGCAGGCAGTGCTCTCGTGGTGACTAATGGGGACAAAACGCCAAGGATACGGCAAAGGCTGTGATCCCCTGTGTGTGCCCATCACCCTCTGGCCCACAGCGAGGCCTGGCTGGCACCCGCTGATGGTGGAGGTGCTCTGGGTGTGCAGGTGCTGGCAGGTGGCACTGACGGCTCTGTGCTGGGCACCGAGAGGCACCGCTGGAGCTGCACCAGGCGGCACGGCTGGTTCTGCACTGGTCTCTGGGCAGCACAGCTGGCTTGGCACCGTATGTTGGGCAGCAGAGCTGCTTCTGCACTGGATGCTGTGTGGCACAGCTGGCTCCACATCTGCCCCTTGCAGACCCGTCCCAGGGTACCAGCTGCCCTGGACTGCACCCAGGGCTGCTCTGCGTGGCCACGGCTGCTGCTGGCACATGCCGAGGGGTGGCTGCTGGCCACCAGTGAATTTTCGGTGCTGACCTTCTCATGCTTTTACTCAAGGGTTTTGCTTGTATTTGCACTTTCAAACAGCATTTCACCTGAGTTACAATCTCCAGCACCAATGGCTTCAACAAAAAATCAGTAGGGCTGCTGCTGTTTAAAAAGAAAAGCAGCATTCAACTATTTTGTCAGGAACACATTTTACCTGCTGTGATGTACCACTTGGTTAGACCAAAGAAGGCAGCGTGGCAAACCCCCGGGGTTCTTCTGGGCACAGTTTCCAAAGCTTTCGCACATGCCTGCAGTCTTTATTCATGTGGAATTATATAAGCTCCTTTTTTTTGCCTCTTCTTTTTCTTTTTTTTAATTCAGCTATTCATGCACTCAGACAAATGTTAAAAAATTAAGTTTCTGTAAACACAGTGTTATCTTAATAAGTTCAAATATTATTAGACTATTCCCCAGGGGAAGAAAAGCAATATGTTCCAAAGCAAGTGGCTGTATATTTTGCAGAAGGTGGCTACTCTGAAATTAAGAAATGCAAATGATTCAGTTTATGTGCCTCAAAGTAAAAATACCGATATTAAATTTTAAAAAGGTAGCATGAGACATTGCTGCTTACGCCAGAGCATCGGGAGGATGCCAAGGGACCCAGAGCGATCCTGGGTCTGGGGTTTTCAATGGCACAGACTAGTGATCACAGGATGCTGGTGATACTCTCCAGTTACCCCTGGCAACCCTTCTCAACTGTAACGATGCTGCCCCACAATAGCTTTCACTGGGCAGCTTTCTCTTCACTTAGCTGAATGCTCTGGGACCATCTGTGTCGGAAAGCATAAAAGGCCAGCCTGCCTGTGGGCCCGTCACTCTGAACACCACCTCTCTGACCCCGATTAAATACAACTTTCAATCCCTTTTGTCCTCCCTGTTGACTTCTCCTATTAAGGGAGCCCTTTGACAAAGAAAGCGGAAGAGTGGACTAAGTGCCCCCAAGAAAGGTGATGTCTGATACTGCTCAACACAAGGATTAGCAAGCCAATACATAACAAAAGCAAGTTTGGGGGAGGGGTAAAGAGGAAAAGAAAAAAATGGTTTTATACAGGTCTTTGACTAATTCAGTAGGTACACAGTTCAACAAATAGCTATACAAGAGGCCTGCTCCCAAAGAAACAACTACCAGGGAACAATAAATTGAGGAGATACCTTTCAGCATGGCGACGCAAGGCCGTGACATTGACAGGAGCAGTGGATGTGTCATTTGCTACCTGTGGGTTTTTAAGCTGCATGTGGTCGTGGGGAGAGGTGCCAGGAGCACTCAGGAAGTTACTTAAAGGACAGACCTTTTCCTATAGTAGGTCTTGCAGCATATCCCAACTTGGGTCATTCGAGGTAACTGTAATGGGTGTGGGAGACAAAAACATGAACAACAAGAACAACAGCGGCTGGAGAAAACCTAAATACTTGCACATCAGAGCTGATTGTTTCCAAAGGCATGTACTAAAAACTATCTGCTTTTTGGAATATGCAAAATTTCTTTCTTAAAAGAAAACACATAAAACTTTGCCAGGCAGGCTTGCAGTAGCCATGGGGTATCCTAACGCAGCACCTAACCCGGAGCACTGGGGAGTGTCCAAGTGGATCCCAGAGTGCAGAGGCATGGGAGCCAGGAGCAGGGAGAAGAGCAGAGTGCCCACTGCAGCCCTCATCCTTGCCTACCCTCTGCAGAGGGGACCAGCCTCTGGAACAGCCACAGTGAGGTACGGACAGGAGAATGGGTATCTCGCTGTGCCCCCCAGAGACAGAGAATGACACGTCCCAGGGGCATTTGTCCAAGGTGCGGGGCAGTCGTAATGATGCGGTCATCGCAAAGAAAAGTCAGGAAGCACCTGGGTGCAGAAGATAGCTCCACTGAAAAACCTGAGCCAAACAGAAGGTACTTCTGTAGAGCAAAGCAGCAGGAGGGAGGATTGGGGATTGTATTTCCAGGGAAAAAAGATACTGACATAGTAGAAGTGATCAGAAAAGAGGAAACGGAATAAATGGAAATCCATATACAAAGCAAACCTTAGCAGAAGCCCAGTGAGTCCGGGGTGTTTTAAACACCAGCAGTAATTAAGTCAGGGATGCAAGCACATCAGGTTGCCCTCATGTCAAAAAAAGGCAAATCTACCAAGGCTTTTTGTTTAGAATATGCTCACTGTATCATCGTAGCACACAATCCCACTTCTAAATAAAGGTTAAAATTGTGCTTGTGTTAGGGAAAAGCTGTATGAGACCCAAGGGATGACCAACAGTGCTGACCATCACCCAGCAGGCAGCGCCTGCAGCTCCAGAGACAGTTCTGGACCCCTCCAGGAGAGGTTCTGCAATCCTCCTCAGCCATCAGGCTTTTACTGACAGCTTTATTACCAATAACTATCTGCCTTCTACATATTCTTTTGAAATTTAATGTTTTATTTGGCCCAGTCAATTTAGACTACAGACGCATTTCCTTCTTCCTCTTTTTGTCTTTTTTTTTTGAAAGGGGGGCAAAAGACATCAGTAAAGGTCCCAAATGGGTGCCACTGAAAATTAGTATTTCTCTATGGACTCCGGAAAGTAATAGATGGGAACCTGTTTCTAATAGTTTTACTTTCTGTGTTATCTGGAGAAAAACAGATTCATACATACAAAGTGGACTGTTTCAGAAGATAGTGCTGTGAAAAATGAAAGGCTGTTCCAAAGTAAAAAGTGATTATTTCAGAAGAAATGAGAAGCTCCAATGTCAACCCTAGTGCCTGAATCAGCAAAAAATCAAAGCTTTGCATAGAATAGGAAATTGGAGATTTTCCCTAAATTTACATTTCTTTCTGCTGAGCACATTTTTGCTTCAACGTGAAAGAACTTCTTAGAAACACTCCTAGTTTCAGACATTGCTTTTTGCTACGGTTTTGTAAAATGCTGCTGCCTGGGACTAGAATTCCATTAGTACAATTGGAAGAATTTATGTATGAATGCTAGATATGAGCCACAACAGTCATGGATAACATCATGTAAATGAGTTTTTTTTTTTAAATGAGATCTCCTCAAGTCATATTGACAATTGTCCAACAGAAAACCCAAAGCCATCTAAAAAATAAAAATTGCAGTTCTGCTGGCAGAATCCATCAGAAACATTGGCAAAATATTTCCATATATATCTTTGATATTTGATGCACTACGACAATAAATCAGGAAAAACTAACTCTAGAAATGTCATCCTAAAGCGCTGTATTACTACTAAAACCTAAGTGATACATAACATTTGCCTTCTATATAGGCATCATAATTACACAAGCAAAACCCATAGTTTTGATATTACAATGTACCTAAGAGAGGCTTCTTTTCAAGACTATCCAGACGATCCTAAGCCTCCAAAAATTTGCCAAAACTGCAAAAAGTAAAACTGACTGTATGAGACATGCAATTTTCAAAAACAAAGTTCAAGAACCAAGGCAACCTCAGCCACCATTATGAACCTAACCTTTTGAAAAGAAATCCTTTTCTTACAGAAATTGTTTTTTGCTGGTAACCATTCCTGAATTATCTGTTGGGCTTCTGGAAGACACAGGAGATCACATGGGACATTGCCATGGGGGGCTGGCTGGCTTTTGAGTCATGTGGGACTGCCTCGGCATGTGAGCCACTGCTCCCTTGCATGAACTAGCCCAGCAATCCTTCAGGACAGAGAATATGCTCACATTACACTTTCTGGAATAGATAAATAATTTACAGAAAATACTGTGGTATGAACTGCTGATTCATCCACAGCAAATACCCACAGTGGAATCTTAAACTACAGGCGTGAAACCTCCTAGGTTTGCCAAGACCTCGTAAAAACTCAATGAATAACCATTTTACAACTCAATCAAAATTAATCTGCTCTGTATTTCCTTCTTTACTTTGGCACCATGTATATTTATTGTGTATGATGATCTCCAGATCATGGCCTAGTGTCTTGCATTTCTACTAGACTACAGGTCACCAATGTCTGCAAAGCAGATGGACAATCCAAAAGGAAAGTCCCAGGCAAAGAGCAAAGATGTTACTGCAAGAGATGAGTGGACGGAACACGCAGGAAATAGTCAGAACTATGAAAAATACAGTAGCAACAGAGGTGCTAAAAGTGTTGTTCCTGATTGTTGCCATCAGAAATGTTGCATTTTGTCAGTGAGTGACCTGGCTGGAGTTCTAACTCAAACACACTCTGCTTTAACCCCACACACAAGGCAATGTATTCCATCATGCCTAATATAGAAACAAATAGCATTAAACTCAGTAAACATTTATAAATTGCCATCAAGACATTTTTCTTAGGACTATATATCCATCCTTTTGGACATATAATTTGTATTCAAACAATATGAATTCAAATAATATAAAACACTCCCTTTAGATTACTATTTAACAGGTACCACAGTGGGGTTTCCAGAACCTCCTCAGCAAGGTTTGGCTGAGCATGAGGTGAAGGGGCAGATTTGGTGGCACAGGACAGACTTCAGCAGAGAAGTGAAGGGATGTCACCAGCCCTGTGGTGGCTGCATGGCCACAGAGAGGAGAGCACGTGGCAGGACCACCAGTTCCCTTGCAGCCTCTCGTACCATGAAACTCAATCTGCCACACCATGGAGAGCAGGGCTAAACAAGGAGCACTGTGAGGGGCTTGGAGAGACAGAAAATACTGGAATTGCTGCAAATTAAGGGAGCTCACTGGAGCCCAGGCTGTATTTAAATATTGAATTTGGTATTTAATTCAGTTATTAAATACCTAAGTAATTTGTCCAAAGGCAGAGGAGGGTGAGCAGCTTGGGGAACAGATAGCACTGACTCTTGAGTCCCCAAGCTGCAGACCACACAGGGGGCCATGTCCATCCCTAAGGCCTCCTGCAGCACCAGTGGCAGGAGCAGACCCTCGCTCTCCTGTGGATGGAGCCACAGCAAAACATCACCAACACACAGCTGAGCTTGGTCAAGGCAAAATGACACTCTGCTGCATGAATAGGGATGGGAAAGAAACCAAAAACCAACCCCAGAACCTAGCTGTGCCTTTGGCCCATGATGTCTGAACCTAGTGAGTGGGATTTCCCTCCACCTTCTTGTCTTCCAGCCTTGGACACTCCAAGTACTCTTTCCCAGCCTGTTCAGCTGAGCTGACTTGTCACTTCCTGCTCCAGAGTGAACTCATCCAGGGCCAAGCCACAAACCATGTCTCCCAGAGTGGCCAGGGTGCTTGGAAAACTGTGAGGACAGTGAGTACAGAAGAGGCTTCATCACACACAGCACATTCCAGCAGTGTGGCTGCCAGTGCGCCAGGGTCCAGATTTCCAGGATTAGGCAACAACAGACATGAAAGATATTTTAATGGATGAAACTTCCCTTTTTCAATTGAATTTTCATACACTTTAGTTCTCTGCATGAGAAGGACATCTGACAGGAATTTGCTTCCATGACACGTGTCATATCAGGAGGGAGAGGGACAGAAGTGTTACCTGTGATCTGGCTGGGGACAATGATGGATGGAGCAGGACAGCCTGAACAAGCACATGCAAACCTCACACTCAGTATGTTTTTCTATCCACCTTTTTTTAAAGGTAAGGCTGCTCAAGCCTCCCAGTAAGAAACAACGGTGCCACCTGTGCCATCAGTCACAAAACCTCTGATCCCGGTACTTCACAGCTGATGCTGTTTGTTGCTGTGTCCCCACAGCAGATTTATCTCTGTGCCCTTTATTCCCACTTACTCTTATCAGGACACATGCTGCAAAGAAAAGACACCGGTGTAACATAATTCAGACATTTTAAACTTTTCTCTCAACTGTTTCTGAAACATATCAGTTCCATTCAGGCTTAGAAAAGGAGCTTCAGTATGGGGTGAGGCATGTCTTTTGTCAGCACCCCGTCTGCTCCCTGTGGCCTCGTAAACAAGCTGCTTTCTTTAGAAATACAGCAGACCTCCAATTTAAATTTATGGAAAGGCTGAACCAGAGGAGCCCACACTCAAATAATTTTAATAACCTATTAAGTTGCGACTTCAGATTCATTTTATAACTGTGTTCCTTGGGGAACAGCCCTATCAGGATAAAGATAGAGTTTTTTTTCTTTTAAAGATAAATAGCATCATTAATCTGCAACATTTCTTTTCTATTATCTTTCAAAATGAGGAGTTATTTTGTTCTGATCTTGAGGTAATTAGCCTTCATTCACTAGCCAGAAAATGTCTGTGTTCTGAAAATTAAAAATGTGTCATTAAGTGGAATTTACCATAATGTCATTTATCTTTATATAGTTCATCAGTGACAGCAATGGGCCTGGGAATCCATCAGCTTTTACCAAGGAAGCATTAAAACAAATTGAAAAACAGAATAATCCCAGGCACTCTTTAACACAGTCAAAGCCATTTGGGTAATTAAATAGTGGTATTTAAAGTTTTAATTTAGATTTTCCCCTCTGTTCATCAGCAGTCAAATGAGATGTTCATATTCATAACTGTTTGTAATAAAGGGTTTCATAAAGCAAACAGAATATCAATGCTGTTAAAATTAAAGAGAACACAGAGAAACCTTTCAAGTACAAACAGGGAAGTTCATTCCTGCTGTCCTTTATTTTCTATGGTTACATTGGGAATAAACCCTCGCTGTACCTGGCTTACTCTTCACACTAACAATGTCCAAATTCTGTGATATCTGTGCTCCTGGGGGTCACAGTCACCTTCTTTCACACTCCCTGTCTTTGGGTGTTTTGTTACTCAGGAAAGCCAACTTCCACAGTTTGCTTCTCATTTCCATTGTTTTCCAAATGTTTGCATATTAATCTCAAACATCTTTTATCTTGTATTTTCAGCTCTGGAGAGTGGATTGTTCTGTTGTGTTCCTAGAGTTACTGCAATGAGACGACGTGTGCCCGGGAAACCCGTATGCGGTATAAATAATGCTAAAAATAATTATTTAGGAATGCAAACAGAATCTATAAAAGCTTTCTAGCACACTCTTGCTAGGTAATATTAGGCCCTCTGTCAGCTTTTGCCAAAATCAAACTAAAGAGAAAAAGTAATTAGTTCTTTATCAAACAGTTTCAATTGAAAAAAGTCTGAAAAATGATACTTTCAGCACATGTACATCCTCACCAAAACTCTATTGGCTGGGATGCAGTCATTTAAAATAGGGGAAAACATTCACCTATGCTGTCTTCCGAGTGCAGCTGGACCTACATTTGACTAAAACTGTTGATAATTTACTGTGCGACTTTTGTTCTCTTGTTTAATGTGGTAAAAAATGCCACAGGATTTTAACGTGTTTTCAAATGAAAAGTCTAATAATTTTTGTTTGCTTTCTTTTAACTAAAGCATAAACCCCCAAATTACGACTCCATTTGCAAGGTTACGGGGACTTAGACAGACGTTTTACACAGAACCGCCTGAGATGTTCTATTTTTTGATCCCAGAGCAGCGGGCTATGTATTAAGCAAGAAAAGATGCTCATATATACCACCAGAAAGTGCCTTCAGGAACCTGAGTGCCTTTGTAATTTTTCAGGTATGGAGTGGAACAACTCAGCATAGTATAAATCATGCACAATGTGAAATCAGGCCAAGCTTTACAGCTCAGTAAATAACAAGACACTGAAGATTAAGTGATGATAATCTGTTTTTATGAACACTATTCCAGCAATGTTTATGTTTTGGTTTTTTTAAAATATATTTTTAAAAAATTTTACTTTGGAATTTAACCAGATGCTTTTGAGCCAGTGCTATACCTCGGCCTCCACTGAAGCACAGTCATAACTGCTGTGGAGATCAAACTGAGCCCATAGAGGTGACAAGATCAAGTCATACATGAACACAATCTGCACTACCTGCCAGGATTAACTGATTTGGACTGCTTTTTAAAATTAAAATCGGGTTATCAAAAGCCTAACATGGGCAATTTTTAAAGGCATATGCAGAAGGAAATAGACAAGAGGGTGCAAAATTATGCCCGCTATGTAGCACCAAAATAATTTAATAAAGAAGTGCCTGGACATATTCCCTCTCAGCGGACAGAAACCCCCCTGCCTGCCAGGGGAAGCTGGAAAGGAGCAGAGCCTGTCCGTCCTACACCTGCCAGGACAGCCCACCAGCCCACACTTCTACTGGGAAAACTGAGGAATCTGAGTATTTCCAACAACTCCAGCAAAGCAGCATCTGTAGCGTCACCCAGGTGAGCTAACGGCAACTGGCAGCACAGACAAAACAAATGCAAAAATGTTCTTTAAAACGGTCTTGATACCGCAATTCTCAGCGGCAAAATACAACTGGCAGGTTCAAGTGTGCCCCTTGCCCCTCAAACCACCAGCTACCTATTGGGGCAGCAAAAATAGCTCGGCTTTCGGTAATGTGAACTCTATTCTTGTAATGTTTAACTTCACTTCCTGTGTCTTTGTGTGGCTCAAGGAAGTGAAACTCATGCATTGCATGTTTGTATTATTCCCCCTTATAGCAGACCTGCAGACAATGTCTGCAGTGGTCTGGAGCGATAAGAGCTGCCTCCAGGACACGGATTCTCCTGGGGATTAGGCAGCACCATCTGGGGCCTTGCGTTGATCTGCAGCAGCTGCAGCCTAAACCTCGGTGAGGGGTGAAAGTGGGTGCTGGTCCTGGAGTGTTTAACAAGTTGCTGCAACTCGGTTTCAATTACAGTTAGCTGCCTTTTGAGAAAAAAAGGGAGAATAAATAACAGTGACTCTCCTTCTTGTGAGGGAAGTGCCAGTGGATGCTCGCTGCAGCTCTGCGACCCTCGGTACTGTTCTCTGCCCCAAAGGAAACCCCCTGTCACGACGGGCATGGTGAGATGGCAAGGTGCAAAAGCTTCAGAAAAAACAGGACACGACCAGCAGAACGGGTGCTTTCAGTACACTTGCCTCTTGGCATTCACTGAAAAAGAAAACGTCCAAGTATCTAAAATGGGTAAAACAAACATTTTGAGGGGCTGTAGGTTTAGGTACCCCAAATATTGTGTTTCCCTGCAGGTAAGGAATCAAAGGTAGCTGCCAAATGCACCTAACTTGAGGCAGATCACAGTCCTGCAAGGATTTCTTTCTTGACACCAGGAAGGAATGAGAGAGCTGGCAAATCATAAGCACATAGGTTATCTGCTGTGTTGGCCAAAAAAGCTCTTGCCCAGAGATTTTTGGAACTTTTTTCTTTACCCACTCTTTTCTTCCTTCACTGATACTCTGCTGCAGCTGCACCTTGTTTTGTAATTATATTAAGCAAACCACAGGGCACTGCCTAAAAACAATAAATCTCATTAAAAAATAAAATTGATTTTTTTTAAGGAAGTACTTCTGATGAAAAATCTATTCAAAAGACATGGAACAAAACAATGAGCAGGAATAAGGAAAAATTTTGGTATGATCTCCAGGCATGCCATTCAAAGTTGATACTTCAGCAAATGCTAAGACATTTCGGGTCAGAAGTACCCATTATTGATTTTTTCCTGAACTCAGCTGCGAATCTTCACCACGTCCTGTACTGAGGACCAGGAGATGGGATGGCAAAGCCACCAAGATAAACTGGCAAAAGCCAGGATAAGCCCTGTCAGCAGAAAATAATCAAAAACCCATCCTGACATCGGAACCAAGCATGCAACCACCCCACAACGTCCTATGTAGATGCCAGATCATTCCCAATGTGGCATTTTAGGGGTGGCCCTAAAATGCTGAGGAGATGCTGGGTGCTTCAGTGATGGATGCTCAGCACTGCCCAGCTGGTGCTGGGACACAGATGCTGGGAACTAGATTTCTACGTCCGTATTAAACTTTTAAATAAAGCCAGGTCTAACAACAAGACTGATTTTAGACCTTTTTTTTCCCCCTTCTTTTTTAAAAAAAAATTAAAACAAACTACAGATTTTTGACATTACAGCTGCCAAGAGGAGCATCCCATCTACCGTCTTCCTACCCAAAGCATAGGTACCACGCATTGTCCAGGCAATGTCACTGAAGGAAATGTGACTGAAGGAAATGTGACTGAAGGCAGAACCAACCTGTACTTCTTCCCCAGGGGCTCGGAGCCACGATCGAACTAAGCAGCCCCCAGTGGTGTCCCTGAGTTCCCCCCTGGTGCTGCCAACTTTTGCCCACCCCCAACCCGAGGTCATTCTGCCCTTGCAGCAGGTCCCGCAGTGTGGCTCGCCGGACCGGGGCCAGGACAATCAGCACTGAGGCCACCAGAGGGGATGAACTCACAAACCTCCTGCCCTCATGGCCGCTGGATATCACGGCCCTCGCAGCTCCTCGGGGGTCTTCTGAGCCCACCAAGAACCTCTTGTCACAATAATGACATGGAGCCTGCCCGGAATTTTGTTCCAAACACCATTTCCAGTGGGCGCTGCTGGGGCTCTTCCACTGAACAAACAACAAAAACTCTTCACTGATGCTCTTCACACACATATATCACACAGACCTTCCACCACCCTCCCACTGTCTCTGAGCCTCCTTTAACAACAGGAATTAAAAAGTATTTGAGGCTGCCACAAAGTGTCACATCTATAATGTTTGAATGTATTTGCAATGTATAGTTTTGTGTAATGACAGCATTTAACATCATAAATACAGATGCAGTTTTCAGCCCCTGAAAATCAGGTTCCAGATCCAAGAAATGCTGATATTCACAATACCCTTTGCTGATGGTAAAACAAAAATAATTGCATTTCTGCAACCAATAACTCATATGTCTTTAACTTTTTACCTGTCCTATTCTTGCCAGATAATCTGTTAATATGCCAAATTAAACATACTTCTGGTGTACAAGCACAGCTCAAAAAGATCTGCTACTTTTGCACTACTGTAATGAAGATATTATATTTGACAGGTAGATACTAACAACTGAGTTGAAATTCTTTTGTGCCAGCAACACACAAGGTTTGGGAGAATAAGAACCAGCACATCCAGTGGCAGCTCCCAGTCCATATGCTGCTCTGCTCTGGCCCAAACAGACTAATTTTAAAAGCATTTTCACTTACCATTCCTGATGGACCATGATTTTGCAGACAAACTGCTGACTATGTCACCTTTATGCTATTGATAAACACTTTTGTTACTTTATTTTCAACAATTTCCTCCTTAGTCGTGTACCACTTCACAAGAATAAAAGGAAAACAGGTAGAGATGAAGAGCTGGCCATTGGGTTTCAGCACCAAACACTTCAGCATTCAAAATACGCTGCAATTTCTAATGTGTCGGCATAGAATCACAGAATTACAGAATATTCCAAGTTGGAAGTCACCCACAAGGATCACTGAGTCCAACTCCCTGCTCTGTACAGGACAGCCCCAGCAATCCCACCATGTGCCTGAGAGTGTTTTCCAAATGCTCCTTGAGCTCCGTTTTTGTACTGTCCATGACTTCAAACATTTTTTCTAAAACCATGAAACATAAAAGGTCTCCCCCGACCAAGCGACAGACACCTGGGGCTTGTTACTCCCTAGACAGGCCGTGGACACATTCAGGGACATTGTCTGCCTCAGCCCCTAGGGATCAGCGGCTTTGCCTCCAGCTACAGATGGTGTTCCCCCAGGAAGCCCGAGGGCGGCTGTGCCCTGGCATCCCCCTGATCCTGTCCCTCTCTTTGCCACACGGACAGGAGCCCACTGGCCCCTTGGGGACCAGCACTGCAGGGGACACACCCTGGGCAGCCAGACCCACTGCTGTCCGCGGGTTCGAATGCCCCCCTTGGACACTCCCAGGGCCAATGAAGACATGTTGGAATTCTGCTGGAAAGAGTTGGAGCAGCCTGTAAACAAATGGTTCCCTCCTGCGTTCCTAAGAGAGACAGCAGCACTGTACAGTGAGATCAAGAATATGCTTGGGGAGGTTAAAAAAAACCAAACCAACAAAAAAACCCCCAAGCATGACAGCTTTAACGGGAGTGAAAGGCAAGACACAGGAGGTACAGGAAGCTTTGGACATTATTTTACCAGTCTAGGGCTCTAAGTAGACAATTAAATGTTTAAATGCTTAAATGTTAAGATTCCCTAAGCTGGCTTAGCAGTCTCCATAAAATAGTTAGAAGGACCTGTTTTACAAGAAGATTGTCCATTTAGAAATTGAAGCATAAAGGGAACAGATGCACAAAAATAGAGTTCTATGGAAAGCGATGATTCTTCTTAAAATAAGAAAATACAAGGAGTTTGCTTTTTTCCCAGATGAAAACAAGTTTATCAATATAATTATTAAAATAAAATTTCTAAATAAAGTTGTAATTCCTTAAAATTGCCTGTTATGCTAAAAAGAAAAAAAAAAGAAAAAGAGAAAAAAGAACGCTAAGTAGGGCTTCCCATGACTAACTGGATTAATTCTTTAGTACCACACAATTACTGCTCTCTACACAGTTTCAGTGAACATCTAAATAAACACCAAAAGCTTATTTCACACAAAGAAAAGATCCATTCTAAGGAATAACCCAAATGCTATAAAGTTGACATTTTGTATAAAAAATAAAGAAAGGCTGTACAGGAAGACGGGAGAAAGAAAAGGACATTTTAGGTAGGTTTGTGGGGTGACATTCACCGACAGACAGATCTTTGTTGGAGCTGCACTGCTCACATGCCTGCTGTGTTCCTGGATGTCTTTCTCCAAGTGATGTTTCCTGATGCAAGGCAGGAGCTCAGCTCAGCCCCTCGGAGCGATGAAAGGCCGCGGCCGAGCAGCGCACGGCTCGGAGCAGGACGGGCGACCCTGCGAGGCACTGGAGGGACAGGAAGAGCAAGTGGCCACTCCGTGGGTCCATTGATGCTGCAAGCCCCTGGACAGTGGGGCTGGTGGCAGCTGGACCCACATCCATGCTGAGGGGTGACATGACGGCCCTGCTCCTGCCACCACAAACATGAACCTCTGATTTGGTTCTTTGCAAGGCACGCATGTGACATCTGGTGCTTTTGACAAATATATTATGCGGTGGTTTTTTTAACCAAGGAAAAACTCAGGAGCTATAAACCATTCTGGGTTCTGGAAGAGCTGGAAAAGTTATCCCCACCTCCTGAATTTCTCTAATTTCTTCTGGTTAGAGAAAAAAAGGCCTGGTTCTGCTTCTCTTCTTTGTTTGAAGGGCAGCAGCCAGCTCTTGGTGCAGGCCAAGCCCTGGGGATCACTACTTCCTGGCTCATCATAATTTACAGTGGATTACTGTTGAAACTCTGCTTTCTCTTTCAGAGGACACAGCTTGTCATCAACACAGAAACTCTTATCTCTCATCCATCTTTCTAAAATAATCTCTGTTTCAGTAGACCAGCAGCCCTTTCATGATTGCTCAGTGTAGACTTAAAAAGGGGAAAAATCAGCACTGTGTCTCAAAATTGGTGTAAAATTACAGCCTTTGAGGGTGTAATGCCTGATCAATTGTTATGAAAATATAATTGATGACAGAATGTGGACATAAGTCACGTTTGTCTTGTTACCATGGAATTTTTAACAGTTTGACAACCAGGTTCCGTCCAGCACGCAGTTGTTATCAGGTAAAGGTGTGTCACTACAATCTACGCCCTGTGCTGAACTCGACAGAGCAGAACCACCAGAAGGGTGCAAGGTTTCCCCTTCTGTTACCCAACACAACACTGACAGGTGAAGCATCACCTCTTCTCTGTTACTTGCTGCCAGTGACTGCGACTCATCACAAAGTAAACATCCTCAGGATTTTGTTAAGGACAAGAAATGTCTGGCAAAGAGCATCTGGTGTGTTGGACATCTCTGAACAGCCACAGGAAAGAGGGGCACAGCTTCCTGCATTTCGCCAGAAACAAGGGAGACCCAAAATTAGGTATACTGGAAAGTGGGCCTCTTTTTGGGCCAGGGCCAATGATGTTCTGAATCCCAGGTAAAATTGGATTCTGCAGAGGCTTATCTTTGCATGATATTTTAAGGTTAAAAAGCAAACTAAAAGGATGTATTTTAGAAAGCATGGGACGATAAAGAAATGCCTAGAAGCATTTTGCACTGAGGAAAGGTGCAAAGTCCAAGTGCACTTGAGTTGGAGTAAGGTTTTTAATACTCATTAGAAATACTACAGTGTCTTGTCACAGCACCCTCTGCTTTCAATAGTCATTCTGACATTTCTCGGTATTTGCTTTTCTTGTACCTCCAGACTGTAAAAGAGAAATTACCCATTCCCAAACCATTTAGCTTAGAGCTTTGTATACCGCATAAGAATTTTATGTATGGAGACATTTAATTCCTCAGGTCCCAGAAAAATACCATCTTTTCTCTGGCTAACATGGCACTTTCCAGGTCACTTTTTAAAACACATCCTCAAGCACAGCAGTTTGCTGACATGGAAATACAAACACCCTCCACATCTAATAGCAATTTTCCTCAAACCAGGACCACTTCAACCTTCAAAGTAAGATGAGGAGTCCATTGGATTAGTGTTGTACAGTGCTTACAGAGAATTCTTTATTTCCATTAGTGCTGATACAAGAAACAAAAGTCCTGTAGATCAGCACGTGTTGCTTGTTGTTGTGTGTTGAAGGCTGGGTTCTGCTAGCTGTGCTTAACTTGTATGCAACACCATAAAGATTAAACAGCATAATGTTATAAATCCTATTACAGTATTTAATCTCTAAATTACATTCAAGTGGATAAAAAATACACAGCTTTCTAATGAACTTTACATTTTCATAACACCATTTATGCTGTGCAGAAGAATTCCACAACTTTGGATAAAAAGTTGAAGAAAATCCATTTCCTGTAGCTATTACACACCTCATATGCTCTTTGTCCTGGGAATCCATTCCCCTGGAAATGTTGGCCTCAGATAGGGTGAGTCCCTCATCTACCTCCTTTTTACTGTTTCTGGGCTCTCACATTCACCTGGCACGGTCGCAAGGAGTACAGAGGAGGTGGCTGTTCTGACAGGCACCAAACAAAGCCGCAGGGCCCCTCCAGTGCTCCTTCCCCGCTCACTTTGGGGGGTACTGGCTGCACCAGGCACCCCAGGGATGGCAACGGGTGGCCAAATGCCCACCATCACCAGCATTGCCAGACTGGCCCCAACCCAGCCAGCTGCAGCCTTCCCAAGGGACAACGGTCTGTCCTTGTGGACCAGCCAACACGAGGGCTGAGCACAGCACTATTGTGTGAAGAGGGAGAAAAAAGTAACTTTGTCATGGTCACTCAACATCGGGGAAGCTGGAGTTTTTTTTGCCATGGATGAATGAGTTTTCCCAATGTCCTATAAATAACATGGAAACCAATGAAAATCTGTGGAGTCCTTAAAGCCCCATTGGTTTCTCCTGGGCAGATTTTTAAGGTAGCAGGTTGTAATGCTGCAACTGTCTGACCAACAGCAGAAAAAGCATAATTTTGTCTAAAGAACCATGCTTACCAAACCCCATCTACTTTTCGGGATAGTTACACACTGACTGCGCAAATAAACCTTAAGCAGTGAAAATTAGCAATTCTGGATATAGTAGATATTTAGGGGATCTCATGCTGCTTCATGAGAAAGGAACTGTAAAATCCTACCAAAGTTACTTTTACTAGTAAAATTGTTAAAAAAAAGTAAATAAAGTTGCTTTCAAACAGATGGTAAGACTGCAATCACTTTTCTAGTTGTCAACTCTCATCAGTATTGGTAAAAACAGGAATATATCAAGCAAACTGCAAGAGGAAAACATCCCCTTGCCAGATCCAAACCACAAAACAACAAAAGCGTATACACAGCAACCTACAGCTACCTGTTATTGCAGCACATCCCTTCTTACCTTGGATGTTCAGGTAAGCATGTTCAGCTAAAGAAATTCAAACCATGTAAACATTTACTGTAATATTACTGATGGAGATTAAAAAAATGGCACCACGAAAACAAATCAATGAAAAAGCACTTGGTAAGTGACATTTTAACAAGGCCTATCATAACTGACTTACGCAGCCATGAATCGTGTTCCCCTTGCCCTCTACACTGTAATTCAGGGTATAAAATCAGTGTATAAATTCCCATCATCACAGCTTTGAAGGGTTTGAAAGACCTGGCATAGTGGTGTCTGCAAGGAGATGACTGGAATATGAGAGTTAACAAATTCCTTAACTCCACAGGTTTGAGATTTTAAATTTTTTTCTGAGAGGCCAAGGAACAAGCGCTTCTCCACAGAAGTGCAATTTTGCTGCTGCCAGACTTTTACCATGCTTTGTCCCCACGTAGCTGCCTCCATCCTCCCCACATGGAGGATGTTGTGAATGCCCCTGGCAGTAACACACAGAGCTGGGCACCACGACGTGAGGCACTGATGCTGCAAAGCCCAGCCTCCTCTTCCAGCAAGCCAAAGGCTTGAACGTGGCTGCTGGGCTCCAGGAATGGAGAGATAAGCAGAGTCACAAGCAGCAGAGAGCCTCTCTAACCTGCTGATGTGACCACTAGGACCTGGAGTGGACGGCATGGGAACAGCCCAGACCAGGCACAGACTGGAACTGTGTCCAGCTGGACTGCCAGCTCCTGCTCCTGCCTGGCCCATCTCCCTCAGCCTCTCTGCGGCAGGACAGGCAGGTGACAGAACGCAGTGCCACACAGGCTTTAACGCACCATTTTCACCTGCTCACCTGCAGATGGGCTCTGCGAAAAAACCAAACCATTGTCTTGGCACGCTGGATGTGATCCTCCAGCTGGAGTCAAAGGCAGAACAAGAAGGGCATGGAAAAGGTGTGGGAAAGAAATAGAGATGGGGAAAGGGGTGCCAGCAGTAAAGTGAGTCTGGGATTTCCTGAGACGCTCAGGATGGAGCCTAACCAGGCACAAGGCACAGCCGCATGGACATCTCCCAGCAGAATGAAAACACTGATATGTCATGGTCCAACTGCCAGTGCAATGGCTACAGAGCTTTGTGGTATGACCAAGAGATAGGGGGATCAACTTTTGACCCTGTTTATATGGTGAACCTCAGCTTTTTAACCTCCAAGTCCTATTCTTTGGTTCTGTGACCAGTCAAATGACTGTGCATCCCACACACCTCTTGTCTACTAGCTACCCTAACAATAATCAGAGGTAGGACCATGAAAATACTTCTGCTTTGCCTTTTTTTCTCTTTTGTAATTAAGTCTTACTGGCAGCTTTATGTGGCACATAGCTAGATTCCAGCTCCTTGAAAAAATTAAAAGCAAGGACCTCTGCAGAGCATTTCTTCTTTGTGGCACAAAGAAGCTGAGGTTTCCAATAAAAATGGGTGGTAAAATCATATTTTCCAATTATCCTTAGAGAGAAATGACATTTCACAGTACCCACAGACAACTTCGGCTGCTGGGTGCAGCTGCAATGACAGAATCCACACCTGAAGAAAAACGTGGTCATGCTCAGTCACAGCTGTGACCCGGGTCTGGAGGGCTCTGACTTGAGTGGCAGATTCAGGGATCACAGAAACGCAGAATCATGGAATGGATTGGGTTGGGAGGGACCTTAAAGTCCATCCAATCAAACCTCCCCGTCATGGGCATGGACACCTTCCACTAGATCAGATTGCTCCAAGCCCTGTCCAACCTGGCCTTGAACACTTCCAGGGATGGTGCAGAGGCATAAGCACACAAGGAATGAGATTCCCACTCAAGGACAGTTACTGCTTTTCCCTAGCACTGACTGAAAAAGAAAGTACATGCACTTCAAAACCGGTAACTGAACCACAGATACTAAACAGAAGCACCAGTTATGGATTGCATGAGGCTGCTTTATGTTTTAATGTCACCCTGTAAAATTAAAGCATTATTATAAAAATCTAGTCCAACGGCAAATTTTGAAGTTTTTTCCTTCAGTGTTCAGTACACAATGTACAACACAGATGTACTTGTTTAACTTTGACTTTATGACTTATGCAAAGCGTCAGCTATTATTCCACTGCAAGTCTCCTTAAATAAACTTTTCTGAGACACGGTGAAAATGGAGGTGGTGGATTAGCAGGCAGCGAAAGATGAGGTCATCTAGGCCCATTGAGGCTGTGTTTTGAGACCAACAATAGCGCAAGTCCAGCAAATCCTCTGAAGTACACCCCCTTGTTTTCCACGCAGCCTGGATTAGTCTTGAGCTTCTAGATCTGAAAATACAATAACCCTTTCACTCATATATAATAAAGAGAAATAGACTATACTAAAAACCCCCAAACCTAACAGGTTTATTTACATGCCCAGCACATAGAACTCCTCTGTATTTACAATACAGAGGGCAAAACAATACAAAACAAATGGCAATTCAAAAAGAAAGGGTCTTTTTCCAAACTGGACGTGATTTGCTATGTTCACAGAGGTGCCCAGTAAGAGACATTCATGTCTCGAGATGACAAACACAGAAGCCTCCGGCAGTATTAAGGCTGTGTGTTAACAAACCTATATATTATGGGGAATTATATAATAGTATAAGGATAAACAAATTCGCATGTGTAATTATATACACCAAAAATTCCTGAAAACATGCCAAAGGAAAAGCTGAACACCAAGGGCTGCTCTCCTAATTCAGGATTATATTTGTCTGAAAGTGAGGTGTGTTTGAGGGAGATGCCGCAGCTGGGAAGGGAGAATTGTTTTTGATACCAACTTCAGTGACAGGAGAATCAAGCTGGTAATAGACTGATTTTTATATATGTATTTGACAATTTAAAACCACTGGAAAAGAACTAAACTTATGATGTGAGTTTTCCAAAGTGTTATGGCAGTGGGAAAAAAACCAAAATTCCACAGGTAACCTGTGTATCACATCTGGTTTGTGAGGAAGGACCAGAGGGTTCACTTGACACAGAGAATTATGTGGGGAGGGCATTGCCAGCCACACACAGACACTGACATCAGAGTTTTAGTTCCTTTGCCGAGCTTTGTCACTTTATGCTGTGGGAACAATGTAATGGGGTCCTGAAAGGCTGGGAATGCCCAGGCTCAGAAAGAATAAATGGGAAAAAAATTCATCACTGCTTAGCCTGGGACAAAAACCAGGCGTGAACATGAGGAAAGCGTGGATCACCGCTGTATTTACTTTCTTCAGCAGCAGCCTTAGCTGTAAGCTGCACAGCGAACCCACCATGGTTTGGAATCAAGCCACGGCAAAGCGGCTGAGAACTGGGAGCTTCAGGCCCTGTCCCTGGATGCTGCGCCAGTGCGACCCAGGTGTGCACAGTTCCGTTTTGTTAAAGACAAGGCAAAAATTTCACAGTGTTTTCCTCAGCTACCTTAATACGAATTGAACTTAAACACAGCTTGACCTCTCACAGAAATAATTATTTTTTCATAGCTTTAGGAGAAGAGTGAGATGAAGAGACTGTAGATCTTTCTATAACAGCTAATTTCTGGATTAAAAACACCAAACCTGGAGAAACCTGTAGGAACACAGGGACACGACCCTGCGCAGGGGTAGGCACACTCTTGCAACACGCTGCAGAACAGCTCCCCAGCACCGGCAGTGCTGTCCCGACCCCTGTTTTCCACGCTGCTCATCCATCACATTTACAGGGAGCCGTGACTGTTCCCACCCTTCGGGATGCAGCTGGCAACTCCCAGGATGGCTCATGGCAAGCAAGAGCACGGGGCTTCACGGAAACACTGGGAGGAAGTGGGGCTGGCATGGTGCGTGGCTGTGGCACCCCCGTGGGCTCGCTGCAGAGTGGGCACAGAGCAGGGGGCAGAGTGGGGGCTGTGACCTGCTGGTGATGGCCAGGACTGGCTGATGGCTGATGGCAGCCAGCACCAGCTGATGTCCTTTGTGGACGGGCTGATGGTGGCCAGGGATCAGCGGCCATGGTGCTCCCACAGAGTAGGATGGAATAGCTCAGGGGTGCCACCTCCCTGCGGGTCCCCATCTGTTGGGATTTGCACCCAGCACCCAGCCAGCACTCCCGCAGACCCCTCCACTGGCCAGAATACTGCTGGGATTACCACTGCTCCAGCCGGAGGGAGCCTCCCCGGTTAGGCTCTGTGGCTTAAACAAGCCATCAGTTCCCGGGGAGCAGCTGCGGGATGGCCCGACTGCGTGTCGGACACTCGCCACATCCCGCCGTGCACCAGCCACGAGCCTCCCCTCAGCACGACCAAAATAAACACTGCAAGTGGAAAATCTGGGAAATCTCTTCTCTTCGGCAAGGCACTTATCGCTCAGGAGTGAATTTCTCCAGTGCGTGCCAAGGAGGAAAGCCTTTTTCTATGTTGCTGGCAAAACTGTCAATCATCTTGATGAGCAGCAAATAAATGAATGCCCAATGATGGGATTCTATATTATCCTTAAAAAAGAAATCCATCAAATAAACATCAACAGGTAAATGTTTATACCCGACAGCCATCAATTTCAGCTATCCATGCAAAGAGACAGGTGAGCTGGACTGGTAAACCTCGAAATTAGAGAGGTATTAATCATCTGCTCCCAGCCAATATAAACAGATGTTATTTTTAAACAGGCAAAATCATCTTTTCCTCTGAAATTTATTTGCAACAGATAATGTTCTGTTACATTTTTAATCAAGCAGATGAAGTTACATTTAAATTGAAAATCTGCTGCACTCAACTAATCAGGCAAGTAAAATTCTGAGATGATTGAACAGCAGCACAGAGCACACCATTACAGCAGGTAAATTGTGAAATTTACCTGTCACACCACACGGCTCATTGTTCAGCCATTGCGCCTGCAAGTGAGGAGCACAGAAATAAGACAAAAAAAAGGAAAGACATGTTCAACATATTCATAAATCCATCATATTTTAGGAACACACCATTAACAGCGACAGGGAAAAAAAATAAGCTCCACCTCTTTCCTACAGAAATGCCAATAAAGATTTACACAGGTTACTCCTATCTGCTTCATGCTCGTCTAAGTTGCATGTCCGGATACGCTGAGATCAAGGCACAGCATGAAAACCCTCTTGTATTCCTCCCATGATAAAATAACAGGCAAGACCACCAAAAAATTTGAAATATCTTAGGGAAGAAACAGTGTGAATTTTATGCCAGTCTGTTTTGCAGCTCTCAGAGACACGCTGTGCCCCACCACCCAACTTCTCCACACCTCAGCTCACCACTAAAACACTGGTACCAGTGTTCACATCCAGGGTTTCACTGATAATACACTTATTTGTGTAAACACTGCTGTACTAAAAACAGCACTTATCTAAATAGACGAAATACAGATTTTACCTCCTACCCTTGACAGGGACACCCTAAAATACTTTCTTACATAGATGTGTCAGAAATGGGCATCTTTCATCTTAATTTTAAAATGAGATCCATATAGTCTTGTGCATGGCATTGATAAATTATGCATATCTACCTTTTTTTTTTTTACGTCACAATGAACACAAACTGACAGCAGACATCTGGAGGACTGTCAATTATTA
The DNA here is from genome assembly GCA_013397915.1 of Daphoenositta chrysoptera. Taxonomy (NCBI): domain Eukaryota; kingdom Metazoa; phylum Chordata; class Aves; order Passeriformes; genus Daphoenositta; species Daphoenositta chrysoptera. The sequence goes on along the minus strand of VZRO01000434.1, from coordinate 217,681 downwards.
AAGCTCTAAGCTCCCATGCCTTTTTGCACCCCTGTGCTTTCCTCTGCACCCAAACCCCATGTGCCACATATTAAGATTATTAAGATTAATTTCTCCTTTATTAATTTCTCTTTTTTTTCCCTCTAGGAATTCAATAAATGGTGTTATTTTCATATGTTATTGTATTTGCTAAACAATTATTCCTATAAGAACAAAAAGTTTAATTGTTCTTTGGCATGGCGTATCTGGGCTTATAGTTAAGGAAAGCCAATGTTGGTTTTAAAAAATACAGTTGTTTTACATTGGCATGTTTTAAACACTACAATAGTTTGGACACTGTAACAGCTTTTAAACAATCATAAATTCTGAAAGTCCTATGGCTCACACCTGGTCCCCTGTGGTCTGGTGACAACGGTGTCACTGCTGCCCTTACCTACACACCTGCACAGAGCCTGTGAGCTCCTGTCACTGCCACACTGGGGCCGCACCTTGACTCCTTGCGCCATGAGCTCCAGCCACAGCAATCGCAGAACCACACACTGGTTTGGGTATGGAGAGACCTCAAATCCGATCCAGATCCACCCCCTGCCATGGGCAGGGTCACCTTGCACCATCCCAGATTGCTCCAAGCGCCTGGATTTTTCATAGAATCAAAGAATCATAGATTGGTTTGGATCAGAAGGGATCTTAAAGCCCATCCTATTCTAACCCCTGCCATGGGCAGGGACACCTCCCATTATCCAGGTTGCTCCAAGCCCTGTCCATCCTGGCCTTGGACACTGCCGGGGATCCAGGGGCAGCCACAGCTGCTCTGGCCAGCCTGTGCCAGGGCCTCACCACACTGACAGGAAAGAATTTCTTTCCAACGTCCCATCTAACCCTGCCGTCTGTCAGCGTGATGCCATTTCACCTTGAACTGCCACTCCAGGTCCTCGTACAAAGTGCCTCTACAGCTCTTCTGGAACCCCTTTACATACCAGTACAGTCAAAGGAGCACAGTATTTACATATCTTTCAACTATTGCTGAAAAGATAGTAAAAATTTGATTTTTCTTAAGTGAGAAAAGTAGCTCTTCACTGGCCAGGTGAAAAGATTCTGTCCAAATTTTGAAAAGAACTCTGCTTATGTATCTTAAGGAGTCAAAGCAGTATATGTACACCTGTTAGAGAAATTATTTGAAAAAAGAGAAACATTACAATACAGATCCTGATTTCGCCTCACCCACTCTGTATACCAGAGTGACAGAGGTAGGCAGAAAAAACCAAACATTATTTGTAGAACACTACATTCTGGGTTTTATTCACAGTTCAGCAAATGTGAAAAAGGAAGCCCCAGATTGTAGTGCTGCCTGTGTGGAACAGCGTCTGACAGCCAACGTGAGACAATCCCAGTGCCTCGCTGTCACCTGGGCAGGAAGGGTTGTTTGGAGTTGTTAGGATATTTCACTAGACCCCTCCCACAAAGCTCTAAACAAATAATAAGTTACAATTTAGAACAGGAAATCAAAACCAGCTTCACACTGATATAAGACTGGGTTAGATGGGATATTGGGAAGAAATTCTTTCCTGTCAGTGTGCGGAGGCCCTGGCACAGGCTGCCCAGAGAAGCTGTGGCTGCCCCTGGATCCCTGGCAGTGTCCAAGGCCAGGCTGGATAGGGCTTGGAGCAACCTGGATAGGGGAAGGTGTCCCTGACCATGGCAGGGGGTGGAATAGGATGGGTTTTAAGATCCCTTTTGATCCAAACCAGTGTGTTATTCTTTGATTCTATGAAAAATTAAAACCTCTCAAAGCCTGTGCCTACTCACATGGCCATCACAGCTCATCATGTAGAACACCTGAAGGTGCCACTTCCCAGGGTATGGCAGTACCAAGACACTGGCAGGGCTGCGGGGTTGCAGGAGGGTGAAATGTAGAGCAAATATTCTCTTTTTTAAAAAACTGCCCTGTGGCCATGCCGCTCTTCCAATCTTTGACTGTGAACTGAAATGTTCCTTGCTGCAATGACACACCCACTCACACCCTGGAGACAGGTGCAGCCAGGTGAGCTACAACCTTGAATCTAGAGGACACAAGTCAGCAATTGAGGTCAAGCATGTGTGAGTGTTTTGCTGAACAAAAACCTCCCTGCTGCTCGCAGCGTGCATTCACTGCACACTGTTCAAATTATTAATTAAATGCCTGGGCAATTTTAACATTGGCTTATTATTCTAAGTACTCTTCTTTTCTTTAGTGCTAGCTGTTTTTGTAGGATTTGTTTGTTCGTCTGTTTGTTTTCCCCCAGGGTTTAAAAAACATTAACCTACACAACAACATCACAGGTCTAAACCATGCAAGATGTGTCAATTTCCATCCCACCCAGGCAGCTTTTAGAACCAAACCCTTAAAAATATCTGAGTTTGAGACTAGGTATACTATATAGTAACATTTATTTTAAAATTCTTTAGGTGCAACTTCCAATGATATATTGTGATACATTCTTTAAAATTAATGTAACACTATTAAAGAGAAGCATTCACTATCAAAATTGCCCTGCTTAACATCCAAATACTTGAAACTTCAACTTAGTATCTATACTAAACATTATTCTTGCACATAATTTCTCTTTTAAAGGAAATAGAAGTTAGCCAGAATTGTTGAAAAAGCATTGAAATGCCATCAAGTTAAAAATTCAGATGACGTACGCCTACATATTCAAAAAAACTAAAAATTCCCTTAAAATGATAAGCAATTTTTTTCCAGTCTTCAATAGATCTACAAGTATTGATATACTGCATAAATTAAATTTTACATTTACCCTAATATCCTTGGCATTTAACGTGTCCTAAAATTGGTTTCTCCCCAAAATTAGGAAATTAGTATTGAAAACAACAGCACAGCGCTCAGTGACACATTAATGATGGAACAGAATAGAACGGAACAGAACTCTGAGTAGCCTTAGACAGAAGCAACTGCTAGCAAAATTTGTGAGTTAGTTAAGATAAAAACTAGTTTTTTTTTCTTTTTTGGTTTTTTAAAATAAAGGAAAGCTGCCATGGTGAAGACAGGAAACTGTTCATAATTAAGACTTTTAGCTTCCAGAATCTGTGCTCAATTACAATAATACACCAGGAAATATTTTTCTAGGATTTTGGAGGACAGTTTTGTTCCATGTGTGTCTGCTTTGACCTCATAGTTATGCTAAGGCTGAAAGAACATCACTTTAGCACTATTATTTCTTTCTGTAAAGAGCAGCACAGTACTTTTACCTCTCAAATCTGACATATTTGTTGGTTTAAGGGGATCTCTGCAATATACAAAGAAAGAGTAAGAACTTGACTTAATTCACTGAGTTAATAGTCTGAGCTATCCTTAGACCCAAAAGAAACTGTTGTATTTTTTAATTATACATTTGTCAGTTACTTGTACTGACACATCTCAAGGATGTCAGCCAGGATTCTGGAAATAATAGCCAAAATTAAAGAAGACGGACACACACTAGTCTTCTTCTTGCGCTAGGTTTTCCTCTTGCAGTAATAACAGAAGCCAAGAGGAGACTTCAGACCCACAGGACAATGAACACCTGACCATGCCTGCTCCTCAGGTGACCACCTGCACCGCATCATGAGCAAATCTGTCTCAACACACACCTGATGGAATCATGAGAATATGCTGGGTCACAGAGCAGGTGAACACTGCCTGGAGCACATCGTGCTCTAGGCTTTGACTGCGTGGGCCTCGTCTAAACTCACTGCAAAGGAGAAATTAAGTGCCTGAAATAAGGTTTAGCCTTTGTAACTTCTGTCATTAAAGTTAGTTTCTCAGCGAGAACATACTTGCTATTAAAAGCTTTTCAAACTTCTACTATTGTTTTTCTAATTAAAAAAATAATAGAGCCAGATATTTAGCAGTGTGCGTTATGGATCTTCGCTAGAATTAAGGAAGCCTTGTCATTAAATGGGCAAATTCACTTTTTTTAGCCGTCGGATGAGCCAGGACTGTTTCCCTGGGCGGGCTGGTGGGGCAAGCTGAGCGCCAGGGGACGCAGCACACAGCCGCGTGTGCTGCTGGCTCCTCTCTCTGCAGCCGGCTCTGGCTGTCCCCTGGAATCCCTGCTCGTGGCTGCCTGGCACCAGCTCCCGCTTGGAACAGAGGCCTTCCCACCCGGTTGAGCTGGGCAGGAGCCTGCTGCCGCTCCTGGAACTCTGGGAGCCCCATCTCCAGGCTGTGCTTGATATCTCCTGCATACACCCCTGTGCAACACACCCCTCGCTCCCTCCCTTCCTTCCTCCACAAAGACACAGACGGCCAAATCCTCAGCATCCCCCTCGGTCACACACATACTCAAACGCATACTCAAAGTCCATCTAGGTAAAAAATGTGAGCAAAAGAGACACATTTCTGTCAGAGTTTACTCTAGTATTTGCCTCCTGGGTAGTGCATTACTTCTCTTCAAAGGCTTAAATGCCCCGCAGCCTCTGCACGAGTCTCTGTGCTGCGCCGGGGATGCCCTGTGTTGTGAGATGTGAATTCTTGAGGTAATGTCATAGTTTGGGTTACCTACACTACAGCCCTGGAGCTGTAAAATGTCACCTGCCCTGCAGGGATTCCTAACACTGCAGGGTCATCTTTGTTTAGGACTAAAAGGCTCCAGCCAAATACTCTGCCTTTCTAAGACTGAGTTGGATTTCTGCTTTTCCGTATGTTAAAGAATGTGAGCTCCTTGACACATCCAAGACCTCTTGTGTTCAAAACCCAAGGCTGAGCTGGAATGGCTTGTCAGGAAACTCACCAGTTTAGTTTTACAAAAGTGTGAAATTTAGCTGTCTTCATATTTACTCACTTTTGTCCTTAGGCATGACACTTTAGCAACCCACATATGCAATATACCCTAAACAGCACAAACCCTCAAATTTGCTGACACTGAACATCCTCAAGCAACACAATTCAGGAGATGCTCTTTAATCGGCCATGGAAATAACTCACGCCTGCAAAATGGCATTTAATAGCTGTTTTCTTTCTTCTTCTTCTTTGGTGTTTTTTTTGTTTTGTTTTGGGTTTTTTTTTTTTTAAGTGTGATAACCAATGTACATTTTAAGGCTACTACACAGCTGGCTGCTTTCCAGTCCTCACCATAGTTTTCAAAAAGCATGAATAATTTAAAAATATGACATTGACAGTATTCCAATTAAATAACAACCTGACAGTATCTTTCAAACTATCACATGTGCCACCAAAGGTATTACCTGCATAATTCCAAAGATGAGTTCCCTATTATTTGAAATTATGTCGGGGATTACTTTGGGGACAGAGCAAAAAAGGCCAAGGAGTGTAATTTAAACTCTCGAAGGTAGAATTATAGAGCTTTTGGCAAGGTGGGGAGAGGGCATTTAATGCACTTTGGACGATATTGTAACTCACTGGCAGAATTTGAAAGAGGTGAATATATTTTTGATCAGAAAAAGGAGAGAGAAAAGCGCGCACTAGAGAAACCACAGCAACGTTTTGCCTCCTTCAGGATCAGAAATAAGTATTGGGATGGGGCAACAAGACTGACTGTGTCTCTATGAGACACTCACAGAGCCCAGCAACAACTTCTGTTACTCTTTCCTTTCCCGGGATTGATGATTCATCTTCAAGCCCAAGGACGAAACATGGCAGGGTCAAAAGGAAGAGAGCAGTTATCCCGAGACCACACTTCAATAATAAAACATATTTCCTAAGAGGGATCTCGTGACTGCACTAAAAAGACCAAAAAGTTTAGCTTCTCCAATACAGAGCAGATATATATCAGTAATTTTTCAGTTTCCAAAATAACTTGTACCAAAATCTATTGAATTACTCATTATTACTTGTTACCCAAAATCCCAAACAAACAGAAGGAAAGTGAGACCTTACTATTAAAGGAAAAAGTCATCATTACTGTGCTTTTTACAACTCGAAGTAAAACAAGGATTTTTCCTGTTTCCTTCCAACTTATTTAAAGTTTTTAAAATAATCATCATGTATTTTAAGGTGTCTCTCTCAAAAAAAAAAAAAAAAAAAGGTGGGAGAGTCAAACCAAAGAAGAAACAACAAATGTAATTTTAAACATTTAACATTTGTGCAATTAGAGATACTATATATGCATAAGAGCAAATATTTTGTAAATAAATATACAGGGATGAGTTTTGTTAAATAAAATGTGTGTACAGAGATGAAAGGCACACAGGTAGCATAATTGTTTCTGGGAAGATACAGTGAAATCTTATTTTGAAGATCTACGTTTACATGAAAGTTTCTGTAAATATTAAAGAAATTGCTCTATTAACTATGTATTAATTATTGACATTGGTCAATAATTAGAACTTAGAATTTTTAGTTTGGGGCTGGGTGAAAACAGCCTGATATTGATTCCTTGATGTCGTTCTGATTTTCTTAATTTTTGTTTTTTCTTTTCCTGGATAAGAATTGTTTGATGACTCTGATTTTTGATTTGTTTTGTACAGAATTGTGCCTCACGTAGCATTTTGTTTTACTAATAAACTTTGAAATTACAATAACAAAGCTAAACGTTAGAAAACAGACTGAAAAGAACTTGCTGACTGTAAATCCCCCATTCAGGCTGGAAGAGCATTTTTTATGCTTTTCTGTGTCCTTGAATGAATTGACATTTAACAGCAGTTTTCATGTTTTCCTTGTGGATGGCAAGCATAACACTAAAAAATAAAACGACCAACTGGATATATTAAACCCCACCTGCACATCCCACCTGCCCTGTTGCTCCCTTTGCACGCTTATATTCTCAGAGCAACTACAGGAAAGAAGAGCAACACCTGAATGAACTATTCTTGCATCTGAACATTTCCTGAAGCACTGACAAGGATTTTGGGGCATGTTTTCCATTTATGTCTATTTTTTGAGTGAGTCTCCTCCCTGCAAGACACAAACTGGAATGGCAACATAAGAACTTTGACTGAGAAATGGTCTCAGTCTTACTGATGGAAAAGAGATCAGGCATTTGCCAAACTAAAAAGAAATAAAGTCTCAATGAAGTTACCCCTAATAAATTTTCAGCTTTTTCTACAACACTAAAATAAAGTAGAACCAGAAAAATTTTCTTTTGTGAAGAATTCAGTTCCTAAAGAGCCTGCTTTCTCCTTCAAATTCCAGCAGATTTCAAGCTTCACAAAGCCACTCAGGATTAGTCAAGCTTTCAAATTTAAAATTCCATGTGTTCCTTCTAATTATTTGAGTTCACAGGGAAATTATTTTTAAATGTGCATTTCCATAAAAGGGAGAAGTGCTTTTCAGCTTTTGTCCTTTGGAGATTGCACGTGTGCCACAAAAAATAAAAAATTACATCACTGACATACGTCACTAACATGTCATTTGTGTTTAAAAACATACAATCATATCACTGACACCTCAAAAACACATCATTTGTATTTTCAGGAATATTTTGGCTCTTGTTTTGCAAAATAAGTATTTTTCTTCACTAGAAACACATGGCTGGCCCTACAAAAGATTAAATGATATATAACTGAGCAACCCAGTCTGGTGGAAGGTGTTGTTGCCCATGGCAGGGAGATGGAACAAGATGGTTTTTGAGGTCCCTTCTGACCCAAAACAGTGGCCGCTGGCTCCCTGCTGCCTCCAGATGCTGTGACAGGGACTGATGGCCCCCAGCCCCTGGAGGCAGCAGCCTTTGGGGCCCATTCACCACGTCCTGTAAGAGCAACCACAGTGAAACACAAAAGACCGTGACCTTCAGCCACCACTAAATCACTCCACTTTTAGGGAAATGACAAGAAAAACGGCACCGTTTCACCTGCATGAAGCTGCTTCTCAAAACGAAAAAAAAAACTATGACAAAAATCACAAGTGAGTGACCAAAGCTCGGCTTTTAGGCTTCGTTTTTAACAAAAGGGTATGTTTTAAATACTTGGGTTGGCTATCAGAAAATCTAAGTCACACAAACACATATCACGGATGCACCACGTGCAACACACACACACACCACCAATGCCAACAAAATTGTCCTTCTGTTCCAACTGCTGACATGGATTTCTTAGAGGGATCTCTTCTATGTTCTTTTTATGCCAAAACAAAGTTATAATAATTAAAAATCTAATGAGGAAATCCCCTCAGCACACACCCATTCAGCCTAAAGTACAAACGATGCCAACTTTGCCCGTGTCCTGGGGAGCCAGCCTGAGGGGACAGCTCAGTTTTGTGCTGGGCTCTCACTGGCTGAAGCCTCTGACACGGACCCCAGGGCTGGGAACGCTGCTGCCCCTCTCATGGGCGTGTTATGGGACACCAGTGAATTTTCTGTTCAAAGCTGGCAACTTTCCCCCCTTTAGGTTTCTTTACGAAGATATCCTATGGGAACATAATGCAGGTGGAAATGCCAAACCTTCATATACACACCTACAAACACACAAACAAGCACAGACGTGTGCCTATGCTCACATGTGTGTGTATGTACTTCGCCGTACACGCCCTTGGGGAGCGATCCCCCGTGTCCTGAGTGATGGCTGGAGCCCCCCTGGCTCCAGTGGGAGGGAGAATCCCCCCAGCCACTGCAGGTAAAGTTTTAAAAGCACAAGACACAGTTCCAGGCTTGGTGTCTTACCTTTGGGTAGTGTCAAGCCAGGAAGGGAAGTGCAGCATGAGGCAGGGACTGTCGGCACCGGGCTGTAACACACCCGCCGCCTCACTGCCCTCGCTCCAGCAGGGTAGAGCAAGCTCTGGTGTTTCACCATGCACAGAGAGTTTCAAAAAGAGACCGAAAAGAGCATCTGGCAGCTTCCCCCCACACTCCCCCCTTCACTGCCTGGCTGTTGAGGTTTTAAAAGACTTGATGGAGGAAGATTTGTCCTGAGGATGCCTGGCTGTTCGTGGTGCCTCAGGGGCTTAGAGTAAGGACAGGCACACCACAACCACCCACGCAGCACAATGTAAGACACCAAACTGCAGCGAAATCTGCCCACTTAGGGCGAAAAGCTGCTTTTGTGACTCTCACTGGAATCTCATGTCTCCAACGGGCCTCCTCAGGCTCTCTGAGGGCATTCCCCTCATCTATACTTCAAAAGTGTGAACAAAGGAACACCAACCACCACATGCCACACCTGAGGCTGTGCAAAGGCAGCAAAGGAACACACAGAACTAACATCAAACTGATGACAGAATACGCCAAACTGGTGCCAAAGCACACCAAACTGGTGACAGAAACACCTCTGCAGCTGGCTCTGTGCATGTGGTTCTTAGTAGTGCATGGAAGACATGTTACTCTGGTGATCCACATCCACCAACAAAAGTCCAAGAATGGACAAAGAGCTTTGATTTTCTTCTTTCGTCACTGCTAATGATGTCATTGTCTGACAGGACATATTCTGGATAGCTGGGAATGTTGCGTATGATGTGAAATCAGAGACGTTAGCAAAAGTTTTAGAGCAAAAGCAGTCAAACACCACCACCACAGAGAGGAAGAAGAGGCTGAGCCTGGCAGGTGGGAAACCTTACCACTGCTAAAAATTGCCATGTGAAAAGAAACAGCTTAAACCCAAACTCCACGACTACAAAAACTGTCATGCTGGTGGGAAATGCTGCAGTGAACTGGGGACCCTCAGCAGAGGAGTTGGAGTGTGCACCCCACTCACCAGCATGTCCCCTGCAATCACAACTCTCCCCTGGCAAAGGCCGCTGGAGTAGGCTTGTTAGATGTGGGATACAGTCACAGAAGACACACAGCACTCTCCAGTATGAATTCTGGAAATACCAGTTATATACATCAACAGAATATAAAGACTGCCACTGCCATCACCCCATCAGACATGGGTGTACTTGAACACACACAAGGGCTGCAGCAGCCTGAGGAGCTGCTTCTGCATTTCCTCCACATCTGAAGTGGAAGGAGTGACCACACACCCCTGCCTCATGATCAGCATTACTGCAGTGGTGTTGCAGACTGCAGGGTCAGATTTCTGTCCCCCTATACCTGGCACCTACACCTGGCTGCTCACCTCAAATTTTATTTTTTCCCTACGTCCAGTATATTCTTTACTGCACTTTTTAATTGCTTAAACACCTAGAACTTCTCCTTTGAAAGGATTAAATCAGTTTCCCATCAGTGTTCAAAAATTCAGTTGCAGTAGGAGAGGTTGTTATCGCCTGTAAGAAACCCAAAGAAAGAGGGACAAGGAAGAAAGATCAAACTGATAACAGAAGAAGGGGGGGAAAAAATCCCCTTATAACTATCAACAGAACAGAGAAAAAAAAAGGTGGGAAAAGTGAAAAAAAAGTCACATGGAATATATGACCATGTAAGCATGGGCACTCTTGCAGAAAACCTAGTCAGCAATCCCAAGCCAGAGAAATTTAAATGAGAGCCAGGTCCACAACAGCGACGGAATCTGAACAGATACAACGGGCTGCTCAGGTTGCAGGTTGTGCTTAGCCTCGATCTCTTCGGATTTGCAAAGGAACTTTATTAGTTTTATTAATTTTTTTTCTTAAATAATCAAGAGATTCGAGTGTATCCACATTACACGGTGAGGAAGATTAAGATTTTTTCTTTAATCAAAATATCCATATGCATGTGCTGTATCTTCCAAGGGGTAGGTGGATTCCCACTGCTGATTCCCGCTCCAGGGTGCGTTCTGCAGCAGGAATTCATGCACAAACCACTCCTACCACATTTCCATGACGGCAGGGTTCCAGCAAACACAAGTGAGAAGAAAACCCCCCAAATCAGAGGAAAAACCCCCAAATCACAGCGCTCAGCAGGGTGCAGTTCTGGAGGAAACAAGCCCATAGAGGTGTTCAGCACCACATACAGAAACACACAAGAACTGGACTCCACGTGCAGCAGCGTAACCGGGCACTGCTCTGTCCATCCCTCCACGGGGAATGGAGGCCCAGCCCCACGGGCCTGGCTCTGCTGGAGAGGGGAAATGAGAGCAGGAGCTCTGTGCCGGCGTGGGACAGGCACAGCTGGCAGGACACCCTGGCTCTCACCCTCCTCTGGCAGCCCTCTGTGCCCAGCCTGGCTGCAGGCAAGGGATGGCACTCTTCCATGTGCACGGCTGACCAGCCCACACGAACGTGGCTCCCAGCACAGGCTACTTCTAAAGAAAAATACTGATTTTAGAGCAAGACATCTTTCCTGTGTGCTTTTCCATCAGCTGGCCTGAGGGGTGCTGACACTGGGCCTCTCTGGAGGAGATGCCGTGCTCCAGGCAGTGTCACGGGGGACTGAGGCCACCCCTTTAGCGGGGACACGGCCACAGTCACCGCGTGTGGCCTCCAGAGCAGCAGCCTGCGACAGCCAGACAAGCCACCACAAAGCTACAAGGGCATAAATCCCTGCTTTGGGGTTTTGGTGACACTGAAACTGGTACATGGATCGCATCAGGGAGTCCTGCTGCTTTTAAGAAATGCAGCACACACCTCTAGGTATTCAAAACAAAAATATGTCGATTGTTAAAGAAATTTTCACCTTGGAATCTTTTTGCTTCTAAAAGCAACTTTGTTTGAGATTGAATCCAGTGATTCTACAATTTGGGTATCCAATAAGCAGAGGGAAATGTGACTCTTTACAGAGCTCTTCTCTAGCCTACCAAAATGAAAAATTTATGGTAGTCATTTTTGTAGGAAAAAATAAGTTGTTGCTACAAATCACAAGACTTCAGAACAAAAACATACTGTATTGTGCAAAGGTCACATTCAAAAGCAGCTGTCAGGGAAAAGAACCAAAGCACAACTCATTCTATTTTGTTGTTATTTTAGAATTAAGCTTACACCTTTTCACCATTTAGAAATAAACTTGAGGGATTTGAGTAATAGCACACAGAGAAAAGAAATACAGATGTGGTCAGATTTTTGAGTAGTTTCTGCAGTGCCACAGAGTTAAGATAAATTTAAGTTCAGTGTCTAGAAGAAGCCATTTTAAACACTGATAGTTCACAAAGGACATTTCCTTTTTCATAGAGATAAAACAGTAAGTCAAATTTATCGGAGACTGCTATTTCCATTCTGACTCCATAAGCTGCAGTTACTGCTACTAAACAGAAAACTCCTTTCTACAAGATTTTTTAGGGAAAAGGCAAAATTGAAATGCTTTCGAATTAATTTTCTTTTCCATTTTAGGCATATTTTTATGTTTTCATTCACTAAATGTTCAAACACATTTCTTTTTTCTCTTTTTCATTTTACAAGTGTTCTTTGGATTTAAAAGCAGCCACATACCACAAATTTGCCAAGCCCAGAGTGAGATCATACTCACATCCAGTCTCCGAGAAAGGGGCCAGGCGGGTAAAGGATATAACAGGGAGAAGATAAATTGTTTTTTGTACCCCTTAGTGGCCGGACATCAATGCTGCAGCTCTGAAAGCTGTCTTTCAAAAAAAAAAAAAAAAAAAAAAAAAAAAANAAAAAAAAAAGGAGATTAGGATTGCAGCTATTCATGGGAGAAGAAATATGTTAAAAGGCAGGTTTTAATGAAGAAATGGATGAAAGACTTCCAACTACAGGAGATTAACGTTCTTATCATATAAACTCTTACTGCAAAGCGGAGAGAAGGGGTGGGAGGGGAGAACACTCCTCCAAAGACGTGGAAACTCTCTGACACTGAAAATGAATTCTCTGCATTAGTTCATGGCACAGTTTGTAATGATTCTTTTTGCACACTTTATTATGGACTCTTACACTTAAAAAAAAAAAAACAGGGTGTAGATTGTACCAAAGACCTAGATTTGCTGAATCACCCATTTTTAAAACACCCTGTGAAGAAGGTAGGACCCGCTAAGCACAGCAACCAGCAGCATCACCATGCAGTTTCCTGACAGTCACGCCAGGAACACCACCAGCGGCGGTGGGAACACACAGGTACTTGGTCACGCCTTTCGGCAGGGAAAGGAATTTTACAGAAATTTTACAGGAATTTTACAGGAATTTTACAGGAATACAGACACAAATGTGCTGTGGCTTAGTGTGGTATTAGACAAGCAAAACCAAAAACTGATGGGCACCTAAAGCCAGAGGGAAGCAGGTCAGAGAGGAGAGGGAAGACTTCCACCTGGGTATGGAATATTGGTACTCGTGGACCAGCCATAAAACTGCAGGATGGCAGCTGAGGACCAAAAGGCAAACCTTGATCTGCCACCAGGACCCAGCGCTCACGTCCCACAGCAAAATGACATCTCTTTCCATCACAACAGATGCTGGTGACTGGAGCTGGAAAGCTGCATAGGGGAAAGACTCTCTGTGCACTACAGGCATCAGGACAGCATTATTTGTTTACAGGGAATATTAAAAATAATATGACTGTTAGGCAAGCGCAGCTTGGCCGAGTGAGGTGTAGGGGAGTGAACAGAATGAGGAGATGTGCTCAGTTCCTTTCCTTAAGGAGTTGTTTCTGATGCCGTGGAAGCTCAGCATCTCTCTTCAGGGACTCAGACATGAAAACAGACTCATCAAATGACTGACACAACCGGCTGCTCTCACGGTCAGAGGACCGTTCATGTTTCAGTTCCCTTTCTCACAGGAAGCAAACCGGACACTAGACACACCACAACACTGTCATGGGAGGTCAGTCCCATGTACAGTCACAGGCAGTTCCAGAGGAGGATGGAAAGGCAAGGCTTCAGGAGTTGTTACATGCTATGACCATCCCTACTGACACCACAGGCCCTAAAATTTTAATTTGCATACAGTGTTGGTGCCAAAACACCTATCTCATTCTCTAGAAACCCTGAAAAAAAACCAGAACTGTGCATGTCTCAAAATATTTTAAATGAACTAGGAGAGAATATCTCTGAGAGGATAATTTGCCAATACACGTGCTTTTAAAATACGTTTCTTTGAACTGAGAATTTTTGTATTCATGTTTCAGCAGAATTATTTATAGAATCCCAAAATCCCAGAACGGTTTTGATTCCAAGGGGCCTTAAAGATCACCTTGTTCCAACCCCCTATCATGGGCAAGGACACCTTCCATTAGCTAAGTTACATATTACAGTCTATAGGATGAGAGACACAAGCTCAATAAACAAATTACAGTTACTGTACATTAGGAATATTTATGGCTTCTCTTCCCTACAGCTATTTTGATGTTGTTTTGGTTTCTCATTACACACATACCTACAACACAATTTATTCTAAGCCCATGTCTTTACATGGGGATCACAGTGTGTATTAGAAAAGGAGCAGCTGAACCAAACTTTTGCTCACCAGAGCTACTTGCATTCCATCCACCAGAATCTGAAGGGATTTGGAGAAGGTTCTGACCTACTGTTGAGAATAAAACCAGAGTAGGAGAATAGCAGGTGTATTTATGACCTCGTATGACTGTCTTTGATTTCTCACTAAAACATCTCAAGAACTGTTTATATTGCCTCCACTCTATGAAAAAATTTTAGTTCTGAACAGTGTGACCCATTCATACAGGGCAGGGAAATTCTATCCCTGATGACTGCTCTGTATGTGGCTTGCTTACTGCCAACATTCATGAATGAGTCTATGAACCAGAAACATTACAATGTTTGTCACAGAAACGTGACATAACTTAGGAAAAACTGGCACCTGGTGCCAAACTTCCATGTTGATTTTTAACAGCCTCCTCAGTCAGCACTGGCCCACCTGCAAGGCAATTCCTAGAAACTTTTAAAAGATTTATAAGGAGGAAAAAACTACATGAATTCCAAACACGGTGTGGTTACCAGGGCTTCTGACGCAGTGACAGAATGCTTTACATAGAAGTCTGTTTTGCCACAGACTGTGCTTAGCAAAACTGCACACAACTCCAGCAGAAGGTTATCAAACTTTTATGAAATAAGTGTTTCACCAAAGAAGAAGGCAAAGACTACTCCTCAGCTCTTCCATCTCAAACAGCACAGCAGCAGCATGTGAACAGCAGCACGTGAACAGCAGCACATGAACAGCAGCACTGTTTATAGACACTCTGACAAAAAACTCCATTGATGTCAGCTGGCAGGTCAGCATCACAGAATGCTACATTTCATCCAAAACCTCCTCACTTACACTGTGCACCAAATAAAGTTATGGGATACATTGTTTTTTAACTTCTTTTAAAGTATGGTCTATTTTCCTTTATTTATAAACTTCCTTTCTTTATTTCTTTCTCCAGCCTTTGTCTGGGTCATGGGTTCCCTCAAACTAGCAGTGGGGGACACTGTTCCCAGTAATGGCCTTTGTGCTCCAGGAAAACAGTGAGCAGGAAAAAATCCTGGCTGATCATCCAGCAGTGTTTTCAGGTGATGGTGACACAGTGTATATTACACACAAAGCTTATTACAAACACCTGCCCAAGCTCTGTCCCACTAACCACCATGTTCATGGACTTCCTTTGCTGTAATGTGGAAGAATGTTTTTCAAAACACTAAAATGTTAGACTTTAGCTTTAGTGGTTGGAGAGAAACCTCTCTGAATTCTTCAGTGAGGAATCCACTCGAGAAGACCCAGTCAAATTCAGATCAACAGCCCAAACTGTCAAGAGTCATGACGGGGCAGTCACCTGCTGAATTCAGGCAGGGGAAATGCTCAGGTCACCCCTCCGCCCCTTGCCTCCTTCCTGTTACAGCTCATCCCTGTCCTGAGTTGAAAGGTCTCTGGTCTGGCACACAGCAACTTCTTATACGCTCTCAGGAATACAAAATACATGGCAAGGTTGAAAAGTTCACAGGACAAATCACTCAGATATTACTTCTAAATTTCTACCAGGAAAAATGCTGTTTTTCCTTCCATATGTCATGCTGCTGAAATAAAGGTATTGAAATGGTACAAATAATGGCCATTTCATTTACCTCAGCTTTGCATCCATTGCCATGCACTCTTGTTTGCTTTCTGTTCACCTTTGAAGTACTGACATCACTGTCATTGCAGACAAATTGTTGCCCCCCAACAAGAACAAACAAGCCACTAAAAAGCACTAACCTTCGCTGACAGGAGTGGCACAGCCCTCAAGGTTCAACATGATGTCTCCATCCCTGTCATCGGCACCAGCTCCCAAAAGCATCCAGCTTTCGACGTTATCACTGTCAGAGATCACGCTCTCCTCCTCCGAGCTGGTGTCTATTACCAGCACGTCGTGGATGGCTCGAGGTCCAGCAGAACAGACTGGGGTAGGCCTCCCACTAGTGCTGTTTCTCTGCCTTGGTGTGCCCACATCTGATTCAGGGGGACACAGGGCATTATATCCAGCAGCTTTGGTGTGATTTGGTGTGGAAGATACCAGGTGGAAGTGTGTTTTACCTTGAGCTGAAGAGCATCTCGACCTCTTTGCCTTGCCTTTGTAAATGCTGTCTTCATCTGGTGTATCAGACAAGACAATGATCTCGGGCTCATCTGAAAGCTGAGTACCACCATCAGTGAATCCAGTGAGTTTCTCATCTTCATCCTTTTCCTCAGTTAGACCTGAACTATGACCCATGACTTCTGCAACATCAGCTTCTTCATCCATTTCCAGTGTACTGATTTCTCCAAGATTCTGGGAATAGTGGATCTGGCTATAGAGATGAAACTCCACCTCACTATCAACACTCTGCTCACTGGATGACTCCTCGGAATAAAGTTCATCTTCGTACACTTCAGTACTCTCAGGACCATCATACCCGGTAAACATTCTGGAAAGTGAAGAGTCTGTGTCTACAAAAAAATCAAATGGCTATATCAGAATGGTCATATGTCCAAAATAAACCTTCAAATGATACCTTTGGTCTTCTTGAAATTCCTCAGGTGAGACATAGAGCTCTGCACACAGAACATCAAACTGAGCAGATTTATAGCTACCTGTGCTCAGATGTGGAAAGGCAAAAGCTACTTAAGGATGCATTTGCATTAACCATAACTACCACTTCAGCTCAACTACTCTGGCTTCTGAAAGTGGCATTTACTGAGTTCTCCACTCCCACAAGAGTGAGGTTGTCTGGAGGCTCATGGGCCACACCTGGAGTGCTGTGTACACCTTGGGCTCGCCAGTACTGGAGCAAGTGCAGCAAAGGTCCACGAAAACCATTAAGGAATTGGAGCATCTACTGTAGAAGGTCGGGCTGGGATTGCTACTGCACCAGAAGGGAAAGCTTGGGGATTTTTCCATGCTCACAAACACCTGCGGCAAGGGGGTAAACAAGACAGAACCACCACAGCAGTGCCCAGCAAGAACTTGAAAGGGCATGGACACAAAATAACAAAATACAGGGAATTCCACTTAAATGTAACTCTGTTGCTCAGAAAGGCTGTGGAGCCTCCATTCTTGAGGACCTTCAAACATCAGCTAGATACAGCTACATATAGATACCAGCAAGTGGCTCCAGGTCATCCTGCATGAAGTCAGAGGTGAAATTGCCAGAGGCTCCTTCCTGACTCAGCTATCCTGTGATCCCCGCCCAAGGGTGAGTGTGTTCAGAGCTCACAGCCTGCGCCCTGGCAAGACAGGTAATACAGGGACATTCTGAAGTCACCCTGCCTCCTTGAGAGACTACCTTACGTGGTGTACATGACCATATGATGCACGGAGTATAGGAAACGGAACACTTCTCTAAAAGTCTGTCTGTATTTCTGTGTTACAGTTACTCCCATGGAAGTCATCACGCTTTTTTTAGACATGAAAACTGACAGATGGAGTTCAGCTTTTTGGTTGTGGAAGAAGAGTGGCATGGTACTGTTTAAATACACTTAGTCGCACACACATACAAAAATTCAGATTTGTGAGCTTTGTACAGAAGAAATTCATGTGATGATGGTATTTAAAGAACTCAAAGGTTCTTATTATGAAGGCTCTCCTCTCTCACCCCAGTTCCTAGTAAACATAACACCTAATATGCTAACTATATGAAAGAACGAGGTGGTAATAGACACAATAAACCTATTTTACAGCACTAACTAGCTTTAGATGCTGTAGGGAGGAAGAAAAAGTAAAACAATGGTACCTGAATGGTTGTAGTTAGAAAAACACCTAACAGACCAAATGAGGCCCCAAACTTCAACGTTTTTCTCAACTTCACACAGGGTCCCTGTTTCAAACAGGCTGAAGCCTGTTCCTATCCACACAGCGAGAACAGAGCTCCAATCAAGCACATTTGCAATATTAACATGTTGCTATGAGGTGTGAGAAGAGACCTTCAGTAAAGTAGGAAATAAACAAATCCTCCTGAAGATGCTGTGTTTTTAGTGATACTCCAAAAGCCAACTGAATCCAAGTACTCCTTCCTTCCCTTCTGTTACCCAGTGGATAAAGTCACGCACATAAGCAATGACCACCACTAGGAACTTGCAGCTGAACAACACTGAAGCCTTTCAAGCGTCCAGGGAGCTGACTCATGGACACCTCACAGTGCAGGCAACACCACAAACACGCAGCAAGCAGTACACTCACTTTGATCTATCCTTCTTAGGTCAAACAACAGCTCCTCCTCCTCTCAGGTCCACACGTGACTAGGATAATGAAGGGCTCTTCCTGTTGCTCAGTATGTACACCAGGCCACTGGGAAACAAGAAACATCCAACATCAGCATCACAACATGATCTGAAGACATGTTGGTCACCATTCTCACACTCAGTCCACAGCCATACATTTCCTTTTCAGGAAAGAGAAACAGCCACGTCAGGTATCTGACATCAAAGCAGACACAAACACAGCCTCTAGGAAAGGGAAGAGGAGCTCGACAAAGTCTTGCATTATTTTTCAGATTGTCAAGAGGAAGCAGTCTCTCACCGAGTTCATGCAGATACCTCAGAGAAAGACCTGACTGCAATTTCAGATTTCCTTTTGCCAGTGAAAAGTTTAGACTATGGGCAAACATTCTTTTCCATAAAATACACAGAAAGGTTTCAGCTGGAAAAGGCCCCTAGGGTCACTGTTCTCTTAGCTGTGTTCACCTCTAAGTGCCATATCTACCTTGCTTCCAGCTGGACTATCATAAAGACACTCCTCACATCTGAGTGCGAAAAATACAAAAAAAGGTATTAGTCCTGCAAAAACTACCTGATTTGACAGGCTGCAGGGAGCAACAACACACCAACACATCCTACTTTGGAACTAGATTACCTTACTTTTAAAAAAACCCTGCAAACTTCAAACCCCTGGCAATGGTAGAACCCCATCCCTTTATCAAGAGGAATCCCAGTCCTACCTGAACCCAGAGCACAACCTTCCTCAAAAGCACCTGACTGCTTCTCAGGTAGCCCCTAAATAAGCACAGTTCAAGTAAAGGGCTACCAATGTTTAAATTTAAAAATCACAGACATATGAATTTCTTTTAACCATTTCCAAACAAAACTGCAAATGGCTGCAGTTGTCAACGACAGGGATAATTTTCAAACCCTGCCTGCCAGCATTTTTCATCTGGCCCATTAGAAATGTGACATCCCACACGTGATGCAGCAGCAGGAGAGGCAGCAGCACCAGGCAGTCAGAAGGGAGGTGCCACTGGCAACTCAAAAG
Organism: Daphoenositta chrysoptera; assembly: GCA_013397915.1. NCBI lineage: Eukaryota > Metazoa > Chordata > Aves > Passeriformes > Daphoenositta > Daphoenositta chrysoptera. The sequence goes on along the minus strand of VZRO01000434.1, from coordinate 198,281 downwards.
AGGGAGGAAGAGCGAGGCAAACAAACAAGAAATAACAAACAAGTTAATCAGAACCCCTCAGCCAAAATCCCCAAAGGGGTTTGGGATGCTCAGATCTCACCCATCAGCAGAAGGGACTTCGCAGTAAGAAGCTCAGGGCAGTCCTTCCCATGTCATTCCTGTTCACCTACCTCAGCTCTCCCTGTCAAACCCTCCTTTCCGCTGCTTAACTCCAGCACTTCTGCTGCTCTTATTTTCTCAGCTTCTAACAGCTTCCAGAGCTCATTGTGCTTAACTTCAAATACTGAGATTTCTGAAAAATTTTAAATGAAAACTAACAGAGATTACTTCTTCCATTGCATGTGACTTTTCACACAAGTGTACTGTTCCCATCACAATCATCAGCGAATTCTAAATATTTCCTTATTTATCTCATTCTTTGCTTGATCTCTGCAGCCAAATCAACCCTTTTTGATAAAGGCTGCATTGAGAATAGAGCAGCAAACAGGCTCTCTACTGCCGTGGAAGGCAAAGACAAAACACAACCCTATTGTCAGGCTGTTACAGATAGGAACAACAAAATGAAAAAGAAAGCTCTTTCAAGAAAATTACCATACTATCTACCGAACAGAGCGTCAGACATCAGGACAGCATGAGCCAGACGTTTTGTTAGCTTTTAATTTAGTTGTATTTATGATACATAAACTACCTGATGCTTCAGACTGCTGAGACACTGCCAGGGCACAGACAGTATGAAACTGACAAAGAACTTAATTGTTCCAGAGCACCTGAATTAAATCTTTCATTTCAGCTACTGTTGCTGCTTTTGCACCCTGCATTGCCTGGATTCCACGAGAAAATTATGACTGAAATGAAAATCACATCTGGAAGGTATGAGAATGTCAAACCTAAATGTATTTATAAAAAACCTACCCAAAGATATATTTATTATCAGAAGCCACTGTCAGGAGACTGGTTTTCATCCCCTGCTCTGTTTCTGTACCCAACATGATTCCAACCTGGCTGTGCCTCACAGGGGCAACCACGCAGTTGTCAGAGCAGGTGAGAAAGGCACAACCCTCATCCGCTGCTCCGGGTGAGACGTGCAGCCATCAGTCACCCGTGGCTGCCCCATCTGGAGTGGAGAAGCTCTTTTGCAGTGCAACATTGAAAAGTGTCAGGAGGTGGGTTGGGAGCACCCTCTGCCCTCATTTTCCATGATCTAATGCTGAATTTTGGCTAAATGCTGAGATGCAAACCCCATCCTTGTCCCATTTGCTGTTTGAGGAGACACAACTGTTCTGGACTTTCTTTAAATGAAGTGCAAAGAGAGAGGAAAAGCTTTGGAGAAGAGGTCAGCATTTTTCTAGTGGCATCTATACCTTCAGGAGATCACAGGAATATCTCTTCCACACCCGAACCCTGGAAAATAACAGAACATTTCAAGTTTACTTTAAGCCTTTAAGAAGAGTTTTTTCTTCCCACAAGAGCTATTTTAGGAAAGATGTTAAGGAGTAACAGAGATTTTGCTTTTGCTTGGATCCTAGGGCTGGATGTGGTCTGGTGAGTGGGAACAAGCCAGGAATGGAGACCCCGGGGGAAAGGGATGCACACCCCGAGCACCGGCGGCGGCCGAGGGAGTAGGCGGAGCGCGGGCCCGGGCACACGCGGGTACCGACCCCTCCTCCGGAACTCCCGGGCCGCAGGGGACCGGGGCTTGCTCCCGGGCTGGCGGAGGGACCGTGACACGCCGCAGCCGGAGGCTGGGCCAGGATGGCGGACACCGGGGCCGGACCGGCGGGGCGGGCCCGGGCAGAGGTCGCCGCGGGGCGGGGGGATCCCGGTTGCGCAGCCGCGACCGGGGCGGAGAAGCCGCCACGGGACGGGAGGGAGCCGGGACGGGAGGGAGTCGGGGCCGGGGCCGGGGCCTTGGGGAGTGCGGCCCGCCGAGGAGGGCGGGGCCCGGGTCAGGCCGGGAGGTGCCGGAGTCGGGTGGGGCCGGGTGCCGGTAGTCAGGGACGATACGCACTCACTGCCCATCCC